>JAAFCE010009109.1:13356422-13459440 GCA_013389805.1 Trigoniulus corallinus
TGCACAGACACTACACTAATGCGACGATTATTGGGTATTAGCAGTACCCAGCTTTCCCGAGCGGCCACCCATGTCAGTACTAACTGGGCTTGTGTTGCTTAACTTCAGTGATCAGACGAGAACTGGTGTGTCCAACGCAACTCGCCGCTCGGAACACTCGGTACTGCTAATACCCAAATCGTCTAAACAGCGTCGTGTCTGTGCAGACTGTATTTAAACTATGCAACGGATGGAGCTGTAATGACCATTGCAGTTGAAGGGCCTTAAAACACCAACAAACCAACCAACCAACTACACTACTGTGTAGCACCCCGAATTGCCCACTATACAATCTACCAACTCTTGAAATTTCCATCACAAATAACCCCCCGAACAATGTACTCGCAAGCTTCAGTTACTTCAATTATATTTTGAATGATCACTGACGGAATTTGAGATATTCATCCCTGTAGAATGACCTAAGATTACTCGTGATTGTTTTCAAATGCGCTCACCTTTCTGATTTACGTAGTAAACTGTTTTTAGCAGAAGTAGACTGGTACGGATAACAATTTGTCAAATTTCATAAACTGGTAATGTCTGTAGCCCGTTATGATGCTTAACGTAAGTATTTTTGGTTTGTTAGGGTCCTTAAACTAAAAGGTCATTCTAGAGTCCCGTCCACTGCATAGTTCTAATGCAGAGTTTGCACAGACGATATGCTGTTGCGACGATACTTTTGGGTATTAGCGGTACCAAGTGTTCCCAAGTTGCCACCCATGTTAGTACTACCTGGGGTTACGTTGCTTAACTTCATTCATCAGACGAGAACTGGTGCATCCAACGCGATAAGCTGCGCCCCATTTCGTAGTTCTAATTCAGAGTCTTCGCAAACACTATGTAACGTAAGTCTAACATTGATAAATTTGATAAGGGCCAAATTTCAACGAACAAGATGCAATTGCTGATAACTGGAATCTACACAGAAGCGATGTCAAAAGTGTTATCGTGGTGTATTACATAGCTTTACTTGCCTCCTTCTTTCTCAAACAGATTAGCCTGACCATGGCAATTTTTTTACGGAAGTATTTAGCATGCTTTTCAAATTGCGAAAATGTACTCGAAATGCATTTGTGGTCATAATTCGTCACCGTGGGATTCATTTTTTATCTTTTTGGGGCAAGTTTGGGTCGTATACACCGCTTGTTGTCACGACTTTTCTTCACATCCAACGGCTGGCGGTTTTAGGATCAAACCTAGAACCACAGGCGCACTAGTTCAGGATCCAGTTAGGGGAAGGGAAAGCAGAAAAGGTAAGGCAGGAGGAAGTAAGGAGCAGAAAGAGAGAGGGCGGCAGAACATTAGAGGGAGTGTCGGGGGGGGGGGGGGGAAGACTTTGGGACGTCTCGCGTTAGTTTCTGCAAAATGCAATGGGGTTTGAGGTACTTTTTCCTCATTTGACTGTTTGAAGAGTCTATGCTAACTGACGTGGATAAGAAAATTTCTTAACCATTATTATGATGATCATAGGAGAGGATAATGTGCTGCCTAGCAATCAGGTACCAATCAAGCTTGGAGAGAGGGAGATAGAGGTAGTGTCAGAAGTTACATACTTGGGGGTTAAACTTATAAATGATAAGGGATACCTGAAAGCAATGGAGGAAACCATCGTTTGTAAGATGAAAACCAGAGAAGGTTTAATAAGGAAACTGGCATTCAATTCATTCTCAAAGTATGAAATGGTTAGGGGCCTATGGAAAGCTGTAGCAGTACCAGGTCTAACATATGGAAATGAGGTTCTATGCATTAGTAAAAAGGTAATGGACTGTATGGAAATAGCCCAGAGAAATTTAGGTAGGATGGCCTTAAGGGGAAATAAGTTTACAGCAGTTAAAGCAATACAGGGGGACATGGGGTGGTCTACATTTGAACAGATGGAAATGATTAGTAAGTTGGTATACCTATGCAGGATATGGGGACTAGAGAAAGAAAATCCAGTATGGCAGGTAGTTGCATGGGTAAACAACATGAGGGTATCTACCAACTGGGAGAGGAGGGTAAACAGGATGTCAAAGAAGATAGGCATAACACTGCACCCCAAGGAGGGCGAGGAGGGGGCAATAACACTGCAAAGACTCGTACAGGACAAAGTGAAGGAATGGGGGTTAGGGCAGTGGCGACAGAGTATGGAGGGAAGGGCTACAAAGAAAACGCTGAGGGTGTATGGGAACAAGCTTAACATAGAGAGGGAGGTAATCTATGACAATACATGGGAGAGCTCACTTCTGTTTCGGGCAAGAGCTGGGTCACTGGAGACGAAACAGAGGATGGCAAAGATCACAGGTGGAGAGGAGGGCTGTGGATTATGGGGGGATCAAGTGGAGGACGTCAGGCATGTGACACTGGTCTGCCCAGCACTGGATCACTGCAGGAGGGGTTGGGGAACCCCCACATTGGAAGAGGTTCTGGGGGTTGTTGGTTTTGGGGTGGAGTGGCTGGAATGGGTGCAAAAGGCAAAGGTGTTGCTGGGGTGCTGGTGGAGATCTGGGCATATAGGTCTAGCATAAAAAGATCTCGCTAGCAAGGTATGTCACAAAGGACTACATATTCATATTTATATAGCACATAACTTTGTTACTAGACTGAATATAGGGGAGACTGGGGTTATTTGTCACATGGGTAGGTTGTCACAAACTTAATAGCCAAAAACTGTAGTCTTTATATGGGATCTATTTGCACAAAATGTTGGGTAGGCACACTATAGTGACACATCACACACGTCCAGGAAACTGTCCAGCAGTGGGAAGGAAAAGAAAAATTGTTGGTTCATGGTGTTTTTCATATATGTACTTGCTTAGTTGCATCTACCACCAAATGTTTGTTTTGTAGGGACATGATCCCTTACACTCCTCTGCCCCCAAAAAACATACCCCCCTGCAAAACCACACTAAAATACCAATTGTAAAAATCATTGTCTTTAGGCCCTATTGTAGTTGCATCCTGTGTGAAACAATAGGACCTGTGCATTGAATTCTAAGACCTTTTGTAGGTGCATCCTGCATGGTCCCTTGGCAATGATTCATGGTGGGTACCCTTTGGTCACAGGGACCCAACCATGGTCAAGGACCTCAGAATGCAAGGTTATAAAAGGGCGTGTTTTGGGGGTGTAAAGACAGTCCATTTTCAATCGTTCTTAAAACAGTTTTAATCATCATTCTTCAACGATTCAAACGGTCGATATTCATGATTCTACAGTGAATCCTCGTCATCAAGCGAATTCTACAATCTTCAACTAGTGTAACATTGACATCACATTTGCATCTTTCTGTGTAGGGTCTCTGACCCACTACCCACTATGTCATACCGTGGATATATATTCGTTTTTTATTAAAGCAAACAACAGGTATCAACCTCAAAATGTCTCTGAGTATTCCTTAAGGCTGGTTTACACGCTACGTCTTAACATACATTTTGTCCATCATATAAAATGGAAGACAAAATGTACGTTTTGTTGGATGTTTACACGTAACGTCTTTTACTCCGTTTTCAGTCACATTTCCAACTTGTGATTCTAGCGTTTGTGTGATCGTTGGTTCGCTCCTTGGCGTTGCAGAATTCCCTAACGAACAGTAAACCAACAATAAATAAGCAACCGGCTGGGGAAAAACACTGCCCAATATATTTTATTTTCAAAAGTATCAGGAGGCCCAGCTCAACGGTGACATGACAATCCTTGAAATGGTGTAATAAAAGTTTTAATTCAAGTATGACGCATGGTGCTACTGGTGTAGCCAGGATTTTTTGAAGGGGGGGTACGGTGGTTGACAGGGTCTATAGCACTTAACTATATTCGTTTTCAAAACGTTTTAAATTTTTCAATCAAGGCCCAAGGGGGAATTTAACCCCCCCCCCCCTTGGCTACCCCTTTCAACTGCAATTGGGGGCAACTGTCCCCCTCTCTGAGTAGCAGACCAGATATGCAATAATACAGTACCTGGGTGATTGGTTGGAACCATTGGGTGCTGCTAATTGACTCTCCCAAATCCCCCACTCCAACCTCCCCCTCACCTGCAACCAGCCTCCACAGGATCCAGCCCGTTATGGCTGCTTGGCTGACTTCCCAACCCATTGCCATAACATACTATGGACATCATATCGATTGTGACGGCCGCAATCTAGGCATAAAGGGCTGCATGTAGCTCACGGACCTCCAATTTGACGTCTCTGGTGAAGTCCAACATTGAGTGAAATGCACTGAAAAGGGACGTCTTGCGTCTGAAAGGATGCCCCTTCCATCAGTTCTCCTTTGTGACCTTGGACTTGCTTCATTTTCAATAAGACGTCCCTTTTGTGGTCTACACGCTCCCTCTTAACTGATACAATTTGTCGTTTACAACAAAACGTCCGTTAAGACGTAGCGTGTAAACCGGCCTTTATGTCCGAAATCTCCGTCCTTACCCGTGAAACGCGATAGTTTTATCTCATAGTTTATTGCCCTGGTTAACTAATTGTTGTGATTCATTAGGATTATCAAAGTCTTTAATGAACTAGGCACAAAATTTAGGTTTTTGGTAGCTTGGGGTAGGTTGTCACATGATTCCTGGGGAGAGTTGTCACGTATGAGAGCCTATTTATTCGCTTCTGTTGACAAAAGCTCTACATCACTTAAACATTCACAATTTGAAACAGAAGTTGGAATTAAATGTAATATTGAATAATATATTACAATTTTTGTAGTATCTATTCCATTTTGTGAGTTGATACAAAAATTGACCAAAAAATGGTAGAGATGAAAAATTCCATGCATAAAATTATAGGGATTAACGTTAAAAAATAATACACTGTAAAATGGGGTTGTGAGGGACCCAAACGCGCTGTTGCACTGCGTTTGGAGTTGATTCTGAATGTTTGAAAACCAAACTGAGCCAAGAGGAATTGAAAGGTAAAAGAAGGGACACGTCAGTGAAATAAATAATTGCAAAGATATGATGCATGTTAAGATGCTTGGGGTCACCGGTGACCCCATGTTGTGATTCTACAGCTAGGTATAACGTGACAGAGAAATCGGTTCAAGCTGCTCTGAGGTCATCTTGTTGACTTTGCAACATTTTCGGGGGAATGACTTCCTTGGCAGCAACACAGGCGTTAAGCAATTGAGGTCCTCCTTCCTTGTTGGGTGGTAGCAAACTGCAACCTAGTTCATTGGGTAACATTTTTTCTTCATCGCAATTGAAAACAAATGCCGCTCTGTCCTTAATCTTGAATTATTTCTATCCGAAATGATCTTTTCTAACGTGTTTGTCAGTTGAGAATTTGACTGAGAGTTTATTTGAATTTCATACGCATTGCAGAAGCATCTCTACTCATGAAAATTCGTTATTATTCATTCCACAATAAATAAACAACAACATTGTGAGTAAGTAAAATAGCATTCAAACTATTGACATTTTTAACAACGTGAGATGTGAAAATGGAAATGAAATTCTGGTGTGTCGTTGGAATCTTAGACATTTCTGCATAATTTTTAGCATATCATGAACATAGAGGCAAATCTCTTTAAAGAGACGATACGATGTTTTTAAAAGTTTTTTCTCTAATTTTGTTATAAATTATAGGTAGCCTAGATTGTGACGATTGGTCACAGGTGTTTATTCAGTAATATAAGCCGTTGCTTCAGTACTTCCGTGAGACAACTGTAAACTTATCCACTCCTATTTTGTCTCCTACACGTGCTCGAGTACTGCTTCGGTAGTTGCAGGTTCGATACTAGAAGAGCGGTTTATTGCGTTGGACACACCAGTTCTCGTCTGATCACTGATGTTAAGCAACGCAAGCCCAGCTAGTACGGACATTATTATTATTATTTATTAGTATCACATACCGAGGTACATTCTCTAATACAAATTACAAACAAACCAACACACACTTAACATGGCATCGTTAGCAGATATTCATGCAAAGATTTTCTGAAATGACGGCAACTGGTAATACACCAGAATTCAGTACATTGGAACACCAAAGAACGAACAGAATATGGAAGGGCATTCCACCGAGAAAAAAACTTGACCGGGGAAATCTACAGCAGGGATCCGAGATCGGCAATTTAGTAACAAACTTGAAGCGCTGTGGTCTCCGAACTTCAATTGAGGCATAAAAAAAGCCGACAATATAGTGCCAAGGGTGATTTTGGGATCTTAATGCGCAGGCTAACTGATTCAAACTACAGAAATAAAGAAAATCTGTAATGGGCAATAGGCCATGATCCCTGCAGACAGAGGAGACCTGCCGCCCCCAGGGAACACGGAACACAATGCGGAGAATACGGTTATAGGCCAGTTGCAGGGCAGAAATCCGAGTAGCAGGAAGGCTCGCTAAAGCAAAGGAAGAAAAGCCTATGTGGGCTTGGACTTTGAGTCTGAAAATAGTAGCTAATTTGGGACTGTTCACAACCTGCCTGAGGCGGCGGAAAGTCCCCCAAGCGGGTGGCTGCTTGGTAAAACTGGGTATCGCTAATTCCAAAAAATATCGTCGTATTAGTGTAGTGTCTGTGCAGTCTCTGCATCAGAACTATACAGTGGATGGGGCTGTAAAGACCTTGTTTTTGTTGGTATTGTAGGGCCCTTCAACTGCACCCCGTCCACTACCTAATTCTAATGCAGTCTGCACAGACACTACATTGTTGTTGCAAACTATTTGAGTATTAACAGTACCCTGTGTTCCCAAGTGGCCACCCATGCCAGTACTATCTGGGGTTGTGGTGCTTAATTTCAGTGGTCAGACGAGAACTGGTGTGTCCAACGTAATACAGCCGCTGAGAGAGAGGCCTCCAGTGCGCATTCCGTGTAGCTCGACAAAATTACCAAATGTTGGTGCTTGATCCCCTGACATCGGTGAAAGCCTCAGTGAAGAGTACTTATCCCAATGGGTCAGAAATGGGTACACTACTCTGCCATAGGCCGGAAAAGGTGTAGTAAGAGTAGATTTGGCAGCAAGTGTGCCTCGTGATCTTAAGGACTGATTTATAGGAGATACTAACTGGCTGTCGTCGCCGGAGGACCCCAGAGGATAATGCATGGTAGTAATATATAAAACCTCTAATTTGCTTGACATTGATGTCTGTTCTACTAAACATGCTCTGACTGGGGGCACCTCAGCCAGGCGTCTGGAACCCGTAGGAATATTGGCTGGGTTGTCTGTGGGGGGATGCTGACCGACCCCACTAGGGAGTTCTCAAGTATATAGGAGGTAAACCCTCGTCCCGTGTGGTATGTACATAAAGGAGCCCATTGTAAACTTAAAAAGTGTGGAAGTTGATTGCTCCTCCTCTGCCTAGATCGAAAAAATGCTTGCTGATGCACAAGGAGATCGAGTTCTTGGAACATTCCTTTCTGGGACATTGTCTCCATGACTTCGCCCTCTCTTCGAAAATTTTCTGAGAACTACCTTATGTTTGCCCCCAACCATACCAACCGCAGGTCCTTTGTTGTTTTCAAATGTTAGTTTTTATAACAACTTTTCTCATGTCCTTGTAACCAGCTCTGCCAGGGTTTTTTTGTCAACATGAGACTCTTAATGAATAATAATAATAAGGGTGGGATAGTGCATTACACAATGAGATCTTCCCATCATTAAACATTAAGGTTAATTAGTGAAATTGGTGAACTAATGAAATTGGCGCCTTGTTTATCATAAATTGTCGTTTAAAGTAAGAATTAAATACTTTTTTTCCAGATTTTGTAACTAAATAACATAAAAATATGTCGTATGTTCTAAGGTAATTAATATTGACCTTCAACCATAGGCGGACGTATTGGGAATATGAAACCATTTCATTAGTAAAATCTGCTCGCCATACGGCGCATCTTGTCCACTTAGCATGATGCCAAGTAGGTCATCATGAAATTATCGTTCTAACCTAGATTCGGGTACCCATTTTTGTTCCATTGGGGCATGAGCGACCTATTGGACGGAATTTTTCTGCAGCCGACTACCTACCTAATGTTGCAACTCCTGTGCTTATTTATTTTCGACCTATTTTCTCTTCGTTGGGGCACTTTTCCTCCACCAACGCCAATGGAGGCCTGGATTTTGTCGATATTCACGAAACTTTGACTTTTGATTTCACTTTTTGCCGTCTCAAATTCCCTGGAAAGAATTTTACAATTCCGCCTCGGTGGCGCAGAGTGGGTAGCGTGCTCGGTAACTGCGTCAGTGGTTCTATGTTCGATACCGAACTGAAGTGGGTTGGATTCATTCTTTCGGGCGAGAGAGATGCCCCGATTGCCTCTTCCTTCGGATGACAAAACCGAGATCTTGTGTGGTGTACGATGACATTTGCACGTCACAGAAACCTCTCTACTATGCGACGAGTGGATGAGGCAAAACTTTCAGGTGTAGGAGCTCAACCCCCCTGGAGTTGGTGGAATTCCCTAACGAACAGTAGACCGACAATAAATAAACATAGTGGTTGTAGCTTTGGTCGGCAACAGGCTGCGGAAAAACGCTGCCGAATATGTCACCCTTGTGTGCATTCAGACGGATTTTTTTGTTAGTGTTTTAGGGCCCTTCAGCTACAAAGGTCATTAGAGCCCCGCCCACAGCATAGTTCTGGTGCAGAGACTGCACAGACACTACACTAATGCGACGATTTTTGGGTATTAACAGTACCCAGTTTTCCCAAGCGGCCACCCATGTTAGTACTAGCTGGGGTTGCGCTGTTTAACTTCAGTGATCAGACAAGAACTGGTGTGTCCAACGCAATTCGCCGCTCCCTTCAGACGGACAAGATGGGTAGTCGACCCTGCCTTAGGCGGGAAAAGGGGTTAGGAATTACTTTTTGATACTTTTTGGAGACAGAGTAATGTACAACAGCAATTTATTCCCTATAACAAGGGAAATACCACTGCAAAATCGTGAGTAATTCACATGTGAGAGCAAGGATGTTCAAAACTAACTTTGCAATATGCTCGTCCATGAACTCTGAAGTTTCAAATCTTATATTATCAGATAATGAAACTGAATAAATAATGGTAACATATTGAATTGTAGAGGATGATTAATTCCGGAAACCATACGAAAGCCGATATAATAATGATATTGAAGGGTGGGTTGCACACAAAGAGCCATCGTTGGCCTTCAGTGCCAGACTGCTCATTCACTGCCATCACGAATTGGCCCCAGGCTAGTAAACTAAATTATTCCGGATCTACCCTTAACAGTATTTGGACTAGGCTTGTTTTGGCTGAGTTCTCTGTAGGTTTGCAGGTTAGTTTTGATCGCGAACGAAGGCTTTAATCAAGGTAGAATCAAGGCCGTCTTCTAACCAAGGATCAGTATGAAAGCAGGAGCCCAGAATACAGAATTTCACACAATAAACCCTTTATATCTTATACTTGTAGGTCTGTAAAATTTATGCTTGTGGTGTTATACCACTCCCCTTCTTCCTTTATGTTGGCCTTGATGCCTTTTTTGCTTCGTTAGTTGATACAGATCGATGCTATTTCAGAAAAGAGTTCCTGCTGAATTGAAATGTCTCTTGTGGATTGAGACTTGGTCATAATATGGAAAGTCGTGAAATTTAAAAACTGGCACACCCATTGTCGACATTTCGTTCCTACTCTTAAATGAATTAAGAGATCCCAGTGTGGTCTAGACACATCAGTTACTAAGCAGAGACACAGCACATAATGAAACGCTCAAGACCTGAGCGACCTTGTCGACAAGACCTGAACTCATTTAACTGCTGACACTTTCAGAAATTAGAGAATTTCACACAAATGCTCGCTTTTGTTTGTTTATTCGAAGATTCCTCACGAAAATTATCAGATAAAGTTACTCTTTTAGCCTCTTATCTCTTCTAAATGTGGTCATTGTCGGATCTTTTTAAATATGCAGTGGAGGAACTGCTAACGCTTTTCGCTCCTATGGCGGGGTCGAGGCTAGTCCCTTTGAATGGACAAACGGGTGATATATTGGACATGTGTTTTTCTGCAGCCGGCTGCCAACCACAACTGCAATTTTATGCTTATTTTTCGTAGGTGTACTGTTCGTTGGGGCACTCCACCGACCCCAGGGGGCGAGCTCCTACACCTGGGAATTTTGCCTCATCTACTCATGTTATGGTACACTACACAGGACCTCGGTTTTTACTTCTCATTCGAGGAAGGTGCATTCGAGGCCCGTCTCTCACCCGAAAGAAGCCAACCCACCTCGATTCAGTATGGAACTGTCTCTTCTTCATTCTTACCATGGGTGTGCCAAGACACATAGCAACATTGCGTTGGACACACCAGTTCCCGTGAGATCACTGAAGTTAGGCAGCGCAAGCCCACGTCAATACCAACAAGGGTGGTTGGTAAAGAACGTTGGGTGCTGTAAATTTCCCCTCTCCATCATCTTCACCTACCTCCTCATCTCCTGCGAGCAGCCTCCTAAGGGTTCGTCCTGATATGGCTACTTGGCTTACTCCCCAACCCATGAAAACTAATCCATTACCAAGACGGGGTCTGTTGAAATATACATTGCAACTCCTAACCCTTTTCCCGCCTATGGCAGGGTCGGGTACCCATTTGTACCTCTGAATGGACACAGGGTGATATATTGGACATAGTTTTTTCTGCAGCCGGTTGGCGACCAAAGCTGCACCCCTACGCTTATTTATCGTCGGTCTAGTGTTCGTTGGGGAATACTACCGACGCCAGGGGGCGAGCTCCTACACCTGGAAATTTTGCCTCATCTACCCTGTTGAAATATACATTGAAGAAGTAAAATTACACTTACGTTTACCTGCCTCTGTCCAGCATCGAACCTGAACCACTTAGGGAATACTACAGTGTCTGCCGAAATCTTTAACCTTTTAACCCCCTCCGGGCGTCCGTGGTGCTTTCGCACACCTGTAATATCTAGCGGCACACAGTTTGGCAGACCCTGGCATCCTACTCCAATGTTTATTTTCTTTAAAGTGTATAACCTATCAATGAGATAATGTCCTCTACAGGTCCCTGTGAATTCCCCACCCTGGGGATTTCTCCACATCAACCCCACCCTTTTGTTAGCCCTGGACTGATTTTTGTCAAGTTTTGCACCTAAGCAGGTGATCTATGGTACCGTGGCAATTTTGTCTGTTTCCCTTTCCTTGGTAACCCTGGTCTGAACGACCTCCTTTGTTCGTATCTCCCCGACTGGAGACCTGAACTGCATGCGGAGGCACTGAACCCTAAAAAACCATAATGAGCTGAAGGGACGAACTCATTAAAAGTGATGGCAGGGCTAGCTCGATGTCAGTTAGGGAATTTTTCTCTGATGGGATGGAAGCAGGTCCATCTCCATCGCCAGAACGATGCTACCGCCACTCCATGTTAGTCTCTTTGAGTAACATCGTTCTGGTTTGAAATCGGCGTTGGAGTGTACCTTTCGTCACATCTGAAACGATGCTGTGATTTTCTGTGTATGTGTGCGTCATCACAGACTACCCTCAAGCGCCGAACGGCCGCATCGTGTCTAATCAAGATCTGAAGATGAATAAATCAGTATTTTCATTTCCTCACGCCCCTTGTAATTTATTTCCAGTAAGAAATTCCCACGGGTGAGGACTTGCCCTTTAGTAATGACAGGCCTACAAACAACCATACCAAGTAAATTCGATGTGTAACGTTTCTCTCGGAATAGTCACTCGATAGTGATTGAATTCTCGGCCTTCGGTCGAATTTGGTTGTTTGCTGGTTCCCAGTGGCGTCACTAGGCGGGTGCGGGCCGCACCGGGTGACACCACTCGCACCATGAGAAATGGGGTGACACCAAAGCAGGAGAAGCGGTTTTTTTTCGCGAGAGGGGGGGGGTGACATCATGGTGTCACCGCACCGGGTGACGCCAACCCTAGCAACGCCACTGCTCATTCTGGCACCATCTGTGCCTCTGCCATCATTCAGTGTAAAGGCTCGGCCACACAGAACACCATCTGTCGCAACAGGCAGCAATCGTGCGATCGTCGCAATGGTCCACGATATGGAAACGCCGCATAGGGCGCGATATCCTTCTCAACGATCCATTGAGAAGTCCACATTCCAATTTCTGTCAATCATTTTTTTTTTCATTCTTTACCAAACTGATCGCGCGACAAATTTGGAGTTTTGCACATCTGGATCGCTACCCGCTACGATCAAGAATAGATCGCCTTCTGTGTGACGGTCGTAATGTAATTTCGTGGGGTTATTTAGTTGGCTCTCTCGCGACGGTCAGATATCGCTGCCCGCTGCGACAGATCGCGTTCTGTGTGGCCTAACCTTAAACATCCGATGTTCTAGTTCTAGTTGAATACACTGCAAGCAGCCATGATAGGCCAAATTGGCAGTGGAGAGAATATCTCTCATTCCTAAAAATTCACTCATTTTAAAACCCCAAGGAATGTGAAGCATAGCATCTATTCTGCCATATATCGCCTGCCCTCTATACTGGCGCCCTCTTCCAGAAAGTTCTTCACCTTATCCTCATCAAGAGCATTCCATTGCCGAATGACCCTTGGAAAAAAGGACCAGTAATATGAGTCTGTTCGGGCCCCGATCTCCTTCAGTTTGAACAGATGATCATTTCTCCCCCTATAGTCTGCAAAGGATAACCTGCTATCTAGAGGACCCTCATAACCTATTTTCAACAGTCTGCTAAACAGCTTAATGCTATCAGATGCCCGCCTCTGACAGAGTGAGTCCCACCCTAATTCTCTGATCATGCCTGACACACTCAATCTGCGAGAGAACCGACTTAGCACAACTCTTGCTGCCCTCCTTTGGACCATTTCAATTTCCCAAGATAGGTCTTGCCTAAACGGAAACCAAATTGGACTGCAATATTGTCAGTAAGGCCGGACGACAGGGTGGGGATCAAATATGATGTGGAAAATATAGAAATTTTCACCTGGACCTCCCAAAAGTGGACAGAATTGGGGAAAATATGTGCATTTTGCCTTTTTTGTGGATAAAAGCGTTTTGGTGGCCCATGTGGAAGGCGTGTCCTGTCTTTCACATAACCAGTTCAGTCCTCTCTGAGCCCTTACTGTCGACATACGTGATTTGTGGTAAGGTGCTCCTTGTTCTCAAGATAGACCAAATTTAGACAGTTGGGTTGAAGACCTTTCTAAGAAATGCATTTCATTTTTCTTAGACCAGGCTGACCTTTTTAAGACTTAATCACGTACGCCATTGTTGTTTAATGAGGACGGTGATTATTGAACTTCGAAGGACATTAAGGAGTTGTTCATAAAATACGACGTCATGTTTTGGTGTGATCATCAACAGGAATAGTGGTATTGGTAGATCTACAATTCGTGTGGCATGTTTTGGTGTCAGACTTCCTCTTCCCTCGCCCGTTCGGCCCTTATTTATGCTCGGAACTTCCTAGTAATACAAATAGGAGTCCTGCCTTCACAACCCTGGCTGACTCCGTGATGAGTGTGTGTATCTTGCCGAAGAATTTCATTTACTTGGAATTGTTTAAACTATTTAGGCAAAGGTGACTTTAATTGGTGTTGTTAGTTGGTCTGTTAGTTAGATGACGTAAAATTTAATGAACCCATCGTTCACTGCGGTGAATTTGGTGTGGAAGTTTGTTTCCGTTTCCTTTGTTTTCTATGAGGTTGTTTTCTTTTAGTGGCAACGAATTGTTAAAGTGTTGTTTCATATTTTCTTCACTTTGGTGTACTGCTATAATCAGCAGTTTGGATTGTGCCGTGTTGTGGTTCTTTCGACTTACTTAACATCCCTCCCCCCGCCAACCTCTTTATTACCGTTGCCGTGGCTCTTTAATATCCTGTAGTTTATTAAGTAAGAGGAAGACTTGCATTAAAAATTTATAAAGAAGCATGTTGAGATGATATTCTTTTGGCTACTTGTTGAAGAAAGTTTGTGTTGTAAATCTTTTTTTGTGTTTTCGTTCTCTGTGGTAATAATCATCTGCAGCACTGAAAAGGTGATGATTTATTGGTAAACATGAAAGGGCACTTACATTTAAGAACCTTCTTACCTCTGCCCGAAAGAAAATTCTTAAGAAGTCTGCTAATGGCATCATTTCTCTGAAATCTTAACTTGAATGAATTGTAATTTTGTGGCGGGGTTTCAGTAATTGAAGCCGCCGAATATTTAGGCAACGAAAAATGGTCATTACTTTATTAACCTTGAAAAAAGAAGTATTAACTGAATCTAGGTCACTCGAAATAATAATTATGATTTTTTTATTACTAGAAACTGAACATTACTATGCAGTTGAATAGCAAGTTAAAATTAATTATAGTGTAACCCCCGATAATGCAGACCCCTGAGGAACCCACCATAAGTGTCTTCATTAACCGAGTGTTTTCATTATCTGTTTTCGTTCGCTCGTTGGTGTTTTAGGGCCGTTCAACTAAAAGGTAATCAGAGCTCCGGCTACTGCGTGGTTCCAGTACAGAGACTGCACAGACACCACACTAATGAGACGATTTTTGGGTATTAGCGGTACCCAGTTTTCCCAAGTGGCCACCCATGTCAGTACTAGCTGGGGTTGCGTTGCTTGACTTCAGTGATCACGTGAGAACTGGTGTGTCCAACGTAATAAGCCGCTCCCTTCATTATTTCTTTTTCGTATGGGTTAGGGAGGAAGCCAAGCAGCCATAACAGGCTGAACCCTTAGGAGGCTTCTTGCGGGAGATAAGGAGGAAGGTGTGGAGGATGCAGGAAATGGCAAACTTGCAGAACCCAACGTTCTTTAATAGCCACCCATGTTGGTACTAATGTGGGCTTGCATTGCTTAACTTCAGTGATCTGACGGGAACTGGTGTGTCCAACGCAACTTGGCTGCACCAACGCAACTTGGCTGCACCAACGGAACTTGGCTGCACCAACGCAACTTGGCTGCACCGACGCAACTTGGCTGCACCGACGCAACTTGGCTGCACCGACGCAACTTGGCTGCACCGACGCAACTTGGCTGCACCGACGCAACTTGGCTGCACCGACGCAACTTGGCTGCACTGACGTAACTTGGCTGCACCAGAATGTTCAATTTTACGTCTAATTTGGTGCTCATTTGCCCGGGACCTTCCTTAACGCTCTTCATTAGCGGGACAACTTCATTATCGGGGTCGGACTGTATTAGTAAAAATTGAAGAGTAGAGACATTTTTGATGACGTTTTATGTTTCTGTAAAAAACATTTTGGCGCTGCTGGCAGATAGATAGGCGAGTGTGGGCCATCTTTGGGTTGTACGAGGTGTTTTTAAACTTGGTTAACAAAAAAAATAATATTTAGTTGCCTTCTGATGGTCGGTGTTTCTGTAGAAATAAATTCATACATTGTTTAATTTAAAATCAGTTCTGCGAAACACGTTTTCGACTCACGAATGTTGTACCTCGTATGGTTCTTGTTGTGGTTAAGGTTTATTTGTCATCAGTGACGCTTCCGAGGTTGATCAGTGTCAAGGTTTTACCATCGTGGACACCAAATGAAATTGGCACTTAAATTCCGCATTAGATTTTTTTGAGAGGCTCATCCTCTGACGCGTTAATAGACAAGGCTACTCCATAGGCGTAACTTTGATGCGACAAGTGGGCATTTTACTCAAGTAGTAGTTCGCATTTCGTCAGTTGAAGTGGCGTGATTGGGTTTGCTCTATATTTTATTTGCACCATATTTGCGAGAGACTCCTTAGGAATCAGTTTTTTTGATTGTGTTCCGCTCTAACAAACTACAGATCGTATCTCTAAGTGCCTTTGTCCATGATCACATTCGTTGTTAAGCTGCCCTCTTGTTGGGATACTTCCGTTCTGCACCTGTCTGAAAGTTACTTGTGAAAAAAGAAAACCACAAAGAAACGTCCTTGTTATTGTCGCCTCTAAAGTGTTGTGTGCTGCTCTATCTAGATATTAGCTTGTGCTTGAAAAACTATCGAGAATGGGAGGATCGGGCAGCAAAGGCTCCAAGTTGAGCAAAAGTGATATCGAATTCTTGAAGAAACACACGACTTACGACGAATCTACCATCAAAGAATGGCATCGTGGATTCAAGGTAAGTGCGACGTCGTGTTCTTGTCGTTCAACGACTATTGTTTAATGAGAAGAAACTTGTCCTTGTCGCATACCAGTGACTATCAAAGTTCCCTAAAGAATCTTTGTTTTAATGTGACATGCACATCAACGGATGGTGGAGGGTGTTGTTTGAGAAATGCAATAAATACCTTGTTTGTATGTCTGGAAGACATCTTGTCACAAAACAAGTACTGTTCCTCTTTTTCGTTCTTTTAGCCCAGGAGAGCTTTAAAAGCTATAAGATTAATTTTGCCACCCTGATGTCTGTCTATAACAGGGTTATTTGCAAGTATTCGTTGTAGTATGACGTCCCTGCATTCAGGCGTGATCCTTGCCCAAGTGGATCGTTTTTTTGGCGAAAGAGGACGGGATGCCCCAAGTGCGCCATCTGTCAGATGGAAGCAAAGCGGTGGCCCAATGTGATGTGTACGATGTCATCATTGTATGTCGTCATCATATCGTTATCCCGCCTGTGACAGGGTCGGGTCTGCGAGCTCTGACTCCCCACTTCCGCCTACCGTATTTATTCCAATAAACGCCACGCCGTTTATTTATTTCGTGGCGTTTTTGGTGCGGCGTTTATATAATTTGTGAGCTTTTTGTCGACGATATTGGCAGTCATCATCATCATCATACCCTTATCCCGCTTGTGGCAGGGTCGGGTCTGCTGGTCCACTGAACGTCCTCTGACTGGGGTCACCCAGCCAGGCGTCTGGAAACCCGCAGGAAAATTTGCTAAGGCTGTCTGATGCGATCCATAGAATCATTGGGGGATGGGTGAAGTGGAGACAGGCAAGCAGAGTCATGTGTGATAGGAGGGTTTCCATCAAGTTAAAAAGGAAGTTCTATAGGGCAGTGGTTAGGACAACTATGCTATATATGAATCAGAGGGTAGGGCAGTGAAGAAGAGCCATGTCAATAGAATGCAAGTAGCCAAGATGCCAATGCTGCGGTAATGCGGTACATGAGTGACGTGTCGAGAGCTGATAGAATTAGGAATGAGTATATTCGAGGTAGCCTTAGGGTGGTGGTCATCGCCGAAAAAAATGAGGGTGAATAGGTTGAGGTGGTATGGACACAATGAGAAGAGGAGAGGAGCTCGTTAGGTCCATTTCAGGAATGCAGGTGGTCGGAAGCACCCGGGGTAGGGGGAGACCAAAGCAGACGTGGGAGCTGGTTGTCTGTAAAGGTATTCGCAGTGTGTGGGGATGAGGACCTGGTGGAAGATAGACGGGAGTAGAGGGTTAAAATTCGCAGACCCGAACCTTCCACAGACGGGATAAGGGTATGATGGTGATGTATGTGAGGGTATGCCGGCCTACCCCCACTGTTTCTTCCAAAAATATTTTACCACTAGCGAAAAAACGCTGCGGCGATTATTGGAGGGCGGCGTTTATTACTTTTTTGGCCCTGATTGTGCGGCGCTTAATAGAGGGCGGCTGTTATTGGAATAAATACGGTATCTCCTCATTCATCTCTCACATTTCGGGCAGCGTTGCGTTGGACACGCCAGTTCTCGGCTGATCCCTGAAGCTAAGCAACGCAACCCCAGCTAGTACTGGCATGGGTGGCCGCTTGGGAAATTGGGTACTGCTAATACCCAAAAATCGTCGCCTTAGTGTAGTGTCTGTGCAGTCTCTGAATTAGAACTATGCAGTGGACGGGGCTCTAATGACCTTGTAGTTGAAGGGCCCTAAAACACCAACAAACCAAAATCGGGTAGCCCTGCTCTTACTTCTGCTTTGCTCTTTCTCTGTCCCGGGTGCTTCCAAATACTTATATTCCCGGAATGTACCTAACTAGCTCTGTGCCACCACCGCATACAAGTGGGACAATGTCTACGTGGAGTAAGCTATACATGTAGATTTGCAGATTTCCCAGGTATAAGAGGCTCGCCCCCTGGTGTCCGTAAATTACTTTTCATCAGAGGCTGCAGTAAGTTGGATGATTAGTTCTGAATATTCTGCAGTTGCAAAAATATGAATGAGGGCGTGATGGTGATGACGGGATGATTTTTTATGATGCTAGGAGTGACCTTGGAGTTGAAGGGAGGTGGGACACACGAAGTCGGAAGTCAGGTGCTTAGAGGAAAGGAACATGGAGATAAGGAACATGGATAAGAAATTGGCAGAATTGTCTTCTGGTAAAATTCGTTCCCCATTTGTAACATAAATCGCCCATAAGGAAGTTATTCGTTAGGATTAAAGGGAAACTACATACAGTCTCATTAAGAAAATGTTTGATAGCTTTGTACTGAAGACTCGCTTTCATCTTCAATGTTAGTGCCCCTTTCCCAAAAGGCCAGTTTGAAAAGGAGTATGCATTCGCTCAATTCCTCATTTCCTTCTCCTTAATTTACTTCAGTCAGTCATTTCGACAGTGGAAATTGTATTGAAACAGTAATTTACAAAGAATTGTGTAGTCATTCAGTTAAATATGTAGGAACCGGATATGGACGTAGTGAGACCCAATTTTCAGCATCGCATTCGTTAAAATATACTACCTACCAGTAAACTATCCAAGTCTGTTTTAAAGGGAATAGTTCAGGGATTTTTATTTCCCAATAGTTAACTCCATTTTCAGAAACATTCAGTAGGGACCAGTGCATCTCACTATCCACTTGAGCAATTGGACTTGAATGAAGTACTGTATAATCATGCTCTGAAGAGATGTGAACATCACCATTCGAAACTTTTCCGGCCTTAAGATAGGACCGGATATTCATTTGTTCTGTTAATACCCAGGCGAATTGTTGGGCGGGATTTTTATTATCCCCACTGTCAACCTAATGCCACAACCTCTGCTTATTTTAACGTTAGCCTACCTTTCTTCTGGGACCACTTTCTTTTAGTGACGCCAGGGATGAGCTCCGGCTGATGAATAATTTTACTGTTGTATTTTTTACTCCATGTAGAATGAACTTTTTATCTGACAGAAGATAGGCTTGCGTCTTCAGTGTCCCTATAGAAGGCACCTGGTTAGGCCAGGGTCGAACCTGTAACATTGGAAGCACGAGTCATATAAATAAAATGAAGTTATCAGTTTTGTGCTGGGATATTTTGGCTTAGTATTCTGATCACACCAACTCAACATTGTCATCATCGTTCAGTTCGTGCTTGGAATGCTGACCACCGTACTGCCTCTTATCACGGCAAAGCCCTCCCTCTGCTTGGATGTTGCCAACATGTCTTTGTCTTGCTTTTCATCTGTAAGAATCAATGTTAGTCTTGTAGTTAATGCCAGTAATCTTCTTCTTTAACAAACTCATTTCCTACTTAAAGCAGACAAGGGGGATATCTATGGGATCGGGAAGATGTTGGAGATGTAGAGGCGTGAGCGGCGAGTTGCGTTGGACACACCAGTTCTCGTTTGATCACTGAAGTTAAGCAACGCAAGCCCAGTTAGTACTGACATGGGTGGTCGCTTGGGAAAGCTGGGTACTGCTAATACCCAATAATCGTCGCATCAGTGTAGTGTCTGTGCAGTATGTGCATTAGAACTATACAGTGGACGGGTCTCTAAGGTCCCATCAACTACGAGGTCATTAAACTCCAAAAAACAACAAAAAAAAATGGAGATGCAGAAAGCAGCAATAAGGGTGAAAGAAAAAGCTTTTCTTCACACCATATTTATCAAACTAGACATTGAGCATTTTTTACTAGCCATCTTCCTAATAAATCTAATTATTGTGTGATTAATCGGATACGCTGGGAGAAGTTCAGTTTGATTGATTCGATGGTGTTTTAGGGCCCTTCAACTACAATGGTGATTAGTGATCCGTCTTCTGCACCGACACCGCGCTGTTAGGACGATTTTTTGGTATTAGCAATACCCAGTGTTCCAGTACTAGTTGGGGTTGCGTTGCTTAACAACAGTGATCAGAAGAGAACTGGTGTACAGTGGCGTCATCCGGTGCGGTGACACCATGGTGTCACCCCCTCTCCCGAAAAAACGCCGCTTCTGCGTTGGTGTTACCCCCTTTTCTCTTGGTACGAGTGGTGTCACCCGGTGCGGCTCGCACCCCCTAGTGACGCCACTGATTCGGATAATTGGAGTTCTACTGTAATGAAGTGTGAAGCGCTGTTTAACTTCAGTGATCAGACGAGAACTGGTGTGTCCAACGCACTTCGCCGCTCCCATGTGTCACGCCCCCCTCTCCCAAAAAAAAGCCGCTTCTTCTGCTTTAGTGTCACCCCTTTTCTCATTGTGCGAGTGATGTCACCCGGTGCGACCCGCACTCCCCTAGTGACGCCTCTGCAGGTTTATCCAACGCAATTCGCCGCTCCCCCTATGGTGTTGGACACACCAGTTCTCGTCTGATCACTGAAGATAAGCAACGCAACCCATGGGTGGTCGCTTGGGAAAACTGGGTACTGCTAATACTCAAAAATCGTCGCATTAGTGTGGTGTCTGTGCAGTCTCTGCATAAGAACTACGCAGTGGACGGGGCTCTAATGACCTTGTAGTTGAAGGGCCCTAAAACACCAACAAACAAACAATCCAACACAATAGGTCCCTCCCGGAGAAATTCAAGCCTAGTCACTTCAGTCTACTTCTTCAGTCGTTCCAAGTTCTAGATAGAGGGAGAGCCCCAGTGCGCCTTCCGTCGGATGGGATTTCAAGCACTATCTCAGTAGGATTAGTTAGTTTTTACTTTTGGGCCCACAACTGCTATGGTTATTAGAGCCCAGAATCTCAGTAGGACAAAATGGCCACCCCACCCTGCCATAGGCGGGGAAAAGGCTAGTGATGATGATAATGGTGAAATAAATTCTGGATTTATTGTTGGAAGACTAATCGAATTAAGGGGATAACACTGAAAATTGACATATATAACAGTCAGTCCAGTCTACAGACCGAGAATTACATCTCCGTAGCTTAATTTATTTATAGACCGCGCTTGTTAACAAGTACACCAGTTTGCTTCCGACCCTGAGGTCAATGATTTTTTTTTGTGGCAAGGAGGGAGACCTAACCTACTCCCTTCTCCCGTTATACTCAGCCAGGGACACACTTCCAACCACAGGTCCATGGCACCCCATCACCAGGAGTCTGATAGAAAGACTAATGTTGTGAGATACACGCCGCTGGCTTACTGTGTCCCACCCTAATTCCCCAATCTCGTCCACGAATTCGATATGATCAGGAATTGAAGATGATGACAGCGATACCGGATATAGTGCAGGGATTCTCTCCATATTCCTTCTGATTATTCAGTAATGGCGTTAATAACTGTTGACAGATTTATTGAGCATGTTGCAAATAATGCTGACAAACAGTCATTTGGCGGACGTTACCGGGAAGATAATCCTGTCAAGCGCAGTGCTAGTCCTTATGCATGATTGAGAACTTCTTTATGATTGTCGCTGGTATTCGTTTCTTCAGATATTTTGTAATGATGTCATTATGTTATTACTGAACATTGATTCCTTTTCTCAACATTGTAGCAAGACTGTCCTGATGGAAAACTCACTCCGATCATTTTCACAGAAATGTACAAGGCATTTTTTCCTCACGGCAACGCTGACGAATTCTGTAAACATGTGTTTCGGTTGTTTGATTCTGACCAGAACGGTTACATTGATTTCAAAGAATTTTTACTGGCCATTAATGTGACGTCGTGTGGCAGCCCAGAGGAGAAATTAAAGTGGGCTTTCAAGATGTACGACGTCGATGGCAACGGACTTATCGAACTTCATGAAATGACCAAAATTGTCCAGGTGAGTTATAACTTTCTATTTGAAAGTTTTGAGAACAGAAATCCCATGTATTATTACTATTTCAGTGCAGGCACCGGGATGACCTCCTCCCCTGTAAGAAATTGAAGAGGTTATCATCAGTGGCGCGCCTGGCTCTGCTTTTATTGATTAGTTTTGAGAATTGTAGCCACCTTTGTAATTGTGTCATTGAAGTTGAAATTACTGTTGTTAGTATTTCCAAAAACTAATTTAATAATTGAACTGAGTTGACGTTGGACTGAAGGATGTAACGAACTTCATTTTAACACTTTAGTGCTCTTGATATCGGTTTTGTTGGAGAATGCCATGTCTCCTAACTTTGATCGTAGAGGCGATGTACAGTAGAACTCCAATTATCCGAATCAATTGGGACCGGACTCCATTCGGATAATCAAAAATTCGGATAATTGGATTTTTTCCGAAAAAGGGGTCTAAATGGGAGAAAAACCTTATTTTTAAATAAAAAGAGCTTTTAATTAATTAAATGAAAAGCTGCAGAAAAAAAACTATGACCAATATATCACCCGGTGTCCATTCAGAGGGACAAATGGGTACCCAACCCTGCCTTAGGCGGGAAAAGGGTTAGGAGTTGCTTTTTTTTGAAAAGACAACACTTTTACATATTAAGCGTACTTAAAAGGGTTGTACATTAGTACAGTATGTACGTGTACCATACTGTAAATGAAAGTCATTGCTTGCTGAACATCTTCGTTAAAGTAAGCTGTTTGACAGTCAGGATCCGTTTTCAGGCAGCCAAGTCGCGCATTGTTTTGAAAATCGCAGTACGTTTCCTCGTAATTTTTTTTTTCTGAAATTCTGAAAGCGATTCGGATAATAGGAGTTCGGAAAATTGGAGTTCTACTGTACTGTATGTAGGTGGTTCGTTGTTTCAACGACGTAGAATTGTTGATTTTAAATTCATTTGCTCTACCTCTCCGTTTTTCACCCTGACACACACACTCTCTGTTAGTGTTGCTCTCACTCTCCTTCGCCCTCTTCCCCTCTCATTCTCTGGACAAGGGAGAGGTCATATTGCGTTGGACACCAGTTCTCGTCTCATCACTGAAGTTAAACAACGCAACCCCAGCTAGTACTAACATGGATGGCCGCTTGGGAAAACTTGGTACCCCAAAATTGTAGCATCAGTGTAGTGTCTGTGCAGTCTCTGCATCAGACCTATACAGAGAACGGGGCTCTAGTGACCGTTATAGTTCAACGGCCCTAAAACGCCAACGAAGCAATCTCGGGACAAACTTTCAGGAATTTCTGGCTTGAAGATAGGTTTAGAAAGTCTTTCTGTGAAAGTGTGGCGTTATTCGAAAAGTTTCTGTCAACAAAGTCTAATAGTGAAACGTAAAATTACAAGCTTTTTGGACTGTGACACTATCTCAGGACTATAGTTGTGAAGATTTTGAGTCTCTAAATCATTGTAAGACTACGAGTAAGTCTCAACCCACAGAAATGAGATTAATGTGGCCTGCAAGCCACGGGACAATGTAAAGTTTATTATCATCTTCCACTGACAGTTAACATTCAGCTCACCTCTCTCCCGAATTTCATCATTCCCTCTCCTTAGTTGTGAAGATGCTCTGATACTAGGGTTCATTGAAGGCTTAATTATTCACCCGTCACCATATCCTGTTATTGTAGTTGAGTCTTTTGAAAGAAATGACCAGTATCCGCCTTATGTGCAGGTGGACAGAGTTCAATCCTTTGCCTGTGTAAACATGATAGTACTTCCAAAATACTCTCTTCTCCTCCACTGCACCTCGAAGGACGACTGCCTGCGTTTCCCAATGTAAAATGAGGCGCTGTTAGTTTTCTTAGTAGTGCTATGTGTAAATATTAGTTTGTCCTGACTATCCATTTTCCCAAATCACCTGATTTAAAAGTCCCGTCGCTAACAGGGATTCGGCAGCGCAAGCAGACAGAAGGCGAAAGTGACTAAGATAATAAATAGCTGGTAGAAAGAAAGGACTGAAAAATAAGAGTGAGAAAGAGAGGAAAGGGAAATTATATGCGAACCGACAGACACTTTGCTTACGTCATTTTGGCTGTCATAAAATACTTATGGCATTTGGATGAACCCTTGTTTTGATTTCGGTTAATCTTCCACTTTGAGGCGTCAGCAAGAATCCTGATGATGAATTATTACAGATTGACGATTGTTTAAAATGGCCCAACTGTTAAATTGTTTGCTAACCATGTTAAGCCTCAAATTTTAGCCATATTTAAAGACTTATGATGACATAATTTGTGAGTAGATAAGGTGTCATGCTCAAAAGAGGTCAAAAGAATTCAAAAGGGGTCATGTTCAAGGCTGAATTCCACGCATTCGGTACTATAAATATCTAATTCAAGCTGTAGCAACATTTTACCCTGCTCGAGCAATTTGTTGCGCCGTAGCTAGAATATTAATGCTGAGAACAAATGAAATGTTCTTGAACTTTAAGAGCAATAATCGACAGTGTTAATGAGACTCAGCTTTTGAGCAAAAGAACATCCAGGAACAGATAGAGTAGAATTTCTCGAGTTTTAGACCATCTTGGAAGTCCTGAGCAGTAGGACAGTGTTGTTGTTCGTCCCACATTCTTTGTCATTATTAACTGATTTTATCTAGTTTTGGTTTCATACACTTGATTTTCAGTTGTTTTCATTGTGGCTTTGGGTCATTCTTCCAGGCTATCTACGAAATGTTGGGCTCCAAGGTTACATCTCGATCTACAGACACAGCAGAAGAACGAGCTGAGAAGATCTTTTCCAAAATGGACCTGAATGGCGATGGATGTTTGACTGAAGATGAATTTCTGACAGGGTGTTTAAATGATGAGGACCTTTCTAAAATACTTTTGGCTGGTAGTAAGACCCAACCTTAGAGCACTAATTGAAATGACATGTTTGGCAACGATATAGTCATCGTGAGGTGGTAATAATCGTTACAAAGCATCTGGGAGGTTTGTTGCTTCAGTTATCTTTGCGTTCAAAGATATTTTTATTAAGATGACAATTTTCTTACTCAAATGTGTGTGCCTTGTGTGTGACTGATTGAAATTCCTGAATGAAAGAATTCTCATCCAGCTTTCCAAACTGATTGTTCGTTTTGGACAATCTAATAATATTTCAACTGTGACTGCTATTGTTGCTCTTTTGTTCCAGAATCCATAATACGGTCGGCTTTGTGATTACACTGATGTTCTTTCTCGTTCATGAACATTGGGGGTTTTAAAACTTTAGACTTTCTTCAGCAGTGTCTTTTTTTAAACCTCCATGTTACCTTAATATTCATAATAGTGACAAGATTTAATCTATTAACGGAACACCTTTCCATCTACATATATTCGTCTCATTTTATTTTGTTTTTATGATCATATCATTTGGATGAAATATTTTGAACCTTGCCCCAATCTTCGTTTCTAGTAATGTACTCTTGTCATTTAGTGGTCTAACATCCTGCTGTGACATTTTAAGATTGCATTTCGTTTATTTTTACACTCTACTGATTTTTAAATTCGCTTGCTTTTTCAGTTAAATCTTCCATTTAGATCTTTGGTGGGCATCTTCTACCAATTATATAATTAAGAAGTTCTCAAGGGTGTATTAAGTAAATTTTTATAAACGATACTGATTTGCTATAAGTTTGAAGAGTGTTGAATATATTTAAATCAGAGGTCAGCAAACTACGGCTCGCCACCTGTTTTTTAAGGCCCGTGAGTTTAGCGATTTTTACAGTTTCAAAATACTGATAAGATTTGGAGCTCGTTGGATGCATTGTGGATTTGCAGGATTGTTGGTGAGCACAGAGAGAATAGAGAGGTGCAAGCAAACATGGGAGCAATTTTATGGTGGAGTATCTAATTCTAGTTCACTGCAAGCAGCCTCTATGGCCAATTTGGCAGTGTAGAGACCAACTCTCATTGCTACATAAGAACCCAGAAAACTTCAAAGACTCTAAGCTATAGTTGTGGTGTCCCCCTACAAAACTTGCAAAGGTGGCCTTCCCTTTCAGTAAGCCCTCCACTCTATTTTCCCCAAGGGTATTCCATTTTCGAATGGTCCTTGGAAAGAAAGACCAGTAATATGAGTCTGTCTGTGCCCTTAGTTCCTTCAACTTATATGAGTGATCCTTTCTCCCCTTATACCCAGCCAGGGACACACTTCCAGCCAGAGGCCCATTGCACCCCATCAGCAACAGTCTCGTGAAAAGACCAATGCTGTGAGATAAACGCCTTAAGCCCTTCCAATCCAGAATTTGTTATAGGTGGATTAAAGGCTTAAAAATATCCACTATGTGACTCTGTCAAAATATTTAGTCACCCTTGTTTTTTTTATCATGGTGGAGATGGTTGCAAAAAAAATTTACACTGGGTGCTGCATAATCGGCATGCAAAGAACGCGCAGAACGATCACCTTTTTAGGGCGAGTAGCTGAAATGCCTTTACGAACAAGTGTCGGAGGACTCGTGGCGTCTCTTATACTCTATCCCGAAACCGTTTGGCCCCCTCTTGTGCTCTTAGAGCTACTCCGGTTACCCGTGCGATCCAGGGACCTCTAAATAGCGGGATACGATGTCCCAGTTCGCCTTCCTCTTACCATAATGTTGACGACGGTATCAGGAGCAAGGTGACTTATCTGCTTCTCCAGCACTGCGCGTCGAGTGGCCCATCTGCTACAGGCAAAGAAAAATGAACCGGATCATGTTTTTATGGTGGTAATAACAGCAACATGGTATGCCAACCTTTCATATCCTCATTGTGGGAAGCCACATGTTATATAAAGCCCTCCGACTGCTATGTTCGTATAAAGAAAAAGTCATCTGTTCAGTTACCATGTACAGGTGGCGTGGGCTTTAACCCTTTTAATGACACTTATTCTTGCAGTAACTCATCTGATGTCACCTGTACTGCTATGAATAGGTTTTACTTTTATTACATTACAATGTTTCGATGGCTATTGTGTCAGATGAGAAAAATAAATTTGGTGAATTTGTGCAGGACGTCATGAGCTTGTAGAAGACTTGCACGTTATCGAAACAAGTTACAAATGCTTAAGTAACATTTGTCGTCAAGATTTCAATGGTTTCGTGTTGTTTGTTTGTTCAGGTTTACAGGTTAAATTCATTGAATAACATCGTGGCTGTATTTGAGTTTTATTACAGTTTTCCTTTATTGGAAATTAATGTCGGCAATCGTCAGGAACGTTATATACTGTGGATGCTAATTTCAAGTAGTTTTTATCATTTCATGCTGAATTTGATGAGTTGCCATGTGACCATTACAAAGATGGTCGATATTACTATTGTGATAGACGTTGATTTCTGACTTTTTTTTTTTTTGCTCGGCAGTCACAGAAATAATTGGTATGTTGAATGAAGTCTTATCTTTCGTTATTGTCGAAAACTTGCGTGATGATGAAGTGAACACTACATGCACCGAATGTAATATCTAAAATACTTAAAATGGAGTGAAATCGATTTTTCACAGCTCGTACTTACATCATGTGTGCTATATTTTAATTTACTTATATTATTGAGTTTAAAATGAATCAAATCTCAGAGGACTCACGTTTTAATCCAACATTAAGTGATTATAAAATGTAGCAGCATTCAAAAATATCGAAAGTTTGTACTGCAGTCTCAGGATGTTGATGTGAGTTCAGCCCCCCGTCCCCCCTTTTTTTCGATGTTATCTTATGAAGTTATTTCAATGTGATGTTATTCTTTAGCAAGCCATTTGATGATGTTTCATTACACTATTAAATTTTCTTTATTTTAATTAAAATCGCATGAAAAGGTATCTAACTTATAAGACATGTGGAACAATGGGATTTTGGCATTGCCTACCAAACTGCTCCGATGTCACTAGATGATGATTTTATTTATGTTTAACTAGCAGCTTAATTTCGTCTGGCTGTAGAGAAAACTGTACACCAAATCGCACCCCAAAAGCTGTTCGCATATGTCGGAGAGTTGCCTCGTTCGAGGCATCCATACTGGACCAGGGAATCCCTCCTTAAAGAACTCCTGTATTTTCTACGCTTAAATTTCGTTGGAATTGCCTCAAATGATTGTGTTATCACCTGGTTGTTAATAATGCAGCTTAAAATCCATCAGCAGACGGTTCAAATGCTTCTACAAACTGCAAATGTGTGCGAGCAAACATTTTGCTGTGCTGCCAAATATTTTGTTAAAAGATTCAGAAATTCTTTCAGATGAGCACAGAAAGCAAGGCAGATATCCACATGAATCACTTTCTACTTTGGGTAATTGGATACGCATTAGCCTCTCAGTAAAAAGGTGCATTGCCGCTCCAGGACACGTCGATGTTTTTTTTATACAAATGCACTCTACAGTACAACACGGGCAGGGGTGGACTGGCAACTAAATTTTTACTTAGAACCCCAAAGTTTTGATAAAATGAACAACAATGGGAAAATTATGTGTTATCCTTCTTGTTGTAAACATTCTTAGCGACACATTTGGAATTTCCCACCTCTTCCACATTGCCAATCCTTTCCTGTTTACATAGTTAATCCTTGTCAGTTAGTCCTTGTGTTCAGAACAATCCTTGTGTCCACATAGTTAGTCCTCTTTTTACTGTGAAAATCATTGAATTCGAACCTAGAAATAAATCCATGAATGAGGTGTGATCTCCTTAAAATCCCTTTTACGATGCATAAAAGTGCATCGCCAGTCTGTGCCACCTTCACGTAGTAATTGTTCAGTGAAGGAAACAAGAACTGTAGCACGTGTTTGCCACAAGGTGAACAGTTTTTTTTGCAGCCTTTGAAATGTGGTTGATGAACGTGGCGCAGCATAGTATACCCATTGTTCTGCAGTATCCCGTTGTCAACGCCAAAATCCCTTCCAGTTGTGTCTTGTTCATTTTGTTCTATGGATAACTTTTTATATATTCTGATGCGGTTCACATTATAGATCCATTCATCCTCCGGTGCGGCGTTGAAGAAGGCAACTATTGTTACAAGGCATTCGATAAGGTTTTCGGAATCGATATCCATATCATTGGCAGTGGTTTCAAGTTTGGGAGTTTTCATCTTTTGCCCGGGATCCGGACCGGCGGCGTCTTCACCATCATGGGCAAACAGAACAGTAAATTGAAACCCGAAGTTTTGGAAGATTTACGCCAGAATACCGAATTTTCTGATGCTGAAATTCAGGAGTGGTACAAGGGATTTCTAAAGGATTGTCCAAGTGGTCATCTGTCCGTCGATGAATTCAAGAAGATTTATGGCAATTTCTTTCCTTATGGGGACGCGTCCAAATTTGCAGAACATGTGTTTCGCACTTTTGATGCCAATGGAGATGGGACGATTGATTTTCGCGAATTTTTGTGTGCTCTAAGTGTAACCTCCAGGGGCAAGTTGGAACAAAAATTGAAATGGGCGTTCAGTATGTATGATTTGGATGGAAATGGATACATTTCTAGGCAAGAAATGCTGGAAATTGTGACGGTATGTAAATTATCTAATTAATTATTTATTTATTTATTTGCATAGAAAGACTTTGTGGTCTGGAACCGGCTGTGGAAAAGCACTGTCCAATACATCGCCCTTGGGTCCATTCTGAGGGACAAGATGGATACCCGACCCTGCCATAGGCGGGAAAAGCTTTAAGGGTTGATATTGTTTGAATAGAAAGACTGTTACCTACTATACTCTTAAAATCAGTCAAAAGAAATGGTAGATATCCTCCAGGGCATTCCCCGTTCCTAAGACTTCAAAAACGTGATGGTCCAAATATGGACTCAAGCACCCCAATTGGGGAATGTGATCTTGCTCTAGATAATGCGAGTTAATTAGTCATTTCGACCTCTTGGGCTTTTATTTTTAAATGCTTGATGATGAAATTCCTCGTTCAATTATCCAATGACACAACAGTAAGCCAAGCAAAATTCCATAAACCAAATTAGATGACTAAAGGACTGAAACTAGCGTCACTTTCTGTACTCATTGGCCTGCAACATGCTGCCAACCAGGTTATCATAGTACAGAAACAAAACATTTCATTGCCACCGAGTGCTAACTGGGGACTGGCTCAGTGGGAGATAGCAACATGAATTGCCAAAAAAAATTTCCACAAAAGTATAAAGCAAATATTTTTTTCCTTTTTATCGAAAAATGGATTTGGCATTTCCCACATCATTGATGCTGTCAGTAGGCCCTGTCTTATCTCGTCTACGTCAGAAGGTCAGTAGAAATACTGCTAGTTCACCCTCTGATTGTGAACATTATCAAGGATTAGAACAAGTTCTCTGCACATCGGTTATGGTACCGAGTTGTGAATAATAGGTCGCTGTTTTTGATGATAATTAGCACTGGTATGTTGTCAAATCCACATGCGATCGTCTGATTATAATATTATTTATCAGGCAGATTCAAGTCACAATTTTGACATTAATTACTTATTTTTCACTTAAATTCTCTATAGTTGTTTCATAAATCTTTCCGTCGAGATGTACAGAACAAAGAAAATTACTAGAAGGTCTACAAAAAACCTATTTGCGTTACCCCCCTCCCCTTTGAAATAAAAGGCGCATCATAATATGATTTCTGTAAGTAGTACTAGGATCTCCTCAGCCCAAGCACGAGCGTAGAAGATAAGGTCCAAATTAAACCCATGGTGCATGAAAAGTAACATTTCAGTAGTAATTATCATAAAACATTGCCTTAGTATGTCTTACATTCTGCTGTTGAACTTGTAAAAAAATTATAATGAAATTCTTCCGGAGGGACAATTAACATATGGAAATATAATAAAACATACAGAAATGAATTTTAATGTACTTTCTAAGGCTATACTTTAGATACTCCTCGTACTTTCCACGAATTTAGCATTTGACAGTTGTGACTGTTCGCTTCTCGCTTGACACATCCTAGCATTTGCATTGCTTTTTGTTTGCTTAAAGGAGCAAACATGAATTGAACAAATATGAATTGAAGGTTGTGGTGTGTCTGATTAATCACGTATTCCGTAAATTTCACCCAGTTTTCATTGCTAGTGATGAGGAAGACAGACATGTAGAGATCGTTCACACCCAGCGAGCAAATCTGAACAAACCCTAATGTATTTTATTGAGCTCTGTTGCTCATGATGATCGAGTACAACATGGAAATTCATGCGTGAATGTGGCATTTGTTGATGATTTTGGTGGTCGCGACCTCCTCTGCATGGGCGTCGCTAGGGGGACTGCGTCGGCTGACACCGAATTGAAAAATTGGAAAATTTACAAAGCAGGCAGAGCTCGGTCTAGTTGATGTGCCAACTTGAACTTTTTCACGTAATCTTTATCAGATCCTACCTCTCTTTCCATATACAACACTACCCTATCAAAAGTCATGGGACAACCCTTATTTGCATTAAAATGGGACATTCCTTTGGAGTATCATAGGTGGCATTCCTCCCAGCACTATATAACTGAGAGTACACTATTATGAGATGATACTTCCTTGAATGCTGAAAGAATGTCTCAAAGAAAAGAGCTCTCAGAATTCCAAAGAGATACATTTGTCGGGTGCCATCTCGCAGGCAAAACTGTTGGGGAGACGTCAACCCTCCTAAACATCCCAAAATCGACCGTTCACAACGTCATCTGGGCCTGGAAAGAGAAAGGCACCGCAAGTGTTCCATATAGGACTGGAAGACCCAAGATCTTGTCGGCTAGAGACCAAAGAGCTCTTCATAAAATGGTCACTGCAAACCGTCACACATCGCTTGATGAACTGACAAGATCATTCATAGAGTCGACGGGAACAACTGTGAGCACCCTGACTGTTCGCGGAGAACTGCATGCAATGGGTTTTTATGGCAGAGCGGCAGCCCACAAGCCTCGCATCAGCACCAGCAATGCAGCGAGAAGATTGCAATTGTGCAAAGAGCGACGACATCGTACTCTGGATCAATGGCGAATGGTTGAATGGAGTGATGAATCCCGCTACGCCATCTGGCAATCGGATGATCGGGTTTGGGTATGGCGAACGTTACCTCCCAAGCTGTGTTGTGCCCATGGTGAAGTTCGGCGGAGGGTCAGTGATGGCTTCTCATGGTATGGGTTGGGTGCAATCGTTTCTGTGGACGGACATCTAAACGCAGAGCGTTACCTAGACATTCTGAACAATGCAGCACTCCCATCTCTTTGGCAGCACTTTGGCAATGGCCCTTTTCTGTTTCAGCACGATAACGCACCTTGCCATAAAGCACGGGCTGTAGGCACATGGTTTGATGAAATGGGGATTCGAGAACTTGACTGGCCTGCACAGAGTCCCGATCTGAACCCCTTCGAACATCTGTGGGACGTGTTGGAACGTCGATTGCGCACTTGTGCAGAACGTCCGACATCTGGGACCGAACTGTCCAAGACACTTATGGCAGAATGGCGTAAATTATCTGTCGCAATTATATGCCCCAGAGAGTGGATGCTGTGATAGCAGCAAAACAAAATGTGGACCAACAAGATACTAAAATATGTATATTTGTGAGTGTTTCTATTAAAGTAGTGGTGTCCCATGACTTTTGATAGGGTAGTTACTTTCCCTTAAAAGAAAATACCGGTAAGGAGAAAAAAAAGGTCGACAGGGCTCAGGGGATGCTAGGTGTATAATTTCTACCCCAGGCGGAAGGAGGAGGGGTGACGCCATGAGTTTACCGCACTGGGTAACGCAAGCCCTAGCGAGACACCACTACTCCTCTGTCTTATCTAATGGCTCAACGAACTTGAGCTGTCATATTTCTCTCACTGAGAAGAAGTGGTCCATTTTCGGCTGTATGTCGTGTTGTCTGATTGAGAGGGACCTTCGTTGATGGAGGAAAAACTTCCGAAAGGGCTTTCCGTCAAATGAGATGCCATCCTGTGGCCATCAAGTTGCATGTGCAATGTCTCCTGTACGTAGAAGAACCCTTTCTATATGCGTGTGGTCGACTGACAGTCTTTCAGACCTGAGGGACCTAACTATTCCTGAAATACACTTTTTATTACTTGCCTCAATATCTATCTGGTCACCCCCCGTCTGCATGAATCCTTTTCCTGCCTCGACATTGCATTCTGCAAAACTACTAGCAATTTTACTGCTCTCTTATGCCATTAGTAACCCATCCCTCCCCATAGCATAGTCAGAAGCCCATGAGTTCGGCAGGACCCCAAAATGAAAATGAGGCTAGAATAGGAGATAGAAACAGATGGCGTTGTAAAGAGGAACTTATTGAAATAAAAAATAAAGAAGAAGATTGGGGAATGAACTTATGGACAGTTTTTTAATGGTTGACTACTGGCCGAATGCCATAACCCTTTTAGTCGCCTTTTATGACATGCGACTGACCTCACTGTGGAAGCACTGCTCGCGGGCACGAATTTCCTACCACAAATTATCTTCAAGAGGCTTTTGGGAATTCAAATTCTGTGCCTTGTTTGGAGTAGTTAGGGTGCATTAGCATAAGCAGTGGGCATTTTATGAAGGCTAGACAATTGGTCCATGAAAATGAACGTGTTTTATTGCCCCACATTGTTTTCAAAATGCATCTGCTTCTGTCATAAATTTGCATCCCACAAATTTCGGTATTCTGTGCTGTGCTCCTTTGTTCTGTCTTGCTCCTTTTTCTCTTCTGTCTTCTGATTGAGCATATGCGCAACGTTAATGCCAATGTTGCGCGAATCGCTTTAGGATTTTTCAAGATTGGAATTGCTATAATTGATGCAAGAATGAGTTTAGTTATCTGCTTTATCTTGAGGTCAACCTCTTGTTTCTCGTGCAATAATACTTTACTTTCAAGAGGCAGAGAAAGACACAAACGGAGAGATAACTTGAGAAGCATTAATACATAATGAATTTAAATCGGTGTAATTACTAGAATTAGGGGTTTGCCTACATCGAACATGTGGAAATGTTCGCATGGGCCACTAAGAATTTATTCAACAAAAAGGATAAAATACCGCTATCGTTTTACCGATGAGGGATTCGTCACCTGCCCAAGGGATCCCAAGAATGTGTAGGTGCTGCAAGATATTACTTTGCTGGTTCTACCTTCTGAGGGATGCCGCGTCGGAGGCCCAGTGGTTCGATCCTAGATCGATGGGGTTGGTTTACGGAATTTTTGCCCCTGAGTACTTTTCGCCGCCGGAGCTTTCGCCCCCACACATTTCGCCCCTCGGACGTTTCGCCCCCGAGCATTTCACCCCTGGGAGGGTAAATGGCCGGTTTTTTGTTCTGTTTACTGTAATAATGATTTTAATAAAATAAAAAACACAATCATTAAGATAAACTGTCACATAAAAAAATGCAAACATAAGCTAAAATTCGAAATTGTAGGCTATGCCTTTCAAAAAGTCTATTAAATTTCTATCGTTGATGTCCTCCACAATGCGTAGAATACTTGCCGAAATTGCTGAATTTTTACCTTACCTATTCCTTGAAACACTCAGAAAAGGTCCGAACGAACAATTCTGTTTTTCTAGGTAAAATAGAATAACAAAAAAAAACCCGGCCAAAATATGGTAAAAATCCAGGGCTGGCATTGACTCAAGGGTCAGTTGGTAGGGTCACTTGATTTTTACCTTACCTAAAACAGAATAACCTAAAACGAAACGAAACGTCCGAGGGGCGAAAGCTCCGGCGGCGAAACGTACTCAGGGGCGAACGTTCCGGATCCCATGGGGTTAGCCTCCTTTTCGCAAAAGAGAGACCCACAATTTGCATTCCGTCGGATGGGAAGTAAAGCCGTGTTTCCCTGTGGTGTGTACCCTGTCACTCGCACGTAAAAGTGCCCTTCCTACACGCAATATTTCCAGGAATAAGAGCTCACCCCATCTGGCTTCGGTGGAGGAGAAGTCCCCCAGCCGGCTGCCTAAAACGCCATCCAATAGTTTATCCGTGCGCCCCAACGGGACTCTCGTCCGATCTCTGAACTTAAGCAGCGCAAGCCCAGGTAGTACTAGGATGGGTGACCGCTTGGGAATACTGGGTATTGCTGATGTTCAATCATCGTAGCAGTGTGATGTCTATACCGACTCCACATTACTACTACTCCATTGTGGACCCTAATGGGACAAAAATAGTTCCCACGACTCTGATTGGTGGGTTTTTCGTTGGTGTTTTAGGACCCTTCAACTACAACTGTCATTTGAGTGCCGTCCACTGCGTAGTTCTAATGTACAAGCTGCACAGATGCTACGCTGTCACAACGATTTTTGGATATTAGCAGTACCCAGTTTTCCCAAGCGGCCACCAATGGTTGTATTAACTGGGTTACAAGCAACTCCTAACCCTTTTCACGCCTATGGCAGGGTCGGGTACCCATCTTGTTCCTCTGAATGGGCACAAAGGCGATGTATTGGTCATAGTTTTTCTGCAGCCGGTTGTCGGTCAAAGCTGCACCCCTACTCTTTTAGCGTCGGTCTAGTTTTCGTTGGGGGATGCTACCGACGCCAAGGAGCGAGCTCCTACACCTGGAAATTTTTGCGTCATCTCCCCGTTGCATAATAGAGAGGGTTCTTTTACGAGCAAGTTCCATCTTACACCAACACGGGACCTCGGTTTTACTTCTCATCCGAAAGAAGGCACACTCGCGACCTCTTTCTCACCCGAAAGAAGTCAACCCACCTCGGTTCTGTATCGAACCTAGAACTACTGGCGCAGTTGCCGAGCGTGCTAACCAGTACGCCACCACGGCGTTTGTATTAACTGGCTTGCGTTGCTTAAATTCAGTAAGTAGACAAGAACTGGTGTGTCCCAACACAATACAGGCACTTCCCCAGCATTCGCAAGCGGTCACCCATGCTAGTACTTGCTGGGGTTGCGTTGTTTAACTTCAATGATCAGACGAGAACTGGTGTGTCTAACGCAATGCAGCCGCTCGACTCTGGTGAGAAAGGGTTAGCAATTGTTGTTTGTCGACGGAAGCTTAACCAGGGCTGGGTGCTGATGTGTGATCGAATGTTTGTAGCCACACTTTCACTGTTTGAGGAGCGGCGAATTGCGTTGGACCCACCAGTTGTCGTCTGATCACTGAAGTTAAGCAGTGCAACCCCAGCTAGTACTGACATGGGTGGCCGCTTGGGAAAACTGGGTACTGCTAATACCCAAAAATCGTCGCATTGGTATAGTATCAGTGCAGTCTCTGCATAAGAACTATGCTGTGGACGGGGCTCTAATAACCTTTGTAGTTGAAGGGCCCTAAAACACCAACAAACAACAACTGACATGGGTGGCTGCTTGGGAAAACTGGGTACTGGTAATACCCAAAAATCGTCGCGTTGGTATAGTGTCTGTGCAGTTTCTGCATAAGAGCTATGCCGTGGACGGGGCTCTAATGATCTTTGTAGTTGAAGGGCCCTAAAACACCAACAAACAACAACTTCACTGTTTGGGATCGACGCGTTTGTCAGGGACATGGCTTCTTTTAAGTTAACCGGACTCATCAAACACCTCGTAAGATTTTCATTCCGCAGACGGGATGTATAGTGGGTCGTTAAATTTTTATAAGGCTGGTTTAAATCCGCAGAAGTTGCAATGATATTGTGAGCTTGTCGTCACATGTGGCCGTAAACCAATCTCATGAAAACGTCTCCAACTATCTGCTCCTAAGATCATTGTCAACTTTCTATTTCTACTTCACTGTTTTTTTCCTGACTGAATGGCTCTAAGCAATGGGTATCTGGTCCTAAAATAAACAGGAAACAAGTTTGAAATGGAAGTGGTAGTAGTATCATTATCATTGAAAAACGTTACAACGATCAACGCTCTGCACCGAAATACTCCATTGTTTTAAGGCGAGAGAACAAACATTGATTTATGAATAAACAACTAGAAGTTGGCAACTATTTTGGGAAGGAAATAAAAGCTCAGCTGTTGGTTATATTGATTCTTCTCTCAAGGATTTTAATACCATAACCCTTTCTCATGAGATGAAAGTCGAAAGCCCTGATAACAGCCAAGGGTTACAAATGAATTATGTTAAACCATAATTTTGCGTTGAACTTATGTTTCCTTTACCTTAAGCCTAGTTCCCTGGCACGCGACACTGACGAGAATAGCGCTTGAGCAGACAGTAAAATTATGACGTAAACCACAGGCGCTAACAGAAATTTGACCTGGTTTGATTCCCTGGCATGAGCGAATTCGCATAAGCAATTAATAGTTTTCAATATGAACGTTTGGTGGCGCCAAAACCAAAAAATACATAAACCAATGAAAAGTAAACAGAAAACTATTTAAAAATTCAAACAGCCAATCAAATTCGAGCAACGCATTCCATCGACAAGTGCAGTTAACTAGCTCTCAACTCCACTTCACCGTTGATTTCGCTCTTACTTTACAGATGGTAGTGTAACTACGTCATCAGTTTATGTGGATTGTCGTCTGCTAGAGCGCTTTTCTCGTCAGTGTCGCGTGCCAGGGAACCAGGCTTTATGAGGCAGAAATGTCGATTTTGAATTTTCTGCGTAATTGTGGCCGGCGTCGTTTCAACAGTTTTCATGGAACCGGCGTCGCAAAGATCATAAACTCTTATCTGTCGGGCTGTTTACAGTATTAACTTAAAGAGCTTTTGTTGATTCAACTATGAGAAATGCCTTTAACCCTCTAGTCCTTAAAGCCCTCACTTTTTCTCGCTTATCCCTCTGAATAACTTGAGCAACTCCTAATCCTTTTCCCTTTATCCTTGTCCCTCTGACTGGACACAGGGTGGGAGCGGCGAGTTGCGTTGGACACACCAGTTCTCGTCTGATCACTGAAGTTAAGCAACGCAAGCCCAGTTAGTACTGACATGGGTGGTCGCTCGGGAAAGCTGGGTACTGCTAATACCCAATAATCGTCGCATTAGTGTAGTGTCTGTGCAGTATATGCATTAGAACTATACGGTGGACGGGTCTCTAATGACCTTGTAGTTGACGGGACCTTAAACTCCAACAAACAACAATGGACACAGGGTGATACATTGGTCATAGTTTTTTCTGCAGCCGGTTACCGGCCAAAGCTGCACCCCTACGCTAAATTATCGTCGGTCTAGTGTTCATTGAGGAGTGCTACCGACGCCAGGGGGCGAGCTCCTACACCTGGAAATTTTGCCTCATTTACCCGTTGCGTAGTAGAGAGGGTTCTTTTACGTGCAAGTGCCATCTTACACCCACACGGGACCTCGGTTTTACTTCTCATCCGAAAGAAGGCACCCTCGCGGCTTCTCTCTCGCCCGAAAGAAGCCGACCCACCACTGTCCAGTATCGAACCTAGAACTACTGGCGTAGTTGCCGAGCGTGCTAACCACTACGCCACCGCGGCGGGTTTTCCCCAGCCGGTTGCCGAGCAAAACTGCAACCGCTATGCGTATTTATCGTCGGTCTACTATTCGTTGGGGCATTCCACCGAAGCCAGGGGGGCGAGCTCCTACACCTGGAAATCTTGCCTCGTCAACTCGTTCCATTTGTTTGTTTGTGTTTTAGGGCCCTTCAACTACAAGGTCATTAGAGCCCCGTCCACAGTGTAGTTCTGATGCAGAGACTGCACAGACACTACACTAATGCGACGATTTTTGGATACTAGCGGTACCCAGTTTTCCTAAGCGGCCACCCATGTCAGTACTTGCAGGGGTTGTGTTGCTTAACTTCAGTGATCAGACGAGAACTGGTGTGTCCAACGCAATTCGCCGCTCTCAACTCGTTCCATAGTAGAGAGGGTTCTTTTACGTGCGAATGCCATCGTAAGCCACACGGGACCTCGGTTTTACTTGTCATCTGGATGAAGGTGCGCTCGGAGCCTCTCTCTCGCCCGAAAGGAGCCAATCCAACTCGGGCTAGTATCTAACAGAGAACCATTGGCGCAGTTACCAAGCACGCTACTCATTGTATAGCCGAGGCTGGTAATTTTCAAGATCCAAGAAGTCCCTCAGACGAACAGAACAGTAAAGGGTTGCCCTAAACTACGGGTGACAGTCCCTGTATACATTCAGCGAGTTTACGCCACTTAGGACTACTTCCTATTTCAAGTCCTTCCCTCATGAGAATAATAATGTTGATGGATGAGTACCATTGAAGTATTCAACCCCAGGGACCTGGTGCAAAAATTGACTTGCGATACCCGGCAGACTCCGCCATAGATCGTCGGCCTTGGAGTGCTGTTCATTGAGTGCCCATCATAGGGTTCCGGCAATTTTATGACATTTGGTTACCCAGTTTCCTGCGGCCTTGTTTCCTAGTGCCCTATTTCCTTAGGTCACTGCAAAAGAAAAATGAAACCATTTACATTTTGCAAAGTTGGAAAGCGACGTGGGGCCTTGTGTCCTTATACTGTTCCCACCCTCTTCCAGCCGGTCTTGCCCAGGGTATTCCTTGATGTGCACAGATTCTCTCGATGTCCATCATTCACTCCTGAGCACTTCTTTAGTCATTATTTCTGATCCTGAAGCTACTGCATAGATTTCAGGGAACAGTTTCCAGTACAACGATATTTGCTTTGTTATTTTATAGAAATCATTCCTTACGCATCTGCTTTTGATAGCTGGGACCCTTTGTAGTATTTCTCCAGGATTACTTTTCTGCCCAGGCCACCCAGGTGACGAGAGATGTCTTTGGGATGTTATGGGAGGAGTTTATTGCGTTGGACTCACCAGTTCTCACCTGATCATTGAAGTTGAACAACGCAACCCCAGCTAGTACTGACATGAGTGGCCGCTTGAGAAAACTGGGTACCGCTAAAACTCAAAAATCGCCGCATTAGTGTGGTGTCTGTGCAGTCCCTCCATCAGAACTACACAGTGGACGGGGCTCTAATGACCTTGTAGTTGAAGGGCCCTAAAACACCAACAAACAACAAAGCTGAAACTCAAAAATCGCCGCAGTACTGACATGAGTGGCCGCTTGAGAAAACTGAGTATCGCTAAAACTCAAAAATCGCCGCATTAGTGTGGTGTCTGTGCAGTCTCTGCATTAGAACTACTCAATGGACGGGGCTCTAATGACCTTGTAGCTGAAGGGCCTTAAAACACCAATGAACCAATCAACCAAATTGGGATGTTATTAATCGTCTTCTTCATTAACTTTAAGATTTCACTTCTAATAGAGCACTGCTGTGGTGATTTTTTGACAAGTTTTTCTTTTTTAAAAAATACACTGAACGTATGGTTTGATGTTTTCATTATGCGGCCAAATAAAATAAATATAATTTTGCCCTATCGGGTAAAATTGTAAAATACTTTCTGAAAATATCAAAATTGAGTTTAATGGAGAGTTTTCGTTCAGAAAAATTGTTGTATTGGAATTGGACGGTGTTACTGAATTTGATTGAATTACATCCTTTTTCTTGTTATCATTGCAGGCAATTTATAAAATGGTTGGTTCAGTCATGAAGATGCCTGAAGATGAATCCACTCCAGAAAAGCGAACTGATAAAATATTCCGACAGATGGACAAAAATATGGATGGGAAACTGTCCTTGGAAGAATTTATTGAAGGTGCCAAAAGTGACCCATCGATTGTCCGCCTTCTGCAGTGTGATCCGCAGACATCTCAGTGAAGGACATTGCCGGAATCACATGACGCAAGTGTCTCCATTCTAATTGGTTCACACCAAGGAAGATAAAAAAAAATGCACAGTTTGTTTGTTGTCTTAATTATCTCTTCAAAAACCCTTTCTTTGATATCAGGTCATCGTTTAAAAAAAATGTCTCGTGTCTTAAGTCTCAACAATGATATATATATATATACATGCCCACCATTTTTTATATACTTTTGTCCTTTCCAGTAGAATAGCGAGCACTTTTTCAGAAAATAGTTGCCGGAAGCAAGCATTTTGAAACGTACGTGATCCAAATGTTGACGTTGATTTCATCATTTCATTGATCACTACTGCAGTCATAATATGTAAGTTCTGTATATTTGTCTTGTGTCACTGGAATATTCCTTTCCTCTGGCAGTTCAGCCCTCTAGAGAGATCTGTTGAATCAAAAACGGAGGGCTTTTAATCAGACCTTGATCTAAGACATCTTTATCAAGGATCTTCTTATGATCAAATCTACCAAAAGCGAAAGAGGGGAAAAAACTTAAGAATTCATTGAAATTTTTGAGTACTTTGATGGAACTGATGCTAACTGATGGCCAAAAGAAGCAAGGCGCCAACCTTAGGGCCTGTTACTTTAATTGGGGGCAGCCTACGACAGCGATCTGTAGCTCTTGCACAATTATGTTATCTGGAGCCCCACTGATACTGAAACTTTTAAGAGACGTTGCCTCATTAATTTAAGAAGATCTGCATTGGGATGCTAACATTTTTTTTTTTGCTTGACTTGCCACAGGGTGATCATTCTTGTCTGAAATGGTAGTTTCGTTTGCAGTCACTCATCTCAGTTTGACCTCAGAACGACGTTCTCTCTCTCGGAGGACTTTGGAAATTTGAAATGTCTTATTTCACCATAATTTCATTATGCAGATGTTCTATATTGGGGCTGTCAAGGTCTTAGTTTTAGACCTTGAGTGTTGACTCAAGAGATGCTGTACATCTTTCTTATGGTTGATGTTATAATAGGTCATGAGTAGGTAGCTCTGATGCCTGACCGGCTCCTCTACCCCAGATGTGTATCAATTTTGACTTAGTCATTATGTTGCGATGATTTCTGCATGGCACTAGTTCTCTGTGTCACTTCTGTTCTCGTATAACGATGTTGCAGCACTCCTGGTAAATTTTCCAAGCGGTGTCATCAGACTTTTGCAAATTTTTCTTTTTGGAGTAAAATAGTCTGATAAGGAGTTGTGAAATTACTGTTCCTTAATAATCCATCTTTTGATTGAATAATGAAACATTTTTCGATGGCATATGTCACAGAAGAGCTACTGCTTGCTCTGAGAATTGAAATCTATTCAGATATCTGTTAGTTAGTGAGAGACTATTTGAGTTTTGTCCATGAAGAGTAGCCTTAATTGTACATACCGTCTATTAAGACTGTCTCATGGTACTGCAGCAAATCAATAACAACCTTACTTGAAAAGAGACAAGGAAGGAAATCGAATTACTAGTTCATGATTACTGCTGAAAGTGTCCCTTTTCTTATCGTGAAGATATCCTTTAGCTGTTGTTGTTGAAAACTTGGCTGATTGTTTCTTTCAGATATGGAATAAAACTTTGCAAAGGCATCTCTCTGTACGTGTTGCTCCTAGTCGACAGAACTTTACTTTTCTGAAGATGTTGAAACGAATTTAAAATATATGTTTCAGTAAGTTATCATGAAATCAAATTCTTGTAATTACATTTGAGTAAAGTGGAGTATTTGAATATAGCTGAATGATGGCATTTGACTATAATGACAATATGAACCAAGCTACTAATAGTGTACTTAATGAATCCGGAAATGTACTTAAGATCCACATAATCAGTATTAGGCTTGGTTTATTTTGTGTTTTTTTTGCTTTTAAAATGGTTAAGAAAAATCGCTGTTTAATTAATTATTAGTCTTGAACTCTGAACAGTAGTTAAATGACTTTTGAGATCGTAATTTTTCATCCGTCTCCAAACCCTTTCAGACTTCAGCTTAAACACAAGCGGCTACTGAAATGAAAGACTACATGTGAGATCCGAGATATTTCTCATTGATTTTGTGTTTTAAATTTACCGTTTATTAGTCACGGACTTCTTATAAAAGACAAGCTTTTATTTTATTCTTGATTTTCTTCATTTCTAGAGACAACTGTCTGTTGGTATTTGCCGTTCAGAGAATCTTTCTTGATTAATTTATTTCCAGTTTTTTTTCTTGTATGGTTTTTCCAACATTAATTTTTTTTCCTGTAAGTCTATATTATTAATGAAAGTATTTTATATTTTGATATCAATTTTATACAACTGAAAACAATGAATATAGGTGATGAACATTCAATTTAAGTGCCTAAGCAACTCTTTAATGTTGGAACTGAAATTCAGAATTCAATGAGAACAAAAAATTCCTTTCGTCCACTGAAATATAGTATTATTTTGGACTTTTATTATCTACTTCCGGTTAGAAATGTAACAAAGACCTATTCAGTATGGAATTTCTATTTAATTTATAGTGCTGATTAGGTTAGGTGCCAGTTTTCAGAATAAACTTAAATTGATTCCCAGCACCCAAAAAAATGCTGCCATATAGCGACTACCTGAGCACATTTTACTGGTCCACTCAGAAATATTATGAGGTCCTTTAGATGTGACCTTTTAAAAAAAAATGTTATTTTGTAAATTTTGTAAAAATTATTCAATCCTGTGTCGTTCAACTAGCTGGAGTTTTAGCCAGTAGTTTGATCTAAATAGCATTTTTAATATTCTAGCTATGCACTTCCCAAAATCTCTTCCCAATTTCTGCCTGAAATCTGCTTCTTATTAATGAAATGATAACAAACTCTTAAGTATAAGCTTATCAAAATCTGTAGTAACCACCTGTGACCTGTGTTAGGCACATTCGTTTTGTTACCACCCATTTGTGACTGGAAGATGCTGATATGGACTACAAAAATTGAATTTGATCAAAAAGTTCATGGTTTCACAGTAAACTGGAAAGCATTTTCCTTTTATTTGATTTCCTTTTCTTGAGGTTTCGCCCCTGGCCGAGGTTGGTCAAGTGGGAGAACTATTGTCCACCTTCCGTCAACTTACATAATAGATGATTAAGAACTCTTTTGATAGATTTAACGTGCGATTCAACTGAAAATGAATTGTTGGATTGACATTGCAGTAAAATTTCATAGACATTTTATTGGTATTGAGTGGGACATATCGACTCTGGCTACCCTACATCGAACTGGTTAGGTCAAGCAAGTTTATTTCAAATCGTTGGGCAATATTGGAAATTGAAGAATGACTGACGTCACCCTCCCTGACATTAGAACAGTTTTCAGGAGCTCTGGAATTTAATTTTCGGTTTACTATTTCAGCCTGAATGTTTGACAAATTATGCTTGAAACCATCATAATTTGACGTACTATTGCAAGATGAAATGTGACACGATATTTTGGGATTCCACCGAAATTCCCCTACCTTAAATAAGCGTTCTTGACAACCGACATTGGACATTGTTTATTGAGTCCGAGTTACAGAGGTTGGCCAACTTGGGAGGCGATGTAGTACTGAGATAGATATACTTTATACATTCATAATCCGGCAATTTCCTGTCCTCCTCATCCTTTGAAATGTTTCTTGGAGACACGTTGTAAAACAAAAGTCTATCATAAGACGTTCGACAAAAATCAATGAAGATGTCTTTAATGGAATCAGTGGTTACATACTTTGCAATTTTTCAGATGAAATCAAAATGTCACTTTAGCATCAACTTACCTCATCTGACTAAATGGGTTGTTAGACAACCCTCTAGATCAGGGGTGGCCAACTTTTGTGTGCGTAAGATCTACTTTTTATCTTAAAAAAGTGTCTCGATCGACTTGTTATCCTAAAAACGTGTCGCGATCGACTTGTTGTCATAGGCGTAGTCAAATTGGGGAGGGGGAGGTTCGATACTGGACCCACCTCGGTCCAATATCGAGCCTAGGGCCACTGACGCTGACCTAGAAAAACTGAACCACTACGTCACCCAGGCGGGTGTTAAGTCAACACATCGCGAGTGATCGACCGGTTGGCCACCCCTGCTCTAGATCATTGGGGCAAGGTGGGAGCGATCTGGAATGAGTTACTAACTCAATACGTATATTGTGCTACTGAGTCCGGAACAAGTTGTGATTTTGGCTTCGTCCAGTGGAAAACATCTAAGAAACATCTATATGTCACCATGGAGCTGATAGAATTACGAATGCGAATATTAAAGGTAGCCTGGGAGTGGTGGACATCGCCGAAAAATGAGGGAAAATAGGTTGAGGTGGTATGGACCCGTAATGAGAAGAGGAGATGAAGAGCTCGTTAGGTCCATCTCAGGAATGCAGGTGGTCGGAAGCACCGGGAACAGGGGGAGACCGAAGCAGACGTGGGAGCAGGTTGTCCATAAGGATATGGCAGGATATGGGGTGGTTGGGGACCTGGTGAGAGATAGGCAGGGATGGAGGGCTAGAACCCGCAGACCCGACCCTGCCGCAGGCGGGATAAGGGTATGATGATGGTGATTTATATGTCACCATGGGACATCAGGATTTTAGAGGAGCTTGGGTAGGGCTTGGCCAAAAACAGGTTAAAAAACGGGGCTCTAGATTGAATTGTCAGAATTGCACATTGATAATATGAGACCGTCCCAACTTCCTCTTCTTAAGGAGATTTTATTGAACTAACTACCAACCTGTAGATATAAATTATTCAAAATGGTAATTGTCCTCCCTGGATGGTGTCTGGTATGGATTCTGCTGTGTGGCTGGGTGACTTACAGTAGATATATACACTCTTTCAGTAACCCTGTTCTCATTACTGTAATCTGGAAATCGAAACTAGTTGACCTAAGGACATTTGACTTGGTCTAAAGCACACTATCTCTGCCAGACCTGTGTATGTATTTGTGTCTGTTACTCAACTGGCTGCCTTATTTTTAGGCTTTATTTGTGTCTATTGCTAGTTTCCAATCGATATAATAACTTAGAGGTTAATTTGGTGGTAGTTGATGTGATTTTCCGTCTGCTACTACTGACTGCAGATTTGTTTCCATTCTGATGACACGAAATCATCGATTGCTAATTCTGGTGAGGTGGGTGGCAATGAAGCCTCACGTGAATAGACCATTTTTCCTCTTTTATTTACCCATCATATGTTGTTGATCATAGTGATTTCCTAACTGTAGCCCACGTTAATTCGTCTTATGATGGCACTTTTATTAGACTAAAATTTGGGAATTATACTGCAGGCATCCACTTCTGTTTTCCACGAAATGCATTAAACAGCCACTACCTGTTACCATTAGTCGAAACCTTAATTTCTACTTATATAGAATATACAGTGTACGCCTCTATCTGCTTCTGTCACAAGGATGGTTTTCTGCAATTGACATTACTTAATCCTTAATTAATCTGGTGTCCTGGGACGTATGGTGTCTGTCCTGCCTCTGAAGAGAAATAAGGAAGATTATCAGACTTTCCTTTTGGAAGTTTCTTGTACTTAGTACACTGTTCGTTCTAGAAATCGGGGATAATCAGCTATCGTTAATTTCTTAGAGGAGGTTTATAATTAAAAGTACACCCCCTGTCCCGAGCTACCGGTAATAAGGGGGTTGAAGAAAGTCCAATGGGTTTAGACTGTTCTTGTCCTGCACTGAAAAAGTCGACACTACACGTTAGTACTGCTGGGAAATATTCGTACTACTGCAGTGTTGGGATTGAAATTTTAGACAAGATCGGAGAGTTCCTTGGATGCTGTCCCCTCTACTGCACTTAACAGCGATATGAATTGGGGCTGCCTCAGACCTTGGGCAATTGGACCAATACTCCTGGAACCCCACCTTTTCAGTGCTCAAGTTTTCGGATCAACATCGATTAATTTATGACAAATGCAGTCGACTCTTAATAATCTGCACTTCTATTATGTGCGCAGAACAATATACTGCATTTAGTGCAACATAGCATACTTATAATCCTTTACAACGAAATAGAGTAGAGTTCGGCTATAGCGAACCCGTTAATAATGAACTCTTGGTTATATAACGTACTGTATTTCAACAATGAAAGTTTCCCAGTGAAATCTTTCCCAATGAAATCTTACTGAAAAGAGGTATGCGGTGGGGCTACGTTCTTCGCAAAAGTCACACGAGTAGGAAGGAAGGAGTGAATAAATTTTAAGACTAAAATAGGAATTTTTAAAACATTATAGTTTACAGTATGGGCAGGGACCTTACCAGCCTCTATGCTCGTCATTTTGAGATTTTACTGTTAATTTTTAACGGAATATTGAACGAGATTATTAACTACTAGAAATGTATGTTTAACTGCCATCCGAGTTCAGGAGCATCCTTGTGGAAGATGTGTGGAAATTTTCAAGTGGGCCACCACGAATTGTTTTTCAACAAATTGATTAAAATACATTTTTCAATTTCTGTCGTTTTTATGAAAAGTTATGGTGGTCCAAGTGAGATAAATTTCACATCTTTCATGTTGTCAGTCCCGTTCTATGTCAGAGGGCCGGTTCGTTGCCCCTGTCTGTCTCGTTGTATACTAGCACCATGGTTACTCGCCTTAAGAAACAAGAGGTCCAGAGTCTCGCAGGCATTTAAGTATGTTATTATCTACTGTGCTGACAAAAGATGACAACAAATAGTAGTGCATCTTGTGAGTGCAATACGTATTTTGTATAAGAAATCTCTTGCTCTCTATGCTCTCCTTTGATCTTAAATTTTGTGTTTTCCACGCATTCATAATCATCACCTGGATATCGTTCGTGTGGATTTTATGGAGTAGATTTTTGTGTTATTTCATTCTTACTAATTATTTATATGAAATATGTGTGTATTGGTGGTTCATGCAGTGCATGTCCATTGCAAAGTGCTTTTTTTCCTCTGTCATTTAAATGATTATTTTTTAATTCTTGTTATTATTATGTTGATTTCATTTTGTTTTCTGTCTTAGCCGCATCATCCCAAATGCGGGAAATCGTACTTGAACATGTCTGCCTGTACACATAATATATCTTTAATCATTTATTGTCTGTTTTGTTTTTCAGGAAGAGTCTCATATCTTGAAATACTCACGAAAGAAATGGTTCAAATGACGAGCATCTAAACATTAATTGTAACATTATAGGTAGCAGTTGGGTTGAAGCTGATTTTTCTAAAGCTTTAAAAAAATCCATTCATTAAATCTCCTTACAATCACTGAAGGTAGTTCTTCAGAAAGGCCATATAGTTTTAGGGTACATCAGATAGCATTTAGATCAGAGGTGGACAAACTTACTGTGTGGACTGCATGAAATCCTTAAGGTCGCTGGCCGGCCGGCAGATGTAGCACACGACACGTGACAATTAATTAATCCTTCAGGTCTCTGGCGGGCCGGCAGAACTAGCAGTTATTTTTTACCCATGAAATTCGAATGTTAATCTTTTAGCTCTAGTTTAATGTATTTGGCCGAATTTGTCAAGTTTTCATTTTCGGATAAGAAATTGTGAAAAATGGATGCCTGCTGGCCGCACTCAACTAGACCTAGCGGGCCATTGTTTGTTCACCTCTACCTTAGATAGTATATTTACTACTTCTTCTGGTCTCAGTTAGGTAATTAGGAAATCCTGTACAAATTCACACTGTCATCCGCACCCTTGTTACGAATATAGAGTCTTTTGTGTGACTCTTTGATTTCTAGCGATAGAAAAACAGAAAAATAGTTGAAATCATAAGTGATCAGTTACACCTTTCTGATGTCACAAACTTGTTAGTCGTTTCTTGCGACATGTCAGGGAACAGTCATTCCCCCCTCCCCCAACTAGAATTAAAATGGGGAAGACACTCCTGTACAATATAATATTGTAAAATATATAATGATTGTAAAAATGTCTATTCATTACAATATACTGTATATTTACAACCATCTTTTGAAACGACGTTAATTGGAAGCATATTAGGATACTTAACACACCCTGTCAAATCATTTTTAAGAATCTCCAACTGGAGCCACTTTTAAATAATAGTTCGACGTTGCTTCCGTTATCGGCAATTTTTTTTGTTTAAAATACACTATTAGACTTGTGTAGTATAGTAATAATGAGGAAAGATCATTTCCGGTTATAAGCCTGACCAGTATGACATCTGGCATGTCAGGAACAATAATGTGCATTTGATTGGCATTGTGGAATCAGGGCCGGCCATCCGGGGGGGTTCAGAGGGTGCATTGCACCCGGGCCCACGATTGAGGGGGGGCCCATCATCAGTACCCATCAGGGCCCAGATCATTGCTAATATTAAGTTTAATACGTCATTGTAGGGGCAACGTTCCTCATTCGACCCTGCCAATGCAACATAACAACCCTGCCATTGAACTACACCAGGGTTGTACAACCTTTCTGGTGTTGTGGGTCACTCGGATGCTCCGTGAACTGATTGCCAACCACAGGCTGTCAAAACCAAAACGGGTGAAGATAACATTATGTGTTACATAGCAGGTAGGCTATAATGCATAATTAGAAATGATGCACCGTGGGCCACATTACAAGCCTCAATGGGCCACAGGTTGGACAATCCATAATTAGAGGTTAAGAGTCAATAATTTAATAATGCTATTATTTTGGGGTTGTTAAAACCAAAATACCTTTAATAATCAGAAGTGGAATATAAAAATATAATGACACAGGTCCAACTGAAAATGTTCCAAGGTGTGGACGTCCACATAAGCTTTCAGACCAACTCCTAAATGCAATGGTGACATATTAGGACACGTGGCATCATCCAAAAATGTAATACCTTCTAAAATTAGGAAGGATCTCAGAATGAGATAGGAGGGCATCTAAGAGGAGTCCATTTACTCTGAATCCTTTTATTTTTACTTTTGGAAAAATATTTTGGGGCCCCAAAAGGTTTTTTCCACCCGGGCCCCTTTATAGAGAAGGCCGGCCCTGTGTGGAAGATGTGGAGATTTTCTAAGAGGCCGACCAAGGTCCCCAGTACGCCTTCCGTCGGATCGGAAGTAAAGCCGTGGCCCCACGCATCACGTAAAAGAACCCTTACGAATGGATATGGCATGTGTAGATCGGCAAGCTCCCATATGTAGGAGCTCATCCTCCCTAACGTCAGTGGAGTGCCCCAATGAACAGTATTAATATGCATAGGGGGTTGCAGCATGCGGTTGGCAGCTGCTGTGTAAAATGCCGCCCAGTAGATCGCTTCGGTGTTCCTATTTGATCAAAATGAGTACCTGACCCTGCCATAGGAGGTGGTCAGCCTGCTTTAGTACTGTAGTTATAAAAACTTTTGGCGGTTGAAGTGCCAGCGTCGAATTGTCAGTGTGCCCTTGTTTCGTTTTACCTGAAATACGTGTGAAAAGAATTTGCACATAAAAACTTGGCTGCCAGTCTATTCCGCCCTTGTTTGGTGATGGCTCAAAGGCCGTACAAGATGACACTTTAAGGTGAATTATAAATTGTATACGACCTCCACCTCTTCTCTTTTGGGCTGATTGTTAACCTGTCTTTTTTGTCCATGAATATGGTCCCTTACGGCAAGGGGTTTCTCAGAATTTGACCATGAATACTGGAGTCAGTGCTTCAACCTGATTATCTGGTCATTTCTGGGACCTGATGGTTTCATCGTCAAGGTCGCAAATCCGACTACGGCTCCCACACGTCAAAAATGTCCTGTAATTTCGAAAAGTTTCCTAATTAAGGCGCCAGAAATGCGCTACACTATCGCTTGGTTTGTAGATCTAAACCAGTTCCTCAGAAACTGAACAGGGTTGTTCTCTTGGTCCTTAGGTGACGCGGTGCTTTCATATAAGAATGAACTATATTATTTTAGTGTGTTTCCCAAAATGTAGCTCGTGAGTTCATGATGCCACATGTCATCCTGGCCGAGGTGGGTAGCTCTTTGGTGAGAGGGAAGCCACGTGTGAAATTTCCATCGAAGAATTTCGTCCAGTGGAATCGGTGAATTACCTTCAACACTAAACAGTTGAGAGGACGACTTTTAAATAATCACATAAATTACCTGTGTACCGGAAAGGACTCCCTGAGGACCTTTCGCGTACCGCTGGTTGAGAACTCTTAACATTTGCAACATATCGGTAGTTAATTTGCCTCAAATTTTTAGCTCTTTCAAGTGACATCTTCCCCTCCTCGGTTAATTGTTAATTTTTTGGCCCCCGGGTTTACGAATAGGAAGTGCAAATTTTAAGTTGGGACCTGGTATAAAGGAAATCCATAAATAATACTTAACATGCATTAATTATATAATTGGGGATTTGAACTCGGGATTACCTGCATGCCGGATAAATCGTGTTAATGTTATTAAACAAAATCGGAGTTTCATAAACAGTTTTCTTCAACGATCCCCTTTAGGGCCAACTTATCTTTTAGGCATTTTAGGCACAGAGCTTGGGGTTCTGAAACGGGATTAATGAAAACTTACAGGAATTTGGACGATAAGCAAAGTTTCATATTTATATTTTTATTCACCAAAAATAAAAAAAAAGGAGTTTAGTAGCGTTTAAGACTCATCCTGAAACAAATCCATTATGGATTGGTGTAAGCTGAAGTCGTTGACCTTGACAACCTAATTAGTAGAGCGCATTTGACCCTTGGCCAAATTAGTGCGCACGTTCACCCGTTACTGAGGTCTGTGGGATTGATTCTGATGAAGGGGACACCTAATGTGCCGCGTTTCATGGACAGGAGAGACAGTCATCCGCAGCTCCTGAACTCCAGAATCGGGGTACACTCTGGATCTGACATTGAAATAATTAGAGTGTTTATGCTCAACTGCAGGTGCAGTAACTCCATTAGCCTTATCAGCTCGGAATTTGCATGTGTAGGCTGCAGCTTTTAACTTAGATGTGTGTCTGATGTCGAAGAAAGGACCTCAGCATTTCTGATTTAAGAATAAATTACTTTTTGTGAAAAAATATCGGGTACCTCAAGCTATTTTTCCCCCAGGGACTATTAAGTTTAGGTTTGAAGTACGTCGATGTCTAGAACAGGAGTGGGAAATTCTGGGTTGGTCCATTAGATTTCATTTGAGCCTTTTAGAACTGATAACTGTGTCTGACAGATTGTAGTGGGCCAATTCCTGATGTAGGATTTTATTTCCGTTTTCGGAGGTTATAGATTAGAGCCTCTAAAATCCGAAATTCTGATAATGGCCATGCCGTGCAGTTTGTGTCTGTCTAAATCAGGCTTGTTCAATTTAGGTTACATCTGCCATATTTCAGAATATGTAAATTGAGAGGACCTTGGATCGATTGAGTAATCAAAATCCTGACAGTAATATATTTAATAACATGTTTCATGACCATGTGCTTCTTCCGCTCTTCTCTCACACGACCCAGAAAGGCGGGTGGCTGATTCTGGAATATTTTTAATCGAAAATATCGACTAAAGAGTTAAGAAAAGTCGATTTGCGAAGTTCTTTCTCCTTGAAGCACTCATTTCGTTGCATATCGTCACCGTCTATTAATGGACACAGTTCATTGTTGTTGTCTTTTCGAATGTTCTTCAGGGCTTGTGATTTAGTTTGTTCTCCAAACATGAAATTTTGATTCTTTTGATTTTTAATTCTTGATAATTGTACCACATTTCAGTTTTGCGCGCGCGGAATTGAAGACAATGAGAAATTAATTAAGCTCACGTACACACAACTGGTGGTGAAGAGAACAACAAACAAAATGTCTGAAGAAAAATATCATTCTATAATAGCTTAATATTTTTTTCATCCCCCCTCCTTTCAAAGTTGAATCTTGTTCTTGTTAATCGATCAAATTGTGGCTGACATTTAATTATTATTAGATCACATTTTTCAGACCAGATGCAATTTCCATTATATAACTGTCGTTTTTTGTCGAGTGTGTCACAGTATCTTTAGTGTGTACGTGTAGTTTTCAATTGCCATGTCACAGCTGGTTGTGGTGTGTATTTTTTGAAGATATTCTTCTCACAAAGTTCAAACAACTCCAGTCTTTTCCTAGTCCACTTTGAAAACAATTTTTTTGGATCAGCTATGTGGTTTGTTATACGACTTTGTGCATTTTCCTGACGTGAATTTCAGCTCTTTCCTCTCCTCCTCCACACATCCATTTTTTCCTTATGAAAATTAAAGAAGACATGTAGTGAAATTATTCCTTGATTCCGGTAGTCAAGTGCAGTAGAATTATCCAAAAATGAAACCCTCCCCCATCTGATTAATATAATTGTGTCCTCTTTTTAAGATGAAACGTAATGAGATCCAAATCAGAACACAGCCGGTGACATTTACTACCAATTTTCAAGACAAAGGTAATATCAATTACGTTGTCATAAGAAGTTTACTGATAACTAAATTCATACACATTATATTACATCACAGTTCAAGTTGTAAATATGTAAAACATGTAAATTTTAGTTCTTGTGATGTCCTCTTACTCTGATATTTACTAACTACTACTATTACCCCTTCTGCCTTAATGTTTCTTCTTCAACCGTACCTTACTAACACGATATTTTTTAATTGTCCTAACTGATTGGTATGCAAACTTTTCAGACACTTTAACAAATTTTCTCTTATGATTGTTCCCTTATGCAAAAAAAAAGAGAAATATTTAAAAACACTACTAAAATTTCATTCAGTATAATTTTCTCATTCTTATATTGTAAGCGATGTTGTTTTCAAAGCTGTAGTTCTTCTTTTCTCATTAAAGATTTTCTTAACAATCACTTTTATTACCTCGCATATTTTAATACAAGAATGTTACATATAATATCTATCCTATTGTTATGTAGCAAGAAGAAAAGATTGTGAATGCAAAAAAATGAGCTGGAATATTTGTTTTCTGGAAAACAGTCACCAACAGCAGTCAGTTTAAATCGTTAAAAAGGAGAGGTATAATTATTCTTCAGAAATGGTTCCTTTACAACAATGGGTAAGATACCCAATCGGAAAAAGAAACTGGGATATATTTATCCCTACGCATACATACACCTCTAAATGGTGACTTAAATGTTGACTTGTTGATGTCCAAAGCAGAACGTCTTATCACAGCTTTCAAATTTTAGTACGAGGTTTCAATTCATCGTAACACGCATGGAGAAAAATGTAATTCTTACTCTGAGGATTGTAATATTCATGTCCCTAAATAACAAAAAAAACAATAATGAATTTTTACCTTTTTTTTATAGGATACAGTAAAGCCGAGCATCCACCAAAGAGCAAAGAAAACGCTTTGGGAAGTTTGCAAATATTTTTATATATAGCACGCTTTCACTATCATCCGCTGACAATCATTCAAGCTCTACAATTTCAGGTTTGTTAACGTTGCCTTTTGCGAATGTATTATCCACCAAACATGCTCACAAACCAAAAATCGCAATCATTCTTTCATGTTCCTAAAGGACTGGAACACTGATGAGCATTTGCAAACGTTTTGCGTTAGTGGTCGCTCGGTTTAAGAAGTGATTCGAAAGTCCCACCTTTGACCAGTCATAGCTCACAGCATATGCAAAGATCTGTCCTCGAGCATTGAAGGCGCAACAAGTTATAGGTTGTTGAGTTTGTTCAGAAGTTTTCAGCTTGGTTCTTGCATCTTTATCCCAAAAGCTGAAGCGACCATCTGATCCAACTGTGGCTAGTGTCCCATGATGAGGATGGAATGCAATATCATTCACCTAGAATGCAAAACGTTTGTTATTTGTAGTTTGACTTCTGCAGAATTTTGCAGGCTTTTGCATGTAAATGAAGAAACAGGTTGTTTCAAATTTGTCATAAAGGTATGCTACACATTAATATTCAAAATTCCAAGCTACTTTACTGTCGTCGTCCAATCTCAAAACTGGTGCTAACATGTCTCGAAACTAAATTTCCTTCATTATTAATGACACTTATCTGCAACACATTATACTACTTACAGCAAAAATGTCTTGGAATCCATTGTTAGTTCCATTGGAACGATGACATTTAAAAGTGAAATTATCTTTAGGTGTTTGTGGATTAACATATTGAATAGCAACGCGTCCTTCCACACTTCCTAAAGCATATCCAGTAGGTGCACCCTTCTTATCCATGAAAATGGACACACATCGATGCTGAAATTACACATATTGATAAAAAAATGGGTTAGTGGAATCAGTTCATTATAACTAACATGAGTCACCTGATTACGTATTATAATGTCTTTCAAGAACATACCTGAAATTTCAAGGGAGATTCCACCTGTTTAAATTCTTGCGGCTGTGACTCCAATTGATAAACTATTAACCCTCTTCCTGCAGTGCCGACAACAGCCATTGGATAAGCCTGAATTGTTTTGAATTAAAAAGTTTGTCAAGAAGATAACAAAAAAAAAGTAAAGATGGAAATGCACTTACCACATCGGCACAATAACAACGCTCTGGTAAATTAATTGTCAAAAGTGGATTTGGTGTCCTCGTATCCCAAAACTTAAGGAGAGAACAACAGAAATTAGTTATCAGTCACAGGTAGGTGGTATTATAAAACACTACCCTAGTTATTAAAAACAAATTCAAATGTAAATTTGCAGGTAAGAATTAAGATCGGGTCTTCATGTTAATTTGACAATCACCCGCTTTTCCCTGAAGAAGGTCTGTCTAACTTTAGGTAGAACCAACTTAAAAGACGTAGTTTAAAGAGTGTACTCTAGGACACTGTAGAGTGTAGACGATCATTCAGCTAATGACGAACATTTATCTAATGTCCACTCTTGAGCAGATTAAAATTGGTATCACTTTGCCAAAAAAAAAATTAATAATAACTACCTTTAATGTCTTATCCCAACTCCCAGTCATGACACAAGAATATATGGGATTTTTAATCCAATGAACTGTCTTCACTGGTGCATCATGCTACAGAAAATGTGTAACAGATATTAGTTTCACTGAGTAACAGTAAAAATATAATTTTTTCAACTTACCTGAGCAACCTGAATCATTTGATTACTGTTTAAATCCCACATTTTAACAGTTTTGTCACAAGATGCGGTAAATACTTTGGTTCCGTCCTACAAAAACAATTATGTTACCCCAAATCCAACTTTAAATATTAAGACTTATGAATGAAAGACGCACATCACTCCATGCTACATCTAATACAGGTCCTTGATGAGTTTGTTGTGCTTTAGGAATAGTTTGGCCATTCTGTTGCACTTCCCAGCATCTCACCTTAAAATACAAATATCAGTTATGGTATTAATCATTCTAGGACTGTGAATTAACCTAACCGTGTGGGCAACATTCAAAGAAAGTATTACTACTAGCACTGAGAATAATTATGAGTTATTTTCATGAGCAGCTCTTAAAGCTGGTGACAACTAAGTTCTTGTACAGACTTGTATACAATGTTTCTGCACAGTGCAATAGGTCTGTTTGGATACCGGCGAGAGATACAGTTCCAAATCACGCTGAGATAAATGCTCAAAAGTTGTGTAATGTGTAGAGACAATACCGATATATTGTGATGAAATAATAACGTGAACATACATTACTATCCCAGCTTCCAGCAATCAGAAAATCCTGTGGCAAGCAAGCTGGACTGAAAGCCAAACAACTGACGGAGTCATCTGGTGGAGATACAACTTCGAAATCTTTCATTGGGTTATGAGCTCCTGTAGTTGTTCCGCCACTGAAAAGTGGGGAATTTCCAAACACGGTGTTGGAAGTTCCATACATTTTATATCAAATACCTGTAACGAGTTTTTTAAAAAATAAGAAACACTACTGCAGTAATGAATACATTCATAACGTATTGCGTATTATGGCTAGGGTAGTGAGTATAATAACATTCAATGAAGCTACTACGTATTCGATCTTTCATGAAATGCAATTATCGTTAAAAATCCAAATTGATTGTTTCTTACTTACGATTGCGGGAATCTCACTTATCGTCAGATATATATAAACTGAAATAATAAATGTCAAGCTAAATATCGGCAACGCGTAGCCAAATAGTTTATTATTTTTAATTTCACTCACCGAACGAGTCAACGCTGAGGTCTCTGATTGCAGCGCATGCGCAGTCAACATTCCTTCTATTACCCACAATTCCGAGAGAGAAGTCTGCTTCTAAAAATGGATGATGACAGGTGGATGGAAGTTAGGCAGGTTGTGTAATTATGTGAAATCTAACGTTCATCGGATTTGAAAAATAGGTTTGTTCTGACATTAAATGTCAAAGAATTCTGAATTTGGTAGAGTATGATATTTCAGCGAGATTAGAAGAATGTAATGGCTGCATGGAACTCTGGAAATCAGACCGGGGATGAAAAGACAAGGTCACGGTAAGCTATTTGACTTAGGAAACATTTCAACCTGATTGAAAATCTATTTCTTTAATGTGCTTATCGTAGAATACATAATTTATTATTAGACAAAAAGAACTGCGATTAATAGTGTCCTTTTTCTTGTCTATTGCATGGCTTAATACATACCGCCCACTTTCGTGCATTTTTGAAGGTGTTGGTCCTTGTCTTGCTGAATGTTGAACGGCATGCTACCTTTTGCAGATGTCATTGAATGTAGCTTATGCTACTTTGTCGCTCCGTTTCTGCTCCTGAAACCACTTTTTTCAAAAAGCATGGGTTCGTGGGGGGTGGAAAAAATCTAATGACAAGACGTAAATTTAAATTTCCTCATTTGCATAGAATGGCGAGGATTTATCGATTTAGTGTTTTTCAACACATTGCCCTTGTAATTTTTCTATGTGACTGCTTAGCAACTAGCTTTAGAAAGGAGGAAGAATTTCACGATTTCCTTCTTCGAGGTCGCAATTCCCCAAAATTCAAGTAAAACGTTTGAAACCGCATACCAAACATTCCAATGGTTCACTTGCCTCTTGTGATTCGTTTGGAGATAAATAGTTGCAGTTTCTATATCGAAATTGATCTCTTTTAACAATCCGAAAGGTAATTGTCAAACTAGACAATGTAGACTTTTAAGTTCAATTTACAGGAGGCGGTAGACAACATATGCAGTTAATTAGTTCATTTTCATTTAAACTGACTAGTAAATAGATCCTGCTTTGAACTTGTCTTATTGTCTTTAGCTGGATGTTATCTACATTCGGTATTGTTATTTGCCTCATAATTTTACATATGTTAAGAATTATTTGAATAAGTCGACAATATATTGGTGGTGGGGATTGTTAATTATGCTTTCATTGCAAGTCTCCATGGTAAAGGAGAAGAGAGTTGTTTAGCTTGCTCTAAAATTCAAAGCATACCTTTGTGAGCTGGAGATTTGCGCATATTGTAAGAAAGAAATCAATAAACTAAATTAGGATGTTAATTGATCCGCTAGCTTGTCCTACATACATGTATAAGACGGATAATCATGAATATGAAGTGAGTACTTAGTGTGCTTTTTTGACAAAGGCTTTTGATGAGGCTTTGAAATGATGTGGATTACTTATTCATCAGTTAATGGCCTTTTCTCCCTAATCAGAGTTGCCTATCTGAGAAGCGAAATTAAACAGAAGACATGGTAACGATAGAAACATAGTAAAATCGGCGATTGAGGTAGTTGAATGACACAAAGGCTTTCATATCTTGACAGGGACTGACTAATCTGAGGTTGACTAATTGATAACGAAGACTTAAACTGGTGGTGGTGGTGAGAGGTGATGCAAACGAATACCTGCTAGAGCTTTGCCATGTTGCACCTGAACACCTGGTTCATGCTGAAAACAAGTTTTTACTATGAATTTGAATAGATAAATGGGTTGTCATGTGTTGTTTTGCTCAAGCAAGTCGAAACTTTGCTATTTTTGCATGGCTTTCTCTCATTTCAGTCATGAATAAAGATGAGTCATTTACTACTATTGCTTTCTTTTGTAAATGACAGCAGCAGGTCACTATAATTTATAATTATTTTCATTATTTTTCTAGCGGGAAATGGACATTTTTACTTGAATGTATTCTAATATGTAGTATTTTTTTTTTCGTTATATATCGATAGCAGACGAAATAGTTGATGAACTGTGCGAAGAGTCAGTAATGACTCCATGGCCTTTGGATGGATTTCAGATTAGGAGTACCAATGTGGACCCGTAAGAATGACCCAGGAATTCTTACCATTGTGTGATGTTCTCTTCAACATCATTTCATTGGCTTCCTATTTCTGCGATGTAGTGTTCGACCTGATAATGGTTTATACCCTTTATGATAAAAAACAGTTTGCGTGGTTCGGTATTGCTTTGACGTGCATTATAGCATCGTTGGTGGCAAGTCAGATGATGTCCATCAAATGGTACTTGAGAAGTTCTACCAAAAACCGACAATTGAAAAGCTGTGATCTTAGTTTTATTTTCATCATACACCTGTTACAGAGTGGAGTTTTATGGCGTTACTTCAAGCTCTTCATCCCAGTGGATCTTCGTTACGTGAAACGAGCTGTGAGGGATCTGTGTCTGTTGAGATTATTACACGCCTTCTGTGAAGCTGCTCCCATGCTACTCATTCAATTGTATTTTATGTGGGAGACCCAATCAGTGAACGAGCTCACTCAGTTGACTATAGTTTCCACGGTTTTGTCTCTTTTCAGCGTCTGTTGGGCTCTGGCATCGTTCAACAAGCACATTAGGCAGCATAATTTGCATAAATTGGTGTTGACTTGGTTAGGAGTCATTTATCAGTTCATGTGGAGATTAGGTACAGTGTCTTCGCGCGTGGTTGCTTTGACGCTCTACGCCACTCTGTATCATTTCTGGGTTTTTCTGGTCATCGGACTTCACTGGATTAGCATGTTTCTTTGGCTGATCTCGCCAAAAAATGTGTTTCACGGGGAGAAGTTATCTCGCACCAAGAAATGTGTGTTCTCATTACTCATCTCTTACGTGTATATTTTTTGTTACATCAACCTTCAAGAAGTGAATGCTAGGCAGAAAATGTTGGCATTTTACATAACCATGTTTTTAGAAAATTCTTTATTGATGACCGTGTGGTTGGGGCAGCAGACTGGCAATCCCTGGTTCAAGTATGTCGGCATTGCAGTCGTTTGGGGTGGATTTGCTTTGGGGATTTTATTTATGATGATGTATTACAAATATTTTCACGTGAAAAGACTTCAGCACGGTCAGTCAGTCATTAAAAGTCTGGCTACGCATTCCAGTTGCACTTCTTGCCAACTCGGGACGTGTTCGGAACATTCGGAACGGACGATTACTGCCTATCTTTACAGTGACACCTCAGTCAGTGATTTCACCACGGTCAATTCTAGTTCATCTGTTAAGACTAACCCATATTACATCAACAATCAGCATCATTTCTCAAATGGACTCGGTCCTAATGGTATGGCGTACGTTCCGGGAGTTTTTAATTGTAGACTGAATCCAGCTGCTTTCAAACGTAAAAAGAAGAAACCCACCAGTTTCATTCCAGTTCCAGTGCCACAGATACAGCTGCAATCTAATACCGGTCGAGTCTCAAATGTCGATGCCAAAATGGAGGTCCCGTTTTGGAAGAAACCTTTACCAAAAGATACTAATGAACTGGATACCAGTACTGGCTCTCGAGTTAACATTCAACAGAAGCTTCAGGAAAAGAAACAGCAGCAACTGCAAGAGTTAAGGGTAATCGAAGAAGAAATTAAACAAGGGAAACTTCAACGTCCACATCCAACGGATATTAGCGAGCAAGGAACTTTGCGACAGCCGATTCCAAGGGCGAAGAAACAGCCATGGGTTCCTCCAGATGTGCAGAAGAAATCTGTGCCAAACAGTCGTTCCAAGACTCCCGAAGTTCTTTTGGCACCTAGCTACTTAGAGAATGCTCGAGTTTATTACGATCGTGCTGATGAAAAATGGCGGTTCATGCCCCTGGTCCAACAACCTCTCGTTCTTGATGTGACCAACACGTCGAATACAAGAGAGAGGTCGTCTTTCAGAGAGGAGCATGATGATGGTAGAAATGATGGATTTTACAAATCTTATCGAATCCCTTCTGACTTGGACAGTCAAGTGTCTCTTCCAAGGTCTTACACATTGCCGAGAGAGTTTCGATATCATAGGAAACCAAAGACGAGGAAAACGGTACGTTCTGAACACTTTGTCACATCTACAAACTCTAGTGATGGGGATGTTGACTCTGGAGACGAAAACGAACTCAACGGCAATCATAAGACTTACCGCAACCCTCAGCCAATTGCAACTTCAAGAATCAGGCAACCATGCCCTGCTCATTGTAACACTCCGGGTTACCATATGCATGAAACAAAGCTGTGATTTTGTCCCACGTGAGAACAGGACAAATTGCATCCCAACGCTCGAGTAAATAAAACTGTGATCATTTGTACAGTACTTTGCTGATGCTTAATTACTGTCTTCAAGTTCACTGTTGCTCTTCATGACGACACATTTTCTTTCTTATTGCATGCATGACTATAGCAAGATTTAAATTGATTCTAACACTTTTTTGAACCTAGAGGGTTAAACTATCCGGGGTAGGGCTTCGAAGTATTTACTATCCAATCAAGTTGTCAAAATCTGTTTTGCCAGACGATTCTCGAGTTTATCCTCTTCTTAAAAATTTCACTTTATTCGATGGTGCCCACAAAGAGATTTTACTGTTTTATCTAACAATTTTCGTTAACAGAAGGATGAATGGTGTTATTTAGTTGGCGAACATGTGTAGGCTTTAGAAGAAATGTTTCTCTACAACATGAAACTTTGTCAGATAGCAGCGCCCGCTCTAGCGCTTATGCCGCCCCGGACAAAAGGGCAAATTGCTGCCTGTTGAAGCAGTGCTCTGTTCGCGTGCTAATGCCATTCTGTTCAGAGCAGTATAATATTCACGTTCAAACAAGTTCAATCAGCGTTCTTTACAAATTCTGCGTTAATTTTTCAACATTAGTGCAAATATTTTTAGCTTTTAGACTTAAACAATATAAATACGCTATGCACTGTAAATTTTTAGTGAACAAAGAAATCGATATGTGAAATTCTCTATGTAGCAATGAAATTCTCGTGCAGCCAAGTTGCGTTGGACACACCAGTTCCCGTGAGATCACTGAAGTTAAGCAGCGCAAGCCCACGTCAATGCCAACAAGGGTGGTTGGTAAAGAACGTTGGGTGTTGCAGATTTCCCCTCTCCTTCATCATCTTCACCTTCCTCCTCATCTCCTGCGAGCAGCCTCCTAAGTGTTCGTCCTGTTATGACTGCTTGGCTTACTCCCCAACCCATGAAACTAATCCAGTAATTTGGGATTTTACACATCAGTATTTTTCTCACACTTGCAGCCAAAATGGCGCCCCGGAAAATTCCCCCCTAGAGCGGGCCCTGCAGATAGGTCGGTCAGCAGTGCCCCATTAAGAACTATGAGGCAATGAAGGAGCGTTTCGATCACCGATAACTTATTTACGGTAGGCGCCGCTTATTGAAGCGTAATATCTACTACAGCGAAACCTCTCCAATTGGTACGCCTGTGGGACCAGGCCAAAGTGTACCCATCAGAGGGGTGTACCTATAAGAGGGGTAGTAATAGCCTCTGGACAAATATCTGTGCCTGATGAATTTGTACCGATATGAGGGGTGTACCCATAAAGAGGTTTTATTGTATTGCAATCCTGCTGTAAGATAGGAGCATAAGCGTGAAGCAGGACCGGTGCTGTGGTCTTCAGCGTCTGTCTGAAAATCTCAAATAAGCATCCCTCCCCGTTGTCTGGAATAATGTTAAATACACCTGTAATCGTTGAATCATCTAAATGGCGCCGGGTCTGACGGGCCGCTCTGGCGTTCACTTTTAAAAAAGAACCGATGTTAATCGATGACTTTGGAGCAGATGTGCAGTCAGGCTTTTAATCTCACCGCCAATTCTCAGAGATTCTTCACATTCTTGCTGTAGAGACACTTGATTTTTCTGATAACATTGCAAAGAACAGTCAGTGACATCAAATCGGTTGGTTGTTTTGTCATTTTAGACTAGGATTGACAGCGACAAATGCTTCAAGAAGTAATGTGCCCTTGTATAGATAGATCTCTCAGAATTTTCTGGCAGACTAACTTCTAGGTGCAGGGTTGTACAACTTAAGATGTTGTCTCTCTCTCTCTTTGGCTGTAATAAGTGTAAGAATGTGAAGAAGAGTTGTAATCAAATTGTAGAAATTGAAGCAAGTGATGGTTTCATGAATTTGATCAAATTTACCTTTCATATTTATCTTTCTTGGCAGTTTTTTTGATGTTTTTTCTTCAGATATCTATATGTTTCATTTCAGTTCTGTCAAGGTGTAGTTTTTTTATTATTTTTTATTTTGTTGTTCCTTAGTTTTATAAGGATTGAAGGTTTTTTTTAAAAAAAGAAGAAATAGCTGCTGTTACTGATGTGTAAGACATATGTACTACAGAATATCCTGTAAATAATGATTCGATTTATTTGTAATAAATTATTACATATCATGAAAATCACATTGAAAGGCTATCATTTAGGAATCTCTGAAATAATAAGGGGAAAAGAATTAGATGGTGTTAATTAACAATCATTTACATCACTAATATATGATAAAATCTGTCCATTTACAATAAAAAAAAACCAGTGGTCGCTGACTAAATTTTTTGTAATGAAATAAAATTTATTTCTGCGATATAATATTAATAGCTTTTCTTCTGAAATGCAATTTACAGGCTGTGGCTAATAGAAAAGGCGAGTGCGGGATACAATGTGGTTAGAAAATGATTTTACAAATTGTGAATGACATGAGGTATGAATAATCTTCGGCGTTTGTTTCGGGTTTTCTTTTTCAATTCTGTATATTGTACGACTAGTTAGTTAACTGCTATTATTTAGTTGAGGAATGATTTCTCGCAATAGCAGTAATGAAAGAAAATTTGTGAAATGTTGTAATATTTTTTTTTTGATTAGATGAGAGTAATGGATGACGTGACGGCAAAGTGTGTGAGGGATGCAAAAATAGATTTTTTTGTTCAATCTATGAAGTATGACAACTTGGCTTTATCAGGGTGACATTTATAAACTGAAGAATCAGTGCTGGAAAATGCACAACAATGCTAAGAGTTTCTGAATTTTAAACTGAAATTTACTGATGTGTTCAAAAACTTTGGGATAAGGGACATCCTAAAATTACAATGTGAGTATAAGGTGAAGGATGAGGATAAGGTGAAGAACTTTCTGGAAGAAGGTGCCATTATAGTGGGCAGGCGATGTATGGCAGAATAGATGCTATGTTTCAGGTTCCTTGGGGTTTTAGAATGAGTGAATTTTTAGGAATGAGATATTCTCTCCACTGCCAATTTGGCCTATCACGGCTGCTTGCAGTGTATTCAACTACAACTAGAGTAGCTGAATTGTCATGCTGTGGCAAATGTGTAGGGTGACGTGGGCTGATAAGATAGTTTAAAAGTGTCTAGGGAGGAGTAGCCTAGGGTACGTTATGAGAAGGAGGAGGAGAATTTTTGGGAGTACAATAGGCAGAGATGGACTAAAGCTAGCGTGGGAGCAGATTATAAGGCGGAGCCTATGTGGGACGGACTTGGACCTGGTGAGAAATTAAGGGTTAAAGGGCTAGAATTGGCAGAACCGAATCTATGCTGATGTTGAGGGTTGTTATGAATTCTGAGTTTACCACTGAAAAATTACAAATACATACTGTGCTCCATTCTGAAGGTGAGCACAGTTTTAGGGGCACACCAAAAAGCAAAAGATGTCGATAACGCAGAGGGGAATGATTAGCTAAGGTGTGGGGAAGTGCAGGGTTTCCAGCGATGCATTCCAGTTTATAATGATAAACATTGTAATATCTTTTTAAATAAGAAGTATCTTTCTGAATTAATACATGGAATAAAATTGAGTAGCAAATTCCCTAACAAAAAAAATAGCCGCTTAATAGGAATGCTCAAGCTCGTAAATGGTGTCTGCCCAATTCCACTTCTTAATGGGCCTATATTAAAAAAAAATTTTTTTTCTAGTTTAATTTGCAAACTTCTCCATCTTTTTTAAACGTCCCAACTAGAATGCAAAGTCCATGGCCCTTGTTGAACATCTTATCACTAGTCTGGAAAATAAGTCCTCAAAAGAAACGGAATTACATGAATACAAAAATTAGGTAAGATGAGCTTTCCTCACTGAAATTCACAGCCTAGATATTTTGTGCAACTGGATGATGTAGTACGGATAGAATTGGGAGCTAAAGGAACTGTACAGACTACAATGACGTCAATTCAGTCCCAACACCAAGGGGACAACTGTAACGAGTAGTTCAACAGGTGCCACCCTTTTTGGACAAAATGGATAGCAGAGGTAGGACTGGTAGAAACGATTCAAGTACTGTATACTTGCTTCAAGTTGGCGTGCACGTGTTTGCTACTGGCACACAGTACTAAGGGGCCTGCACGGCAAAAAATTGGCGACAGCCCATTTACTTCTGTAAGGTACCTTGACTTGAATGAACTGTTGACACTATACCAGTAGCATGCAAGTAAACTTGATTCAAGTATGCTTTGCATCGTGTCAACCCGCCTTCTGCCGCGAAGAACAATTTATAATACTTGTAATATGCTAGGTCAGTTATGCTTTTAGAGATCATAGTTGGACGAATGAAGACAGCCCTTGCCACTGGACTTGGGCATTGCTAGCGAGAGTAATTCAGAAATGGCAGTAAATATCGTCCATGAAACAACGGACCATTTCTAGGGTTGACCACAATGAGAACCCTGGACTATGTGGGTCCGAATGTCATATTTGTAGTTGAAGTTCAATGGCGAAGTTATGTGGGATACCTGTCATAACTTAGCCATGCCATTTTTTCAACCTGAGGGTGAGAACAGGATCCTGGGATAGTAGTGGAACAAAAGAAAGATCTCGTGGAATAAGCGTATTTTAACATGGCCAGTAAACACCTCAGTGACATACATACAAACAAACATGGGGTGCATTTTTCAAAAAATTCTTTAGTGTTTTCTTCTGGTGACATTATTGGGTGTTACTTGCGGGCCTTCCCATTCTTTAAAATCGTGCTTTTCAAGGTTCAGGAATCACTACCCGTTTTAAATGGGCTTCAACTTTTGAGGTGTACTAACGATGAATTCCTGTTTTATGTCTTCATTCGCTGTTCTGCCTTGTACGGCTGTCGTCCAGACCTTGATAGATGGCATTGTGACAGCCGCCATATGTGCTACTTGGTGCTTGTGAATAAAGACGGAGAGATTTCTTCTCGGGCAAAATGCTAGTGTTCTTCAACACCTTTATCATCTTGGATAATTCTAAAATATACAAAAAAAAAAACTAAAGTAGGAAATTATGGCCGGTGTCGGTTTTTGTAAAATAATCACACCTTTTCAAAATTTCGTCATACTTCTAGGAAACGAAAGTGTACCAACTTACCTCATCACAGACTGTTTTCATTACTAGATTGAACTGGCTGGTAATTAGGTACTGGCAGGTCTTTCTGAGTGTTGTTATTTTGAGGATCAGTGTTTTCCAGCGTTTTAACGTTCAATTTGGAGGCGTCCACAACATCCAGTAAATTTTTAGCATCCATTGCCAAAACGTGACCAGCCGATAGCATCTTCTTTCGAAATTCTCCTTCTGCTGTTGAATTACTATTTTGCTGTGCCAACTTCATGGCATTTACTAACTCGTGCATGTCTTTACTTAACACCTTGTGTGCCATTTCAATCTGTAAGTATTAGAAAAAAATCCTTGAAATAATTTCGCAGAAATTTTGGATATACGCTGTAGACTTAGGTGATAAGCTGCTGTACAAGGGTCCTTTGTGACATCAAGTCTGTAGTACTTCCATATGACTCACAAGCCACTTTTAGTCAGACTGGCAAGACTTCTGGGTCGGAATCTCTCCTCCATCATTTCCGAGAAGTATGTGCAGTGTAGTTGCGTTAGACACACCAGTTCCCCGTGAGATCACTGAAGTTAAGCAGCGCAAGCCCACGTCAATACCAACTTGGGTGGTTGGTAAAGAACGTTGGGTGCTGCAAATTAACCCTCTCCTTTGTCCTTTCACCTACCCCCTCATCTCCCGCGGGCAGCCTTCTAAGGGTATATCCTGTTATGGCTGCCTGGCTTACTCCCCAACCCACGAAACTAATCCAGTAAAAAATGAGTGTATGTGCCAGTAAATATTATAGAAGGGGTCAATATCATCTGTGTCCTTTGTAAATTTAATTTACCTTCAGACTTGCCATACCTTCGAGGTCAAAGAACACGTGGGAACAGTTTATACGAAGAGTTATGGTAGTGTGGGTGGGGACCTGATGGAAGATAGGCGGTAATGGAGGGCAGAACCCGCAGACCGGACTCTGCCACAGGCGGAATAAGGGCTTGATGATGATTCACTGTATCTTCAAGGTTGACTAGACGGTGCTGTGGAAAGTAGGTATAATGCAGGATCTAGTGGCCTAAGCTTTCAGATTTCTAATCAGACATTTTGTCTTGGGGTACAGACTGGCAAGGGTGATCCCTGTCGTTTTTAGAACATAACATAGACTTACGTTTCGATGAGCAGCCTTTGGAAGGTAGGCTACCATCTCATCAACACTTCCTAACAAACAGCGTAGTTCCATGCCAACTTTCTGTAATACAACCAAGGCATAAATAATGTTTGCTGGGGTGTTAGGCTACATTTTTAGAAGAAAGGGTTTTTACTTTGACCAATTCCAGGTACTCGGATTGCTTGGACATTTGAACTCCCTTTGATAGCTGCATGATAGCCCTCACAACGTTTGTCGTGTTTTCGTACACTTTGTCATCTGTCCTGTCAATATCTGCTGTAGGTAGACTCTCTAACTTCTGAAAGCAGATGGTGATTTTTAAGGAACAATACTATTATTTAATTACAAATGTTTGTTAATAAATGGGTTCTCACCTTTGATGAACTTTGAGAATCTGTACTGTCATTATCTTCACTCACAGTGTCAGGAAAAGAAGGCAGTGCTGTAATTTGTGCCTGGTCTATAGAAATGTTATTGAAATGACCCCTGTCCCCACTACCCAATGATGCATCTTCCTTCCATCGCTCTTTGTTACCTTGGTCCCTTGAAACTGGAGAATCGTGGTTACTAACTCCACTACTACTGTGAACGGGGGAACTGGAGATCCCTTCTAAACTGTCGGTATCAGACTTGTCAGATCGATCACTGCAGGATAACCGCTTTTTCTAATAAAAATTAAGTTTAGACATTTTAAACGTTGCTCAGGCGCTGTTGGAATCTTTGGCTATTACTTACGAAGTTGCTCTCTTCCTCCTGAAGCCATTTGGAATCCTCTTCTAATTCTTTCTTTTGCTGCCGGATCCTTTGTTCTATAACCCTTTGTTCAAAATCTGGCATGTTTGCAGGAATGCATTCTTGCTCACAGCACTCTCGCATCTTTACATCCCAAATGGTAAATTAAAAATGACATCGATTAAATTATAGTTCTATTTTCAGTGGACTTAAATTTGGTGTATCGGATAAATTATGAGCACAAAATTAAGCATTTGTGCATTAAAAAAATAGATCATTCCATAAACAGCAGTGTCAATACGGTTTAACTCACAGGTTTAGGGATTCAGGCAGGTTGGGAATGATGGCTTTTTTTTTTCTAATTTCAATATAAAAAAAGCATAAAATGTCACTCTATAATTACATAATGCATGGCTTAAATGAAAATGTCATGCTATTATCAAATTTAACAAAAAAAAAAAATGTGTGTCCAATGACATTCAGGCAGATGCAAAATGCATGAAAGAATAATGACGGATTTTCAGCCAAGTCCTTTGCTTTTGGACCATTTAACAGACCACGTCTGAACAAACATAATTATTCAGTATCGACCCTTGATGTCTGCGTGTGGCAAAGTATGTAGCAAACATATGCTTTAACCAATTTTGAAATAAACTAGTCTTTTCGACCTAGTGTGTTGTTCAGACCTGGAATCGAACACGAAAATCATGCAAATGTCTAATATTTCAACTTATGCCATGCAGAAAAAATCAATCAAACCAATATTATAAAAAAAAGGAAGACAAGATTAATGGGACATTATCTCCCAACCTCTCCTGGTGCCTTCCACCTGGGTTCTGTATCGGGAATGAAGTTAACCGTAACCGTATTGTTAGCTGATGCTGGGACAGTATAATTGCCTGCCTGTGGAAGTGGTGAGTCTCGCAGAATCTGTGCAAGGACTTCGGAATTTTGTGCCACGATGTATGTAGCTGGAGCCATGGAAATCATGGATGAATTGGATTTATCCAGAAAACGGGCTGGCTGTCAGGACAAAATAAGAACGCTGAATTAGAACCATGTGCTGTCACTTATGACGTCATAAATGAATATGGCAAACACACCTTTGGTGGGGGTTCGTCAGATCCTGTCGAACCTGCAAAAACAAACAGTTTAATTAGAGGGAATAGATTAAGGATAAAATATCCTGGGGAGAACACTCATGATATAAGCGCACTTGAAAGAAAGCACCTGTGATATGAGAATGCTTTTGGTACAAGTGAGATCATGTAGATTAAGGGTCTTAAGCAGACGTTTTTCAAGTACCCTGCACTCGTGGACAGGCAAGGAAGTTTCTCCACTGTGTTACTGATAGTTACCACCTATTAACCTTAATTACTGATCTAATTAAAAAGTTTCTTCCATCCCTTCTGAATCCTGCAGCAATTCACACAGTGGTTTCTTTAACAAGTCTTGTCCCTTCAGACGTAGTTGGCCTTACCCCAAGACATTGCTTGTACTCTTCGGTTTTCTCTGCGTATCATTTCTTTGGTTTGACTTCTCTCTTCCTCCAATATTTCACTGCAAATATTGCAGAAAAACATTTGTCAATTCGTTGTATATTTGGCTCGGTGAACGAAACGATGTCGGCACACTTACTTTAAAGTGTTCTTAATGACCTGAAAGCTAGGCCTCTTGGAAGGTTCGTAGGACCAACACTGGGACATCAAACTGTACAGTCTTGGTGGGCAATTAGGTGGCAGAGGTAACCTTTCACCATTTTCGATCTTCCGGATTACTTCATTGTTTTTCACCCCTTGAAACGGTTTAATGCCCATCATGAGAATCTCCCACATGCAAACACCAAACATCCAGACGTCACTTGCTGTGGTGAAGCGCCTGAAGTTGATCGATTCAGGAGCCATCCATTTGATTGGAAGTTTGCCTTTGGATGCCTTATAATAAGACTGCTCAAGCCACCGAGATAGTCCAAAGTCAGCAAGTTTTACACAATCCTTTGATGACACTAAGACGTTTCTTGCAGCAATATCCCTGTGGGGGAAAATGCAGAATGTGTGAAATGCACCATTGTGATTTATGACAAAAATAATCATATAATTGAGATCTATGAGAAATAAAACTAAGGATGAGAAGTAAAACCAAGGTCCCGTGTAGTGTACGATGTCATTTGCACATAAAAGAATCCTCTCTACTACAACCATAACGGGATCCGGCCCGTTAACGCTGCTTAGCCGACTCCCCCACCGCAACGCCAAGATGTTGCAAACTTGCCAGGTGTAGGAGCTCTCCCCCTCTGGCGTCGGTAGTGCCCCAACGAAGAATTGACCGACGACAAATAAGCAAAGGGGTTGCAGCTTTGGTTGGCAGCCGGCTGTGGAACAATACCGTCTAATAGATCATCCAGTGTCCATTCAGTGAGACAAATGGGTACCTAACCCTGCCATAGGCGGGAAAAGGGTTAGGAGTTGCTTTGCTTCCTTTTTATGTACGTATCCCGCTTCGGTGGCACAGTGGGTAGCGTGCTAGGTACCTGCGTCAGTGGTTCTAGGTTTGACACTGGACCGACGGCAGAAAAACACTGTCCAATATATCACACCCTTGTGTCCATTTAGAGGGACAAGATGGGTATCCGTCCAATGCCACTTTAACGGATTAAGGCAGAGATTAAAATAGCACTCTCGATCCTTCAAATGTAGTCTGACCCATCATTTTACTCGATCGCTGACTGATTGTGCTTTGTCTTAAGAATTATACTTATAAGTAGATGCCATTACTTACCTATGAACGAATTTTTTACTTTCCAAATAAGATAACGCAGTACTTAATTGATAAGCGTATAGTATCAACGTTGCCAAGTCCAAATTGTGTTTATTATTCTGTAAATATGCTCTCATCTGGAATGAAATGAAAATTATTCTTGAGTAAATGACTGTAATTTGATTGAAATTAGTGCACTTAGTACAGTGCGGATTCCCTCAAAACTTCTGAATGAAAAATGCGTGTGTCTCTGGCATGAAAGGGTCTTACGGCTTTAACATCATGATGCCTATGACAAGTTGGTTTACCTCTCCATGTTTTGCTAATTCCATTACTATCCATATTGGACTATCTGAGCAAACACCAATTAATTTGATAATATTAGGGTGGTCAAATTGTTGCATTATATCTGAAAGAGAAGAAAATAGACAGGTCGTGAATGTAATGCTTGGTGAATGGCACCACCAACAGATTTTTGTAACATTTACATGCTTCTTCTAGAAATTTCTCTCCCATCGAATGTTCGCTTTCAACTTTGCACGTTTTGATGGCCACGGGCATGTGCTGCTCATCCTAGAGGATAAAAAATAAAATTAAATTACTAGTGCGCCCAGAACGTAAAGTTCAGTAGACAAATCTAAAAACCAATGAGAAAGGGAGCGAGTGAGAGGCATGACCCTTAACATGTTTCAAAATGGGGAGGAACTGATAAATGCAGGGCCTAATTGTTTCAACTCGCTAGTAGCTGGTGCAGCGCTATTTAATTGCCGACTAGAACTTATGTTGTGGATGCACCAAGCATTTTAAGGGCAATAATGATGTGTACGGTACCTTGCTCCTGTATGTTCCTCTGTGGACATCTCCAAATTGACCCTCGCCAATAATTTCACCTAATGTGATTATCGATCTGGGCAGTTCGTAATCTTTACCTTGTGTCGTTTGATGAGAAAGTAGGAAGGAATTATACAAATGACAGGCTTTGGCGAAAGCCATAGTTTGAGAGACTCACCTGCTGGTGTGGAGTAGTCACCCTCTTCCTCTACAATTTCGGCATAATCCTCTATTTAATAAATAATAAGCACTTAATGCATATGAAAGTAATCAATGTAACAGTTAATTTCCTGCAAAAGTGAGCTTTATCAATATGAAGTTATATACAATTTTTGAGACAATTCATAGTGGAAGTTGGGAACTTGAAAACTACAAGTGGCAGTCTGTAAATGATAACAGAAAACTAATGCGTTGCCCAGGACTTTGTGTTGTACAACAGAAAGGACAAGGACTGGAAATTCAGAAGCATATTTGGAGCCCCATTTCGCATGTAGTTAAATACGAGTTGTCGAATTTCTACGAATGGATATCATTTCATGAAGTTGGCCCCATAAACTGGAAGGTAGAAAGTGCTTAGTCAAGAATGTCCCAAGAATGGAGTGGCGACCCAATGTGGTTGGTGAGTACAGCAGAGCACTGACGTGTGGGACCAGTGGCGTCGCTAGGGTTGGCGTCACCCGGTGCGGTGACATTTTGGAGTCACCCCCTCTCCCGAAAAAAGCCGCTTCTTCTGGTTTGGTGTCACCCCATTTCTCATGGTGCCAGTGGTGTCCTCCGGTGTGGTCCTCACCCCCCTTAGTGACGCCACTGTGTGGGACCATTAGTGGAAGTGGTAATTCAAGAGCGATATTTAGGGTGTCTCTAAATTCCACTGATATTCTGAACTTCGCTTACATCAAAGTTCTACGGTAGTAGTGGATTATCTAAATACCTAGACCGTACCTGTGAGTTCAGTGTGTGTGCCATCATCGTTGTGGCCGGCAGTTCCATTTCTGACTGGGAATCTAATTTCTCTGTGTTCACCAGCAGAAATTCAAGCTCAAATTAACCAATTATTCAAGTCACTTGTTTATCTGTTAAAAATTTCTTACCTAGTTTTTGGCGGATGTGCTTCTAGAAATGAAAAAAAGGCATCAGTTAATAACGATGTAATTTTCAAATTTCTCAATTAAGATTATTATTTAGGTGTTAGTTGATTCATGCATGGATAGTGTGGGTACATGCCATGCATATCTGACTATAAAGACAGGGATCACCTGTGGGTCAGATCACTTTTTTTCCCTTTTGCCGTTTAGTGCCCCAGAACCCGGGAGCGGCAAATTGCGTTGGACACACCAGCCCTGATCACTGAAGTTAAGCATCGCAACCCCACCTAGTACTGACTGTGCAGTCTATGCATTAGAACTATACAGTGGACGTGTCTCTAATGACCTTGTAGTTGACGGGACCTTAAACTCCAACAAACAAACAAACCCACCTAGTACTGACATGGGTGGCCGCTTGGGAAAATTGGGTACCGCTAATACCCAAACATCGTCGCATTAGTGTAGCGTCTATGCAGTTGACGGGGCTCTAATGACATTGTAGTTGATGGGCCCTAAAACACCAACAAACGTCCCAGAACACTTAGATCCTAAGACCCTCTGTGGCTGCTAACTTATCCAGAAAAGGTTTGCTCCCTTTTAGGGATATTTCTTAAACGTGTTCTCACAAGATTTCAGGTGGAGAAAGTGTATGTGGCCATTTCAAGAAATTACGAGCCCAGCAGTAGCCTCCATTCCCGGATCATAGTATGAACCGTGCTTATGTTTGTTGAGTTTGAAGGGGTGAGGGTACATCTATAACGATTTTTCGTTGTTATACACCTAATCATTGTTTTGTGTTCATATCAGCTATCGAAATTCGGTAGTAACTTGTTTAGATAAAAAGGAACCCTGAATTCAGAGATATTTTGATTGTAAATAGCTGGGTGGGACTTTATTAACTCCGCAATGGTAAGAGGAGTGCCTGTTGTAATCAATAAACCTGACACACCTCAATAGGTACGAATGACGCTAAAAGTAGTTAAAGGGTTTCCAATACTACTGCCAGTCAGTTTCCGTTTATAATCATAATTTCTTTTTTGATACCGTATTTCCTGTTGTACTGTATCATAAATTTCAAAAAGACAGTTCTGGAAATGCTGTTATATTCCTTCTGAATGTTTATCTGTACAACAGCTTGCTGACACTGACGTTTTGAGATAAGTTCCGTCGATAACGGTCGGGCAGGATATAGTATATCCGGATTTTTGACGCCATAAAATCAACATATCTGAAGATGATGGACTGTTATGAATGAGAATTTCATAAATGGTAGAGATTTCGATCACAATCTTGTAGTATAGACTGGTCTGTGAACCAGGTGTTGAACGAGGGACTGACTCGATTTCACCGCAAGGTTAATGATCTAAAGGCCCACAGTCATGTTAATTTTATTTAGGTCAGGTCCAAACATGCTACCCACAAAGAAACTTTTTTGGTTGGATTTGCAGTCCATATAACATAGGCAAGGACTAAAGTTAATGGTATAACTGAGTTATAAGGTCCAGAAGAACCTTCTCCCTGGTCCTTTCGGGAGCGGCGAGTTGCGTTGGACACACCAGTTCTCGTCTGATCACTGAAGTTAAGCAGCGCAAGCCCAGTTAGTACTGACATGGGTGGTCGCTCGGGAAAGCTGGGTACTGCTAATACCCAATAATCGTCGCATTAGTGTAGTGTCTGTGCAGTATATGCATTAGAACTATACAGTGGACGGGTCTCTAATGACCTCGTAGTTGACGGGACCTTAAACACCAACAAACAACCTGGTCCTTTCCTTCCCTCTAAGCCTAAGAAATTCTGCTCTTCCTCATTACCGTTATATCAATTCGCAGCCTATTATTTCCTAGATTTGAACTTCGTCTGCGTGTAGTTCAGGTTTAGGTTCAATCCTTGCCGTCATTAATGGTCTTTGGCATGAGGGAAGGAAGCCTCAAGCATGCCTTATCTGGGGTGGAAAATACAGTAGTGGCCCTGTGGGGTGTGTAGCGGCATACAACACGTATGTAGATCGGCTGAATTTCAGGTATATAAGCTCGCCCCCCCCCCCCCTCCTCCTCATCGTAAGTTACTGAATAAATGACAAGCAACAGTTTATCATCATACCCTCATCCCGCCTATGGCAGGGTCGGGTCTGCGGGTCCACTAAACATACTCTGACTGTTGGCACCCCAGCCAGGTGTCTGGAACCCGCAGGAAATATTGGCAAGTTGTCTGTGTGGGGATGCCGGCCTACCCCACTGACAAGCAGCAGCTTATATCTATATTTATTTAGTTATCTAGGACTGAAAATATTTCTGGTTCTACTGGGAAAAGTGGTGAATGGGTCGAGGCACAATCTGTGTCGATAAAAAGGGTTAAACTGTGCAGCGATGCTCGAAGTAGGAATCCTATGTAATGGAAATAAATGCGTAGGATGAATGCCATATATTCGGTCATAAAAACGAGCTAAAAAGTTCCAAATGTGGGGGAGTTCACCCTTCTGCTAGCAATAGAGGGTGGTTTGTGGTTAATTTTCAAATGCTTTTGCAAGGTAGTGAGTAGGTTGTCTTTCACAGTTGTATTTAAATAAAATAGCAGTTATATGTAGCACTTAGGACAGAGATAAGCATTCATCATTCTGTTAGTCATGCTGGGATGAATGAATAACAAGTTAGATGTGTCACAAACCTTCTTCAGGAGGCGGGCTATTCTGCGTTTTTAAACAGCCGGCTTTTTTTTAAAAAATTGAGTTAGGAAATGCAACAGGTGTAGGTAGCAGTAGTAGTAGTAGTAACAGCAATGACGGACAAAAAATGGAAATTAAAAATGCCATATTAATGACAAAGGTTAATAACACAGACCAACACAGAAAGCAGCTTGTTTCTATGGACACCCCCCACAAACACAAGACAAAGAACCACTTCCTCGACTGTCACCTGTAATTTTTAAGGGAAAGACTATTTACATCGCCACCTGAATGTAGTCCATTGTTGAAGTCAATTAAAATGGCAATTAAACCTACTTAAGGAGACTTTTTTACAAGAATGTCAACGTTACCTTTTCGGTTCCACAACGATTTTTCACTTCGGTGATATATTCTGCAGTAGCCATCAATTAAATCTGCCATATTTTCGGCAACCATCAGTGACGGGCAAGTGATTGTAAGTGCCTAGAAATTGAAACTTATTATCAGTACAACTGACTGTGAACTAACGTCCTAAGTATGAAACTCTAACCTCTTGTGCACTTGCAATTTTAAGTTGTAGCACAGCTTTGTTGGCAGTTTCGTTTACTAATGTTTGTATACTTTGAACCTGCTGAAAGTCTGCAATGTGGTTAGGCTAAAATAATATTAAACTCTGTGTAACATTTTCAAAAAATCGATCCTATAATCGTTTCAGCTGCACATGATATGGTTACCTTTGAAGCCCTATCTGTTACATAACTGATCTGAACTTCAGGTCCAATCACAAGTTCAACGGGAATGCTCCACTCGGACTAATAATAAGAATGACTTGTCACTGAAGAAATTCAGTTTTATATTTGCGTTGTTCGTACACCCAATTCTGTTTTTTTTACACATACAAGGAAGCCTGAGGATTGCTTTTGCAAATATGCAAGGGGTGAGGAGGAAAGGGAAGTGGAAGGAGCTATGTGAAATTATGAGGCAGGAAAAGGTAGATATCATGGGGCTGGCTGAGACACATCTAAGGGGGGAGGAGGGGTATGTAGATGATGATGTCAATGCAACCTTTTGGAACAGAAAGGATGGTGAGAAGAAAGGAGGTGGGGTTGGAATCATGTGGGGGAAGAAAATTAAGGGAATAAGGTGGGGTGAGGATTGTAGGGAGCATGGGTGGATAAAGGTACAGAGAGGAGGGAGAAAGCTGGCCATTGGGGTAGTATACATGGGTATAGAAGGTACAGGAGGGGGCTGGAATGAACGTATATACAACTGCTTACAGGAGGACATGGAGGGCCTGCACCTGGAGGGCTACCAAGTTGTAATAGTGGGGGACTTCAATGGGCATCTACAGGAGATGGATGGGGTTGAAAATAGAAATGGTAGGATGCTAAAGGGCTTTGCATGTCAAAACGGCATGGTAATAGTTAACCTTCTGAAGTGCTGTCAGGGAAGGATCACAAGGGTGGGACCACAGAATGGCTCATGCATTGACTTCTGCTTGGTAGAGAATGATCTAGTGCAGGAGGTGTGTGGAATGACAGTGGATGAGGAAAACAGGGTGGGTTTAGATTCTGACCATAATCTAATTATGATTACTATGAAGGATAGGAACATAAAGGAAAAACGGATACATGTGGGAAGGAAAGTCAGCTGGCAACTGAAGAAATGGTTTAAACAGGAGGAGTTCCAGAAGGACATGGAAGCTGTACTGGAAAGTAAAGAAGCCACATATGCTGAACTTATAAGTGCCCTAATAGACAAAGCTAATGAAGGACAGGGAAGAGGTAAAAGAAATGGGAATAAATGGAAGAAACCATGGATGGATGATGAGGCATGGGAGGCTATTGAAAGTAGACGTCAAGCTAATAGGAAGCATAGGCAAGCAGTTAGAGGGGGAGATGAGGAAAGCATTAGACAAGCATGGGATGCCTATCAACAGAAGAAAAGAGAGGCAAAGGAAGTAGTGGGTAGGAAGATAGCAGAGGGGGATAGGAGGAAATGGAGGGAAATCATGGATGGGGGAAAACAGATGACCAAGAAATTTTGGAGATATGTCAGGGATAGACGTAGAGAGAGGAGTGAGGTAGTAGGGGATGGTAGGAAAGCTTTAGTGGATAAGGATGGCAGAAATATAACCAGCAGAGAAGGCATTAGAAGGATTTTGATGGAGTATGGATGTGGGTTCTCCTCTACTGGTGGAAAGGTGGTGGAAGGGCCAAACAGACCAATAATAAGCCAGAGAGCATCAGCTGGAGAGGCATGCTTTACCAGGGTAGAGTTAGATAAGGAGATAAATGCATTGAAGTTGGGAAAAGCATGTGGGGAGGACAAGGTAGCAAATGAGTTTCTCAAGGCACTAGGAAGTAAAGGTAGAGAACTGCTCTTAAGGATATTTAATAGGTGTTTAGGGGATGGAAAATTACCAGATGACTGGGGCATCACACGGGTAGTGATGCTGTACAAGGGCAAGGGAAAGAGCAAGGAAAGTTTGGACAGTTACCGGCCAGTAGCTATAAACAGTTGCATGTATAAGCTATTTGCTGGGTTAGTAAGAGGGCGATTAGGGACAATAATAGAAGGGTCAGGCAAACTAGTAGAATTCCAAAATGGGTTCCGAAAGGGGCGTAGAACGGGTGATAGTCTGTACATGATTACACAGATTATGGAAGTAGTACAAAGAAAGAAAGGGAAGGCATACCTCTGTTTCCTGGATGCCAAGGGGGCATATGATAAGGTGAATAGAGAGAAGCTATGGGCAGTTCTTCCCAAGTATGGGGTTAATAAGGGGCTAGTGGAGCTGCTCCAGAAGCTATATATGGGCACTAGGTATGATTTCCATTGGGAGGGAATAAATACGGGACAGATAGGTGTGGACAAGGGATTGCGACAGGGCTGTCCATTATCACCAATGCTGTTCCTAGTGTACATCAATGAACTGGGGCTCAAGCTCCAAGATAGTGGGCTGGGGTTTCCTCTGGGGGATGGTAACAAATTGCCAGCCATCTTTCAGTATGATGATATAGTTCTGCTGACAGAGGGTGAGGGAGAGCTCCAAGAAGAACTGGATATCTGTGAGCAGTTCAGTAGGGATTTCCAGTTAGAATTTGGTCAAGATAAAACAAAACTGATGATCATTGGAGAGGATGGCATGCAGCCTAGTAATAAGATGCCAATCAAGCTTGGGGAGAGGGAGATAGAGGTGGTGTCAGAGGTTGCATACCTGGGGGTAAAACTCACAAATGATAGGGGATACTTAAAGGCAATGGAGGAAAACATCATGAGTAAGATAAAAACCAGAGAAGGATTAATAAGGAAACTGGCGTTTGATTCATTCTCAAGGTATGAAATGGTTAGGGGGCTATGGAAAGCTGTAGCAGTTCCAGGGCTAACGTATGGAAATGAGGTTCTGTGCATTAGTAAAAAGGTAAGGGACTGTATGGAAGTAGCCCAAAGAAGGTTAGGCAGGATGGCATTAGGGGGAAATAGGTTCACAGCAGTAGAAGCAATACAAGGGGACATGGGGTGGTCTACATTTGAACAGAGAGAAATGATAAGTAAGTTGCTATACTTGTGCAGGATATGGGGGCTAGGGAAGGAGAATCCAGTATGGCAGGTCAATGCATGGGTAAACAACATGAAGGTATTTACCAACTGGGAGAGGAGGGTAAACCAGATGTCAAAGAAGATAGGCATAACACTGCAACCCAGGGAGAGCAAGGAGGGGGCAACAACATTGCAAAGACTAGTACAGGACAAAGTTAAGGAATGGGGGTTAGGGCAGTGGCGGCAGAGTATGGAGGGAAGGGCGGCAAAGAAAACGCTGATGGTGTATGGGAACAAGCTTAACATAGAGAGGGAGATAATCTATGACAATACGTGGGAGAGCTCACTTCTGTTTCGGGCAAGAGCTGGGTCACTGGAGACAAAACAGAGGATGGCAAAGATCACAGGTGGAGAGGTGGGCTGTGGATTGTGTGGGGATCGAGTGGAGGATGTCAGGCATGTGATCCTGGCCTGTCCAGCGCTGGGCCACTGCAGGATGAGTTGGGGAACCCCCACCTTGGAAGAGGTTCTGGGGTTGAGGGGTTCTGGTGTGGAGCGGCTGGAGTGGGTGCGAAAGGCAAAGGTACTCCTAGGGTGCTGGTGGAGATCTAGGTATATGGGCCTGGCATGAAAAATCTCGCTAGCAAGGTATCCGTCACAAAGGATTACATATTCATATTCATATTCATATTCATATATTCATACACAAATTCCATAAAAAAAGTATGGTGCCACTCCAATAGTGGCGCCAATTTCATCCTGAAGAAAGTTGAAGTCCTGTGGTGCAGATCTTATAAGGGCAGTTTAGTGCACAAAATTTGGAATTTTATTTTCGAAGGGAATTATTTGGGCCACGTTAAGTAGAAAAAAATAATGTAAAAAGACAGAACTGATGTTTTCAAATCAAAATTGAGTAGACACAGAATTGGGTGCACTATGCATTCTGCTAAATTATTTACCCCATAGCCAACTTTAAAATATTCTTGATTATATTTTTTTAAGGATGAAACAAGCTCGAAAAATTTTAATGCGCACTCCTCGTCCGTGAGATTGGTGTATTTTTTAAAATTTTGTTGAACTAATTTCCGTAGAGATTTCATCTGTCGACAAAAATGACGATAATGAAGTAATAGCACATAATTACTCTACATTCTATTCATATTGCCACTCACCTTTAGATTATGAAGGAGGGACTGTGGTATAAATTTATTGAAACCAGGATCCTTTTCCAAATAATCAAAATTGACTTTCTTATCAAGTGCACAAGACGCCATGCTTTGATAATACCTCCTAGAAAGATATGAAGACATCATCTTTAGTTATCTAAATAACACATTTTGTTGAAAACACAAACATGCACTCGACCACTATACCCTGGGTTCTGCAAACTACGAATTTGAGACGTAGCAAGCGGTGGACTTTGCAGTGAGGGCCTCACACGCTCAGAGGGGAGGTCTGACACTGATATTTCTAAGAAAACTTGATAAATTTTTTTTAAATATTTTGGGACCCCCTATTAACACTTTACTTGAGGTTTCAGTTGGTTGCTCTTCGCATATCTGAACCATGAAAAAGACGGAGTATTTAGCTTTTCAATTGGAGTGGCCAGCGACAAGGGGGTGAGGTTGGTTCTGGAAGTGATGTGATACCAGTGGTGCAAGACTTTCGGATTTAGGATGGGTGTTCCAGAGTAATGGGGGAGCGGCGAATTGCATTTGACACACCAGTTCTCAACTGATCACTGAAGTTAAGCAGCGCAACCCCAGCTGGTACTAACATGAGTGGTCGCTTGAGAAAACTGGGTACTGCTAATACCCAAAACTCGTCGCATTAGTGTAGTGTTTGTGCAGCCTCTGCATAAGAACTATGCTGTGGACGGGGCTCTAATGACCTTTGTAGTTGAAGGGCCCTAAAACACCAACAAACAATAACCACCAGAGTAATGGGGAGATCGACTAAGACGTTGCCCATAGGATCAATGCAGGATGGCTAAAAGTGGAAATAGGCAAGTGGAATCCTGTGCGACCGTTGGGTCCCAATAAAATTGAAATGTAAAGTTTACTGAACTATAGTTAGGCCACATGTGTTGTATGGCTCAGTGTTGGGCAGTGATGAAGAACCACGAAAGGAGAATGCAAGTGGCTGAGATGCGAATGCTGCGTTACATGAGTGGGGAGTCGCGAGCTGACAAATTCGAAGTGGCAGTTTGGGGGTTTGGGAAACATCGCAAAAAACACGAGAGAAAATAGGTTGAGGTGGTATGGGCATGTAATGAGAATTGGGGAGGAGGAGCTTATTAGGTCCATTATGGGACTGCATGTAATTGGTGGCATTAGGAGTGGGGGAAGACCATAAAGGACGTTGGAGTAGGTAATACAGAAGGGCATGGTTACGCGCGGGGTGGATGGAAGCCTGGTGGAGGATAGGCGGGAATGGAGGATTAGAATCCGCAGGCCCGACCCTGGCACAGGTGGCATAAGGGCAAGATGATGATGTTCTTTGTATACTTGAAGAAAATAGCAAAAGATGGGGAGTTTCATGTGTCACAGTGGAACAATTTTGTCAAACGCATCACGTTTGCAATACCCCAATTTTTTTTACTTCGAGGACGTTCCCTGATAATCAACTTAGGTGGCTCGCGAGCGTAATTTGGTTAGCCAACCCCTGATATCGAACAATGAGTCGTCCATGTTTTTTTTTTTTGGCATTTGATCTTGATTTGGACCACGAAGACTATTCAGACGGTAATGACGTCCGGAAAAGTGATTTTTGAAGTTAAATGTGCAACGTGGAAACAATTAAACCTGTAAAATATTTACTTCTACCCCCCCTTGAGTTTCATCAGGTCCCCCCCCCCCATTTTTAGGAAGAAAAAGGTCCAGCAAACATTAAGGTCATCAAATCAGCTGCATCAGTATCACCATGCTTTCTTTTAGTGTCAATATTAAATAGAAATTTATCTTCGATTCATTGCATCAGTAAATACTGAACGCCGCATATACAGTACTTTCCAAAGGCAGGATTGGGTAGATTGGTGCTCGTGAGTCCCAATATCCACGCTAGATAATTGATTTTACGGAAAATAATACGTCTCTTAAAGTCATGCAGGGATAACAGTAACCTTGAATAATTTACCCTGGAATCTACCACTGATTCCAGTGGATTTAGTGCTTTTATTGCAAGGATTCTTTCCTTACCTTATTGCCAAACAGCAGATGTGAATGGCAACGTCTTGATCTTTAGGGTCTAGCATCAACTTCAAATAATCTTTCTTGACCTAGAAATAATAAAGTAGTGATATTTAAATACTTGAGTATATGCAGATTAGAATTTAATAATACTAGCACAGCGATAGAAAACCAAAGAGGGGGAGGGGGGCTGGAGGAGAACATGAAGAAGACAAGACTATAGAGCTTTCAACTGGGAAGGACAGGGAAATAAGAGTGATGTACTCTGTGGGGCCGAATTAGGCCTACCTCGGATCAGTGTTTCCAAGCAATGGGGAAATATATTCATGTGACCCACAGGATCAATACCGGGTAGAAGAAATGGAGTCCTGTGTGATAGGAGGGTCCCAACAAAGTTGCAGGGCAAGTTCTATAGATCAGTGGTTAGGCCGGCTCAGCTAAATGGATTGGAGTGTTAAGCAGTATGCAAAATCCATCGAGGCAGAATGCGACTGCTGTGGTATATGGTTGGAGTGTCGAGAGCAGACAGAATTGGGAATGAGTATGTTAGGGGTAGCTTGAGGTGGGGAACATCGCCGAAAAGTTGAAAAATAGATTGAGGTGCTATGGTCAGCGGAGGAACTGGTTAGATCCATTACAGGGTTGCAGGTTAGTGGAAGCAACCAGGCAGGGGAATGCCAAAGCAGACGTGGGAGCAGGTTGTAAGAAGAGATGTGTTCGTATGCGGAGTGGATGGGGACCTGGTGGGAGATAGGCGGGAGTAGAGGGCCCGCAGAACCAACCCTGCCACGGGCAGGATAAGGGTATAATGTTGATGCAGATTAGTATTAATCTTGCGGATTCCATGCAGTAATAGCGCGCTTTTGTAAAATTACCTGCTACGGATTACTTTAATAATAGAAAGAGAAAATATGTATGTAACTCATTTCAATAATGACAAAGCGAGTCTATTATTTGAATTGCACACAAGGGCACGATTTTTGGGCCAAATTGAGCACAGAAAATTCACTCGCGGGGTTGGCTTCCTAGAATTCCCAACGTAAACTACATTTTTATTCGCGCACTGCGAATTTTTGGTGGAGATTACTGCTCTGGGGACCACAGCTTTACTTCTCATCCGATGGAACGCGCTCGAGAAGCCACTGACCTCGGGCAGGATAAAATGTACGACCATGGATCACATTTCAAACCGAATACCACTTAAGGACCTGCCTCGGTGGCGCAAGTTCCTCGGTAATTCCAGGTTTGATGCTGGACCAAGAGAGCGGCCTTTAGTACGTATTCTGTCGAACTACGCTGTGGACGGGGAGAAGGAGGGCTCTAATGACCTTTATAGTTGAAGGGCTCTAGAGTAGCAACGAAAAAAAATTACAAATAATGTACATGGCGTAGTGGTTAACACGCTCGGCAACTGCGTCCGTAGTTCTAGGTTCGATACTGGAGCGAGGTGGCTCGGCATCTTTCGGGCGAGAGAGAGGCCGCGAGTGTGCCTTCTTTCGGATGAGAAGTTAAATCGAGGTCCCGTATGGATGTACGATGGCACTTGCACGTAAAAGAACCCTCTCTATTCTGCAACGGGTAGATGAGGCAAAATTTCCAGGTGTAGGAGCTCGCCCCCTGGCGTCGGTAGCATTCTCCAACGAATACTTGACCGACGATAAATAAGCTTAGGGGTGCAGCTGTGGCCGGCAACCGGCTGCAGAAAAAAAACTATGACCAATATAGCGCCCTATGTCCATTGAGGGACAAGATGGGTACCCGACCCTGCCATAGGCGGGAAAAGGGTTAGGAGTGGCTTTTGCTAAATATTTGTACAATGCCTACTTTGCGCAAAATGTAGTATGCCTGAAAAGGAAGGATACTGCGTAGGAAATTTTTGTTTTACGTTTATTAGATTAACATGTTAGGAAAAATTAAGTTATTAGTGTGGTTAACAAAGAGAGAGAGGGGGGGGAAGTGGTTTTGTGCCGATTGTTCAAATGAAGCTGAACGAGCTTCAACTGTGATTAGTGATGAATTTCAATTACTTTAAGTGCATCAGGCAACGTTTTATGCTGATGATACTAAACTTGTGGGTTGACCATGAATATGGAAAATGTCATCACTAATAACGACTGAAGTGTACACTTGATGATGACGACTACATGCAAAAACGAGTGACTTTGTAAGTTTAGCAGGTGCGACGAACAGCGTGGGTACACACTGAGTCTATTCACACATAAAAGTGGCATGCCAGTTTGCAGGGCCGGATTCGGTGATGTTAATGCCCTCGGTAAATTACATGGAGGCGCCCCTACGATTTTTTATTTTATTTTAATGGTTGGTAGCTGTATTACAATGAAGCTACCAACATTACTCGTTAGTGGTTCTGGTGGGTAACCGATACAGGAACCCAAATCCAGAATTTGTCCTTAAAGTACCCTGCCAAATTCAAAAGAGACATGTGGCATAAAATATACTACACATCCGCCTCGGTGGCGTAGTGGGTAGCACGCTCGGTAATTGCGTCAGTAGTTCTAGGTTCGATACTAGACAGAGGTGGGTCAGCTTCTTTTGGGCCAGAGAGAGAGGTGCTGAGTGCGCTTTCTTTTGGATGAGAAGTAAATCCCGTGTGGTGTACGATGGCGTTTGCACGTAAAAGAACCCTCTCTGCTATGCAACGGGTAGATGAGGCAAAATTTCCAGGTGCAGGAGCTCGCCCCCCCCCCCGTGGCGTCCGTGGAGTGCCCAAATGAACAATAGACCGACGATAAATGAGTATAGGGGTTGCAGCTTTGATCGGCAACCGGCTAGGTGTGGAAAGACACTGTTCAATATATCGCTCTTGTGTCCATTCAGAGGGACAAAATCGTGCCGCGAATTGATGTTTGATCAGTTTCGTTTGTTATGCGTCAGGTCGGCACCAAAGGCGTCCGTTCACATAAAGTATATTCCGCAGCTTTTCCGCCAGTGTTTTTGTGTGATTGATGCCTAGATCCGTATCACCACACTTATGCCTGGTTCCGTATACCCACGCGCTAACGCTATTAGCGTTGAATCAGACGACGACGCTACTTCGGGCGCCGCAGAGTAGCTATGCGTGACGCTTTTTGAGTTGACAGGTGGTCAACTCAAATAGCGTCCCGCAAGTCACGCAGCATTCTGATTGGCTGGCGGTTGAGCTGTCTGCTTCGGAAACACACCATATGTTCTGTGCGTGACGTGACTCCAGAAGAAAGCGTTACATATAAGGAATTGCGCTGGCGCTCCTTTCTAAAGCGCTTGCACAAAACGTCATCAAAATGTCGACAGCTTGGACGTGATTAGCGCTTAAGTGTGGTGAAACGGAACTAGGCATTAAGCGCTAATCACGTTGACACTGTCGACATTGGGGATTTTCCAATTTCTCGTAACGTGGTCGTTTCAGGACGAAAGACGAGAAGTAAAAAGCCTTCTCGTCCTTCCCAGTCGTCTACAATAGAATTAGGACGCGAAAATCATAAATAAAAGTGAGAAAGGGGGGCGATTATTTGTGATTTTCTCGTCCTTATTTTATTGAAGACGACTTGGGAAGGACGAGAACGCTTTTTACTTCTCGTCTTTCGTCCCGAAATGCCCACGTTACGAGAAATCGCAAAATCCCTACTGTCGACATTTTGATGACGTTTTGTGCAAGCACGGCGTGGGTATGCGGAACCAGGCATGAGTTAAGCGGGACAGAAGAAAGTGACAGAAATTTTGCGACGTCACAGGAGAACGTGATTATTAAGAACGCCTAAATCGCTGCTGTCGTAGATTGAGTGCGTCGGACATGATCACAGAAGTAAGGTGGTATTCACTACGTCAGAGGCGGGTAATCTGACAGCATTAAGCTTTTTATTAGACTGTTTAAAATAGGGTACGAGGGTCCTGTAACTGGCAGGTTATACCTTGCCGAATATAGGGGGAAATGATCATCCATTCAAATTGAAGATCAAGGCCCAAACAGACTTATATTACTGGTCCTTTTTCCCAAGGGTCATTCGGCAATGGAATACTCTTGATTAGGATAATGTGAGGAGAAGGTGCCATTATAGCAGCCAGGCAATAAATGCCAGAATAGATGCTATGCTTCAGGTTCCTAGGAGTTTTGAATGAGTCAGTTATTAGGTATGACAGTTATTCTTTCCACTGCCAATTTGACTTATTAGGGCTGCTTGCAGTGTGTTCAATCAGAAGAGAATATTGAACAGTGTTTTTCCGCAGCTGGTTGCCAACCAAAGCTGCAACCCCTATGCTTATTTATCATTGGTCTACTGTTCGTTTGGGCACTCCACCGGGCACCCCTCCGATAGTAGAGAGGGTTCTTTTACACGTAAATGCCATCGTACACCACAGGGAGCCTAGGTTTTACTTCTCATCCGCAGGAAGGCACACTCGGGGCCTTTCTCTCTTTCGCCTGAAAGAAGCCAACCCACCTCGGCCCAGTATGGAACCTAGTACTACTGACACAGTTGCCGAAAGTGCTACCCACTGCTCCACCGAGGCGTGTTTTTCTAATATTGCAAAATGTATGAAAATTCTTTTTAGTGAAATACTGTAGACACGTGTTGCACTGAAGATGTCGTCAGTGCAAATGAGGAAAATACCGATGGTGGCGATATCGCTGTACCCATATGCAACCATGACGGATTTTGACCCTGACTGGTGCTAGACGTGTACTTTTTTAAATTTCATTGAAACGGTATTATTTTTCATCAACTGCACGAACTTGTGCGGAAAGGTCACTGATTTGTGAGTAGACCTCAGTAAAAGAAATAATGGCACAGCATTTTCGTAGTGAAATAGTGGCTACCTACTTGCTCGTATAAAAAGTCCAGCGTCACTCGGTCCTTTTCATACAGGTCTTTCAAACTGTTACTGCTAGGCATATACCTAATTCGAATCTCGTACCTTGAAAAAGTTAAAAAGACATTTGTAAGATTTTAAAAGATCCGCATGAAAACTTCAAGAAACAAGCGGGGAATTTAGACGACGGGCACTCATTTTTTTAACTAAGGGTTATCTGCTTTTGTCCAATAGCAAGAAGCAACATCCTGTAGACCGGGCGCCTCTGTCTGATAGGAAACTTAATGGCATCCTATGAAACATTTGTTGAGAGAGGAAGTTCGCCCCTGGTTTTGTTGCCGTTGTTCTTCTTGTTCTTACACTAACTCTTTGTGGCAGTCATGGGCCTTTGTCCATCATAGTCTGATATCAGTTGCTTTTATGGCGATATTTGCGGTGCTCGATTCATACGATGCGTCAAAGGGAAAGATAAAGAAACCTTTGTAGTTGGAGCAGGAGAGAGGTGGCCATACTAGTCCATAAAATGTGTATGGGGTTTTTGTGTGGAGGGGACAAGGGGAACATCGAATCAGAAATGAGTACATTAGGCGCAACCTAGGGGGTATGAGATATTAGAAAGAAAATGAGGGAAATTGCTAGTCTTGCATAATCTGGTCATTGATGCGAGGGTGGACTTCGTTAATCCCTTCTTGAAGGAGGGCGGTTAATGGGGCTCCTGGATGACAGACGTCATAAAGGACCAGTCAAAGCAACAGTCGACATAAGAAATATGGGGATTTGTAAGGGGAAAGGAATCTTGGTTGACACCATTAGGAGTCGGTGGAAAGTTAAAACTTGCAGGCCCGGCCCCCTTCATAAATGAGAGTAGGATATGACGAGCCTCATTCAGTAATTTAGTTAACAGATCTTGGGGTTCTGTGGTGAAATGAAGACTGGTAATACAATGGTCGGAATTCTGCAAGTGAATCCTTGAGCCTCGGGCTTTGTTAACTAGTGATCCACTTTAGAAATTTTCTTTAATTCCTGATATCATCCTATTTTGTCTGTGTCCCGATCATTCGCTGAAGATTTGACAAGTAATAAGTAAGAATGCCATTACCCCCAAGTTCCTTCTGGGTCCTAAGCCCGGATCTACTTGACCGATACGTAAATCCGGCACTAAAGTTGAAGCAAGGAATCCACTTCCCTAGAAATTGTGTTTTTACATTCTGGTACCATCCTATGATTTCCGTTGTGATAATCTGCCGAAGATTTGACAAGAGATAAATAAGAATGTCAATGCCCTATGTTCCTTCCGAGTCCTAAACCTGGATCTACTTGGCCTATACGTAAATCCACCACTGCACATGTGGTATAAATGATGGGATGGGCGATGGAGAGCCAAAACTCACAGATCAGAACTCGTGCTTAATTTGATGGTTTATAATTTGTAAATCAGGTTAAATGTACTACCCCACGCAGCCGAAAAAAATCGGGGGGTGGCTGTATAGCTTTGGGCACTGCAGTTCTCGTCTGATGACTGAAGTTAAGCAACGCAACTCCAACTAGTACTAGTACCCCGCTTAGAAAAACTGGGTACTGCTAACGCCCAAAAATCGTCGCATTAGTGTAGCGTCTGTGCAGGTTCTGCATTAGGTGCGGCCAAGTTGCGTTGGACACACCAGTTCCCGTTAGATCACTGAAGTTAAGCAGCGCACACCCACGTCAATACCAACTTTAGTGGTTGGTAAAGAACGTTGGGTGCTGCAAATTGAACCCTCTTCCTCTTCCTTTCACCTCCCTCCTCATCTCCCGCGGGCAGCCTCCTAAGGGGTTAACCTGTTATGGCTGCCTGGCTTACACCCCAACCCACAAACTAATCACACTAACTTAATCAAACTACGCAGTTGACGGGGCTCTAATGACCTTGTAGATGAAAGGCCTTAAAACACCAATGAAACTAAACAATGTACGTAAAAGAACCATCTCTACTATGCAACGCGTAGAAGAGGCAAGAGGCTCATCCTCAGAATTTTGGAAATATTCCTGCTTTCTAGGGAACGGCTTATTGCGTTGGACACACCAGTTCTCGTCTGATAACTGAACTGAAGTTAGGCAACACAACACCAGCTAGTACTAACATGGGTGGCCGATTGGGAAACCTAGGTACTCCTAATACCCAAATAGTCGTCACAGCGTAGTGTCTGAGCAGACTCTGCAGTAGAGCTGTGCAGTGGACGGGGCTCTAATGACCTTGTAGTTGAAGGCCCTAAAACACCAACAAATCACCCTAATCGAAAAAGTCTTAAAAGAAAGGATTATAGGAGATGATGATGAGTAAACTTCGGGAGGAGGAGGAGAAGTAAGGGATGCTACAGACGACGGAATTCTTTTTTCATTTCTAGGTCAAGGTTGACAAACTTTCCAGTCAATCCTTCCATTGTTGAGTAAACATGATTTCAAGTTCAGGTAGAGTTTTTTTCGCTCCTCGAAACATGAAGGATAACGATATCTTTTCGTCACCTTTTTGTTGATTCTGCCCTGTGAGTCATTTCCTCTATGCAAAAGTAAATTGAACTATGTGTCAAAGTCATTCAGGTGAGGAGTTGGGGGGGGGGGGACGCGACTTGTATGGCAATTGCTGGTGCCGCAGGTGCAGGGTGCATGCAAATCGTCCTCCTGTCAGGATGATTGACAGTGGTGGAGCATTTGCAGTGGCTAGGATGTCCAGCATAACATTGCCCCGCTCCATGTAGAGGCAGGCGCAACGCCGTATGGCGGGTAAGATTTAGAAAGTGAAAAGCAAGTACGTCATTCAGCAGGAAAATTGAGGAGTCTTCGAATGACTCATAATGTCAAGTTCATTAATCAAACTGTTGTTTAACTTCTATTTCAGAGAGAAATTGAATAGCGCACTTGTATTTTGAGCTCAAGGTAACAGGTTCAACACCGACTTGAAGTTCATATTTGTATTCTGATGTCCCCATTCATTGGATAAGAGTAAAGTTGGGGAAGGGGGTGGGCAATGTTGCCTGCAGCATAGGCGCATTCCCTATCATCTTCAAAGCAGAAGAGACTTTTGCATGTTTATAATGAAAGCAGAACAATCATAAGGGATAGTGTGCCACAGTGTTAAACAGCAGGAGAAGGGTGAAGGTGGAGCCCCCTTACCTCCACTCGTCTTCCGGATGTTTTGATTCGTACTTCTCTTGAACTTGATACATGGTATTATCCAAATGAATCCAGTATTCTTCACCGGTGTTTTCATGATACATAGACAGAGCGAACAAACACCGATAAACCCTTTTGCCTTCATTGGATAATTTGGTGGTGACAAGCTCAATTATTTCCTGGAAAAAAAAGAAGGGAACATTTTTAAGTACCTGTCAAGATAACAAAAAGAGTTGTTTGCTAACAATATGAAAATTCTGCTAGAAAAAAAGTGCTCGTGTTCGGACCCTGCTGTTTCTTTGCAATGAACTCGTTATGTACTACAGCAGGAGATTTCAACAAAAAAGATAATAATATTTAGACACGCGGGGCAAGTTGATTTCAGAAAGTCTGCTGTTACCAGACGTGGCAGTCATCATGTTATGGAACCCAAAATCTCGTTTTTTTTTCACCCTTCCCTGTCGTGGCTTTCAAACTTGTATTCCACTTTGACACTTTGAAAAGGAAGTGAAGCTGGAGAATTTCTTTTGAGTATATATCTTTTCGTATGATGACAAATGACGTCGATTGACCACAAATAGCTTTTCCCTTCCTCTTCCAGTCTCCTCTTCTCCCCCACAGACAGACCAATGACAGCATTCATATCTATTTATATGTAGATGGCATAAACCATTTGAGATAAATTTTTAAATATTATTATAAACTGAAACATATCGTCTCTTGATATGAGATGCTAATGCAATTACTCACTTAAATGATATCAAATGGATAAAAAACAGACAGGACACAGTTTCATTTTCAAACTACATCATCATCACCTTATGCCAGAGCGGATATATTGCGTTGGACACACCAGTTCTCGTCAGATCATTGACGTTAAGCAACGCAACCCCAGCTAGTACTAGCATGGGTGACTGCCTGGTAACACTGGGTACTGCGTAGTGTCTGTGATACTCTGCATAAGAAGTGCGCAGTGGACGGGCCTGTAATGTCCTTTGTAGTTGAAGGGCCCTAAAACACCAACAAAACAAAAACCCCACCAAATCTCCAGCGACCTCACACAGTGCCATGACCTTCTGTGTAAATTTTTTTTTGCGGGTATAACACGCATTAAAAAAATTTTTTTGTATGTAAAATACCTGTTGGGGTCCAAAATGGTCCAAAAGATGTCCAGAAGACCCCAAATTTAAACATGCGTTAACATGCTAGTTGGGTCTATTGGACCCCAAAACTGCATTTACTATGACTGAGAGTATTTGACTTTTACCCCGAACTACCCATTCAATACTAGGTACCTATTAAAATGAATTCAAAATACAAATTTTTACTGCAAAAACACACATTAAAGAAAAAAATAAAATGCATTTGGGGTCTTTTGGACCCCCATCGCCACAGTTAAGAGTTAAAACGGTGCACAGAATTATTCTACTGATTAAACTTGATACACGTTTTTACTTCTTGAAATGATTAGGAATTGCAATAGGGCAGGGACCTCCGATCTTAATTTATCATGTGGTTTTTTTATACATCAAAAATGAAATCTAGACAAATAGTGTAAGGCTGTTCACAATTTGATTTTACATCCAACAGACTGCAGAGATTTTTTTTCCGTCAATTGGCTGATAAAGAGGGGTTATGGGTAGTCAGATATTTTGGATTTTATCTCCTTACAGCCTCCCAAAACTTGAGCAAATGTATATCATCCTCTCGTTTTTCCATATTAAAAAAGGACAAGCTAGGCAGGCGTTCCTCAACAGTGATGTTTGATGAGGAAAACGAATTGGTAGGAAGCCCCAAGAGAGTGTAGGGGAACCCAAGGGCGGAGAGGATTGTTTGAAGATCCTAATGAACCGTTTACCGACAAATCCCTGTCGATGATCCCTCCCAAACTGTTGGAAGTTGCCTGCTATCATCTTTACACTCTACTTTTGATTATATATAAAGAAAAGGAATCCTTACTTTAATTTCAGTCGAATCTCCATATTTGATATTCCGGAATCCACCAATGGGTAGGTAGATTTTGAGCGTGGCTTTCTCAGTCTTATCAAGGCCCGACATTCGTTGAGAATTTCGTTGTGATAATAAATCTGTGGCTGTGACATTCTCGCCGTCTTCCTGCATGTCAGCGAAACTGCAATTGCAAACAGTAATATCAGGTTTCAATAGCAATTTTTTTGTCTTTTGATGGCTATTAATGTCGTTTCAATGTGTCGCACACCAACCAGTTTTCTAAAATGAAACACATTTAACTGCGGAATCATGATGAAGGATATTAGACTATCATTTTTAAGTTTGTAGAAAAATATTCACTGCTGCGTTAGGTTGTTGACTGATACACACAGTGCGCAAGAGACACACTTTAGTCTACAGGGTATTTCGCAAATGATGGCTATAAACATTCATAAAACGGTTGATAGTACATTGATTCCGTCAAAACAGAGGGTCGGCAACCTTTTCATCGCAGGCAAACAGTAATCGGATGGCTACATAGGTCAGACAGCAACCTCACCTAAGAACCTGCATTTCCGCCCTGCAAATCGTATTAGATTCCATATGATTCATTGGTGACTAAACAGATGACAGCATCCCTGCGTTTTTAATGTAGATCAATGGACACATGTTTGAGAGCACCTTTTTGAATGTTTGAGGGGCCCCTTCACAGGGCCACCCTCATTCACAGGGTGGAGTGCCATGACCAATCATGTGATCACTAATTTCTGTCATTCAATGCATTAGAGTAAACCCGACCCTGCCATAGGCGGGAAGAGGGTATGATAATGATGGTGGTTCAGTGCACTAGAGTCAGCGTTGTATGTAGTCCTTATTCTCACTAAAGATATCCCCAGCAAGTGGCGGAATTGATACGACACCGGTGGCCTGTGTGGGCCAACGGTGTTACAGTATCACCAAATGGTGCCAAGCTAGTGCTCTGAAGATGGCGGTTGGTGCATCGCCTGAAAAAAAAACCCTTTTTTTATTTTCACTTAAGGTCAGTTTGAAGGGGGAAACCACCTGCATTCAATTATGGGAATGCAGGTGGTTGAAAGCACCCGGGGTAGGGGAAGACCAAAACAGACGGGTTGGGTTGTTCCTAAGGATATGGTAGTGTGCAGGGTGGACGGGGACCTGGTGGAAGATTGGCGGGAGTGGAGGACGAGAACCGGCGGAACCGACCCTCCTGCAACTTCTAACCGTACTCATCTTGTCCCTCTGAATGAAGACAAGAGCGGTATATTGGACAGTGTTTCTCCACAGCCGGTTGCCGACCAAAACGTTCCATCAACGCGTCGGTGAAATCCTGGCGTCGCGACATCAGGACTCGTACACCTGGAAATGTTGCCTCATCTACCCGTTGCATAGTAGAGAGGTTTCTTTTTACTTGCCAATGCCGTGTTCCACCACACGGGACCTCTCTCTGGCTCGAAAGAAGCCAACCCACCTCCGTCCAATATCGAACCTAGAACTACTGACGCGGTTACCGAGCGTAGTACCCGGGTAAAGTAGGTTATTTTGAGTTTTGTACCAGAATTTTTCTATTCCTGGCCATATAGGTTAGGTTTCTTTTTTGGTTACATTTGATTACAATAGGTGTATGCTCAGTTAGAGAATTGGTTCTCAATCTTTTTGAAGTCGGGGAACACTAAACTGACATTTTACTAGCACGGAACACCTACAATTCAACATAAATTTTAAAGCAGGTTGTACACCTTCTACACTTGGTATTTACTACGTCATCATCATTCCCTTATCCCGCCTGTGGCAGGGTCGGGTCTGCGGGTTCTAACCCTCCACTCTCGTCCATCTCTCCCCCAGTTCCCCGTCCACCCCACACTGTCGCATCCTTACGGACAACCTGTTCCCCCATCTACTTCGGTCTCTCCCTGCTCCTGGTGCTACCGACCACCTGCATTCCTAGAATTAACCTAACGAGCTCCTCTTCCCCTCTTCGCATGACGTGTCCATACCACCTCATCCTATTCTCCCTCACTTTTTCGGCGATGTCCACCACCCCAGGTTACCTCTAATATGCTCATTCCTAATTCTGTCAGCTCTGGACACGCCGCACATGTGCCACAGCATTCGCATCTCGGCCACTCGCATTCTAATTACGTAGCTCGTCCTCATTGCCCAGCACTCTGATCCATATAGCATAGCTGGTCTAACCACTGTCCTGTAGAACTTCCCTTTCAACTAGATTGGGATCCTCCTATCACACAGGACTCCGCTTGCCTGTCTCCACTTCAGTGACCCCCTCCCCCATTGATTCTGCGGGTCACATCAGAGTATCTCTCCATTGCTTTATTTGTGCATTAAATTTTTTTGCGGAACACTTGAACTGGTTTCACGGAACACCAGTGTTCCGCGGAACACGCTTTGAGAACCACTGAGTTCGAGTACGGCAGTGTGGATAGCCTGGCTTGGGTCAGGTTCCCGACCTCATTTAGGTGAGGGAAAGGTATTGATGAGTATGAGAGTTGGGGCTTTCCCCAACAATGATGATTTCACTCCGTTGAAAAAACGTTGGTTATTCATTGCCCCAATATTGGGGTTGACGAAATGTGCAAGCCAGACAATGTCTGTACAAGAGACTGCCGCAAATAGTGCGCATGCGTAAACAACAATCCATAAATGTTGTTGATTCAAACGAGTCACATTGCCCCTAAGGAACAAAGTTGAATTCTTTGTAAGCAAGCAATAAGCGACACACCGGAAGACGGAAGTGAAAACATGAACTCCAAACGTCTTAACCTTTTAACGCTTGAACACTTGTGTTTAAAAAAATCGCACATCAACGCTTACTTGCTAAATGCACAATTCAGACATGTGTTCACACCTGTAGTACAAGCCTTGACCTTTGCCTCAACATGTAAGCGTGACTTTTGACAACCAAATCAATTTCATGATGGTGATGGAGCACAGTTAAGGGACCCAAGGTTAGGCAGGGATGTTCAAAAGACTGTCGTCCTCGCATTGCAAGTGTTGAAGCACTTTCATATTTCGGGTTTCGTTTCTTGCTCCACTCTTTCTAATCGTAATGTGTTAACTGATTCCTTCGCCCCGTCCGCCATGTAGACGTTTTCATCTAGGGCAGGGTTCTCCAGCCTTTCTGGTATTGTTGGTCATTCGGATGTTCCAAGAACAGATTCCGGGCAGCAGGAATTCCGTGAAAACCAAAACGGGGGAAGGTAACAGTGTTGTCGGCCCGTGGGCCGTATTACAACTGCAGTGCGACCCGTGGGTTTCACGCCCGCAGACAGCTAGGAGCAGTCTTAGTCATATAGCTCAAGGTTAAGGGCAAATGCGCAGACAAGGCTATGGCAGAGACGCTTTATTCCATTCCAGGAAATAGGGTACATTTCAATGACTGAATTTTTTAAATAAGCACATTTTTCCAGTTATGAGTGAACCATCGAATTCTCGTTAAATTCGTCCCAATTTAGCAACTCACTCACTTACATTGCTCAGCAAAGCAACTCCTAACCCTTTTCCCGCCTGTGGTGCCCATCTTGTCACTCGTAATGGACACAAGTCGACTTCCGACCAAAGCTCCACCTCCGATGCTTATTTGCCATCGGTCTACTGTTCGTTGGGGCACTCCACCGACGCCAGGGAGCGAGCCCCTGCACCTGGAAATTTTGCCTTATCTGCCCGCTGCGTAGTTGCATCCTTGATGTGCAAATGTCGTCGTACACCAGCACTCAGGACTTCTCTCTCGCCCGAAAAAAAGGCAGCCCATCTCGATCTAGTGTCGAACCTGGAACCACTGGGGCAGAAAATGGAGCACGCTACCTATTTCGTTACCGAGGCGGGTCTTTCATTTCATCAGCAAAGATAAAGTTTATTCTCTCTAATCCCAGATGAAATGGGTGTCCACCTATTCGCCTAGGGAGGGGTGTCCTTGAGGTACCATACTAAAGCCGCATCAACATCAGCTGCAAAACGTTTTTTGGTAGCTATATAACGTGCTCACCAGCAAAAAATCATTCGAAAGCGTTTTTCTGTGTTCGAGTCGTTATGGAGAACTTTATAGAATGCTGGTTTTTAAATACCGGTATCTGAGCACGTTTTGTCAGAAGTCAGGAATTGCTCACAAACCGAAGATAGAGTCTGAACTTTTGTCAGGTGAGGATATCGAAGGGGTGCAATGTGTCAAAAAATCGTTCGCGAGCGTTTCGAATGAATGTTTTCTTTGTTTCTTTCGTGAATAATCGACTTAAGGGATGCAAGGGCGAACTAGGAATTTCGAGCTTGAAGCATCCTGCGAGCTTTCCGGTTTATCGGTGTTGATCGACTGGAAGCAGGACACCGGGGTCTTTTAAAAACGTGATAAAGACTAACGTTAAGTGGTATGTGAGGGTTGGGTGAAAGAGATGCTCACCCAGTGCAGCCCAAATGAGGTAACCATTTCATTTAGGATCATGTTGGTGCAGATGGTTGCGGACAGAATGGAAATGGAGACATTTGGCCCGGAGGCGACATACATCTAGAAGCTGGTTTGCCTAATGAAACGAGGACCACCCTTCAGGGCTTGGTACGGGTACTGCAAATGATTAAATGTCCTTAGGGGTGTGTTGATGGTAAGTTGTGCTGTAGGTTTTATGTGCGCTGCATGCCAATGGCAGACGCGTGGCTTGGGAGAAAAAATAAAACTCACTAAACGGTTGCTGTCGTTGTTCGGCGAGTGTGCCAAGTGTCACAGGAGCCATTGAACTCTTCTACCTACCAACAACAACTATTGATGTCGCCCCCAGTTGGACAATGAATCAATAAGGAAGGATTTTCCAAGATGGCCATTATTGTTATTATCCAATTGAATTGGAAAGGCGTGCCTCCCCTACAAGGCCTTATATTAAAGAAGTTGCCAGTAGATAGAGAAATGAACAACGCAACACATTTGATTAGAGTGGCAGGCGGGTCACATCCTCACTTTTACGATATTGCTGATCATCTGGGCATCAGAAAAGCAGTCGTCACTATTAGTCACAATGGCCGTAAAAGTCTGCAATAAACGCCACATCACATAATGCTAACCGTTTCCCTACCACCCTTCTACAGGGCCCAAAAATATGGGATTTCTATTCTTTCACAATATGGTGATGCTGTTGTGATACGCCTGACAGTATTTCAAACATGCTAAATCTTTTAAGGGAGTGCCCCCCTACTGCGTCAGTGGTTCTAGGATTGATACTATATCGAGGTGGTTTGGCTTTTGTCGTTCGTTTGTTTGTTTGTTGGTATTTTAGGGCCCTTCAACTACAAGGTCATTAGAGACCCGTCCACTGTGTGGTTCTGATGCAGAAGCTGCACAGACACTACACTAATGCAACTATTTTTGGATACTAGCGGTACCCAGTTTTCCTAAGCGGCCACCCATGTCAGTACTAGCTGAGGTTGCGCTGCTTAACTTCAGTTATCAGACGAGAACTGGTGTGCCCAACGCAATTCGCCGCTCACCCGTCGGATGGAAAGCAAAGTCGTGGCCCCGTGTGGTGTGTACGATGTGACTTTAACGTAAAAATTCATTTCTGCATGTAGAACTGTTAGACCGGCGGAATTTCCAGGTGTAGGAGCCTTGCTTCCTGGCGTCAGTGAAATTGTCCAAGTGAAGAAAAATAGGCCGATGGTAAATAAGCATAGGGGTTCCAGCAGGCCCGGCTCGTGAGTTTCAGGCGCCATAGGCAAGTAGGTCCATCGCCGCCCCCCCCATTACAATTAATGCAGTTCTAAATTGTCCAAGCGTCCCTCACGCCCTTCTTATTTGTTCCATTGCCAATGCATTGCTATGACTCTGCAACGGGGCGCCTCGAGAAAGCCAACATTTAGAAAAGGCTGAAAGATTGGAAACCCCAGGACTGTGAACATTTTAAATGACCGATAGACTGCATGGCAAGGAAGTACCTCTGGAATTAGCCCCCCGTCCTTCGAAATTTGCCGCCCTAGGCAGCCGCCTAGGTTTGCCTGCTCCACGAGCCGCCTCTGGGTTACAGCACTGGTTGGCAGACGGCCGAGTAAAATACCGTCCAACAGATCTCCCTTGTGTCCCAATGGAACAAAAATGTGTATCCTACCCCGATGATCGCTAGTCTCTTGAGCACCTAACCCTCCTGTAGACGAGAAAGGGGTAATTAGTAGTAATGATAAAACAGGTGCCAATAAGAGGACGGGGGTGGCAGCACCCTCATGTCTCCACAACTAGGAATAGAAGAACTGCAATCCTTGTAAGCACTTGGCAGATGGTGATTCACTTCCTTCGCTAGCCGGGGACAATGGCAGTCTTATTGCAATATTTTTCATGTATGGTTTTCATTTGACCTCCAAAAGTTTAATCAAATTATACCGAAGATGGTAGACCTCCTGGATTGAGAGATGGGGACCCTCTGGGTCGACGTCGACCACTTGGGAGACCCTAGTTTAGACTGTCAGTGACGAGCTGGCAGCTGCCTCTTATCCGCATGAAAGTGACAATCACTAACAGGCGCCGGCTGCAAACGGCTGTGCCACTATCGACCATTCTTGTTTTTATTAGGGCAGTAAATTAGGGTAGACCTACATGCCTAGTCGTGTGAAATACTGTTGAGGGGGCGAAGAGAAGGGAGAGAGGGTGAGTTGGGGATCGAAGAGATGTGCCTTCTCATGCTGGAAGAAGATAGAAGAGATTTCATGCTCTGAATTACATAAGTAGCCTGTGAATAACAGTACCTGATTTCTGTTTTAGTAAACTGAATGGGTGTCGAAAACACATCTGTAACTGATACCTTCCCGTGACTTGTCTGTGACCACTGTAACCATATTTGTCAATTATTACCCAACAACGGTAAAAATAAAAATGGAAATATTTTTATAAAAGAAAAGAATGTTGAATTTCAGTGGAGCGATTTAAAATTAATGGCCACACAAAAAATTTGTATAACGTTGCATTGTTAAGCACGCTATTTCCGGTTGAGCAGTGACAACTTACCCGTACAAGAACCAATAGGAGTACAAGACCATATTGTGATTTAAAAAAAATATGGCCCAGGATTGGTTCTAGCACTAAACGTGTTTAAAACAACAATCGTTATTTTTCTGTTGTTGTCGACCGTTTTAATTTATCCATCAGTGGGGAGAAAAGGAAAAGCATTTCCGGTTGGTGAAGGATAATTGGATCCTAAATACGTTGCAGGGATTTTGGTTCTAAGAATCTTTATAAAGGTATGAGAAACGGTGGAACTAGTTAATGAGGAGACGAGAGATAGGAATAGGGGAGGGAGACCCAGTATATAGTCCTTTAAAGATCTAGCGTTTCAGTCAACAGCTTTAAAAATGTTTGTTAAAATAACCGAGGGGTAAACAACCCCCTTTTTTTCTGTCGGTGAATCTGTGGTGATTAGAAAGCAGGATGAACACCCAAAATAAAAAGTCCACTCCTACTTTAGTGCTGCTTATGGTTCAGCTGTGCTTTCTGAAGGATATCTATCTCTTCCTCTTACTCTCCCCCCCCCCCCTCACTAGTTTGTAAAAATGATAAAAAAAAAATTTGGTGCTCTAACCAGAAAGGACTTTGTGGGGCATTTTTTTTTCAACCGAAAGCTATAACAAAAAATTAAGGAGATTATATGCCAAATGCCCAAAATGATTCTTGAAGTTGTATATGCCTATAGATGTTAGGTTTATCCTAAGCAGTATGACGTAGAGAGGGAAGATTGCATGTTGCTCGCTGAACAGGACACTGCTTTTGGCAAGTTCTCGCCTCATCAGAAACAAAAGTAGAACAAATGGACACGCCAACCGTAGTCCCAAACACCTAGGGTTCGCGTGAGGTGACTTGATTGATGCTTGCACCAGATACGAGACAGAATCTATTTGGCAGGCTAGTTTCTCTTTAGCATTCATCGACCTTTTAAGCCTGGTGTCTACCAAAAAAAGGAAAAGTAAACATTTTGCAAACATTTTCAAACGTTCATTAACATTTTTTTAATTTGTTCTCGATCCACGTATAAAACGTTCACGAACTATTTACGATTTTACTTTTTGTTTTGTTGGTGTTTTAGGGCCCTTCCACTACAATGATCATTAGAGCCCTGTCCACTGCGTAGTTTAACGCAGGATCTTCACACAGACACTACGCTGTTACGACGATTTGGCTATTAGAAGTACCCAGTGTTCCCAAGCGGTCTCCCCTCCCAGTACTATCTGGGGTTTCGTTGCTTAACTTCAATGATCAGACGAGAAGTGGTGCGTCCAACGCTCTTTCGATTTCGTAGCATTTGTTTTCTGACTAGTATCGCATCCTGCGAATGTAATGATGTGTAACGAACGGTGTCTATCAAACGCGTTCTGAAACTCAAAACTAGCAAGCATTTTTTGATGTTCACAACGTTTGGGAACACTGGTTCATGCGCATGGGTCGCCTCCACCATCAGTGTATGTCTCCGAGTTTGGGAACGTCTTTTTTTTTAGCATTCGCGCACTGTCGAGCATTTCAGACACCCAGTGCTGATCCGGCTTTGCAGTTTGCCTCTCTGATTGTACTCCATATGTGGTCGCGAACCGTGAACGGCCACGTGGCACACCCGGATAGTACCATCTATTATACCCTAACGGCAAAAGGTGGGGCTTTATACCTCTCCTATGAAAGACCGCGTTTTCCGCAGTGTGGCGGACTACTGCTTCAGAGGACCCAGTTTGATCCTGAACCAAAGCCACAGCCTCCTCTTGGTCGAGTTAGAGGATCCACCAGTACACCTTCCGTCGAATAGCAAGTAAACTGTGCCTCCTTGGGGTGTGTACGGTTTCATCTGTACTTTCCAGGTCTAAAGCTGGGTTTACACTGCGCGCAACATACTCGCGCAACTGTTTCATTAAAAAAGACTCGCGCAGTGTAAACGGGGACTCGCCCCGAAATTCGCTGCGCGAGGCAGCCTCGTGGTGAGCCACCGCACTGTCGGTTTTTGGACACGCATCAAAGGGTTTCGCCACTCCCACTTCGTGTACTGGTACTCTAGATACGTTTTGCATACTTGCTTCGCGCAATATTTCGCTCAATGTAAACAGGGAGGGCGAGACGGGCGAGATTGCCGCAAGCCTGTGGAAAAAGTTGCGGCGAGTAGGTTTCGCGCAGTGTAAACCGGGCTTAAGAGCATCCCGTGTCGACGGTAGTGGAAAAAAGTACCCCGGCGATAAATAAATATAAGGAGTTGTTGACGGATTAGATTTGGCAGCAGGCTGCGTAAAAACACCATCGTACAGATTTTGCTCGTGTTGTCCTATTGGGACAAACATAGGTGGGAAAAGTTAGTGATGATGACGTAATAATATGAATGTGAAGTCGGTTTGGGGCAGTTCTGGGTATGTGCGGCAAGTAAAAGAAAGAGGAGTTGGCATGAGTGCAGGATCGATCCTGGCAACGACTTCAACCCGGCCAATTGATTGGACTTCTGACTGCAACTTGCGGCGTCATTAAATGTCATTTGTATCGGTGTCGAAAGGCATGTCAACACTGTCTTGAAAGGAAAATTGTACAAGATAAGAAACCTTGACATCCATTAATGTCCGATTGGTCAACTTAGGATGTCATTCAGTTGTCCACTTCCAGCCTTCACATTATTTTATTAGGTCAGTGTTTGTGCGCGCAATGAGATGTCACCTAACGAAACATTGTACCTGTTGTTAGTTCTAATGACTTAAAAGCAAAGTCAAGCGGGGGGGGGGGGGGGGAACTGCCGCAAGATGTTTTTTAGTAGTGTAATCAGACGGGTTGTTTCCATACCTAGTATATTTTAGGTTACAATGCGTTGTGAGGATAACCCGCCTCGGTGGCGTAGTGGTTAGCCCGCTCGGCAACTGCGTCAGTAGTTCTAGGTTCGATACTGAACCGAGGTGGGTTGGCTTCTTTCGGGCGAGAGAGAAGCCGCCAGTGCGCCTTCTTTCGGATGAGAAGTAAAACCGAGGTCCCGTGTTGGTGTACGATGTCATTTGCACGTAAAAGAACCCTCTCTGCTATGCAACGGGTAGACAAGGCAAATTTCCTGGTGTAGGAGCTCGGTGGAGCGCCCCGACGATGGTCGGCAGCCCTCTGCGGAAAGACACCGTCCAATTGATCACCCTTGTGTCCAATCGGAAGGACAAGATGGGTACCCGACACTGCCACTTCTTGTGTGTTACGATACGATGTGGTTGCTGAATTGTTTGCGGTGATTCATGCACAATTGTATTGCAACTGTATACTGTAGCTACTGTGTTACTATTCATTTTTGCTTGTACACACCTATTTTTAAAAACAGATTTAATTTATGAAGGCGAAAGAAGCGCCAAAAAACAGCGTAAAGTGGCTTGAAAACGGGAAGATCTTTGTTTCTAAACACGTCCACAATGAGAGCTGATGTCCAACGTTGTATCGGTGCTTTGCATTTCAATGATACTCCAATGAACGTGTCTGTGAATTGTTGGGATGCAACCCTAATTCCTTTCAAAATGTTGCATCGGAGAGAAGATGAGGGAGGGTAGGTTGAGGTGGTATGGACACGTAATGAGAAGAGGGGAAGAGGAACTCGGTGGGTCCATTTCAGGAATGCAGGTGGTTGGAAGCACCTGGGACAGGGGGAGACTGAAACAGACGTGGGAGCAAGTTGTCTGTAAGGATACGGTAGTGTGTGGGGGGGAGGGCGGAGGCCTGATAGTAGATAGGCGGGAGTGGAGGGCTAGAACCCGCAGACCCGATCCTGCCACAGGCGGGATAAGGGTATGATGATGATGCACCGAGCCCATCCAGCAACAGCACTGCAACAATATATCCTAGTGATCACTAGGTGTGGGATTTGGTGGTCACATTCCTCTTTTGTATGGTATAAACCCCTTCCTTCCCACTTGTTATAGCCGTTATCCCCGTATCCAACCCTGCCATCGACGGAATACTAGTAGTACTAAAAAGGATATTCACCAATGGAACCATAATTAAAATGTTGTTTGTGACACAATATTTACTAAGGAAAAGTTTGGTCTCTGTCACCCCCACCTAAGAAATCATCACCACTAGCACTTTTCCAGCCTTTGGCAGGGTCGGGGAGCGGCTTATTGCGTTGGACACACCAGTCCTCGTCTGATCACTGAAGTTAAACAACGCAACCCTAGCTAGTACTAACATGGGTGGCTGCTTAGGAAAACTGGGTACTGCCAAATAGAAAAATCGTCTGTGCAGTCTCTGCAATAGAACTACGCAGTGGACGGGGCTCTAATGACCAGGGTCGGACCCTTGAGCGGCCTGGTGAATATTTTTACGCAATCGGCTGCCAAACTAATGCTACAACCTCATGTTTACTTATCATCCGTCTATTTTGATTCGGCGGGGCATTTTTCCTCTACCTACGCCAAATATTTTACTCCGCGTAATAAGGGTTCGTTTAAGTGCAGATGTCATCGTACATACTAAACGGAGCCACTACATTACATCCACATGGCGCGCTGGTAGCTCTCTCTTTCTCTCTCTCTCTCTCTTTCTCTCTCTCTCTCTCTCT
>JAAFCE010009109.1:13459840-13497947 GCA_013389805.1 Trigoniulus corallinus
TCTCTTTCTCTCTCTCTCTCTTTCTCTCTCTCTCTCTTTCTCTCTCTCTCTCTCTTTCTCTCTCTCTCTCTCTCTCTCTCTTTCTCTCTCTCTCTTTCTCTCTCTCTCTTTCTCTCTCTCTCTTTCTCTCTCTCTCGCCCGAAAAAAGCCAGTCACCTCGGGCCAGTATCGAAGCTGGAAACCCCTGATGCTGGAATGTCGCACAGCACCTCCTTCTTGGATTTCAAATGAAAAATAGTAAATTCTAGTTGCGCTGGACACCCCAGTTCTGGTGAGATCACTGAAGTTAAGCAACGTAAGCCCATGTTAATACCAACATGGGTGGTTGGTAAAGAACGTTGAGTGGTGCAAATTTCCCCTCTCCTATGTCCACTACCTACCTCCTCATCTCCCGCGAGCAGCCTCCTAAGGGTTCGTCTTGTTGTGACTGCTTGGCTAACTCCCAACCCATTAAATAAATCCAGAAACTAGTCACGTACATGAGGAACATAACAGTGCATGGCAAAATTACTACTACCATTATCATCATCATCATCATCTCACCCTCCTCCCACCTGCGGCAGGGTCGGGTCTGCGGGTTCTGATCCTCCACTCCCGCCTATTCCCCACCAGGTCCCCATCCACCCCGCATGCCTCCATGTCCCTCTGCACCACCTCCGCCCACGTCCGTTTAGGTCTTCCTCTACCCCTGGTGCCTCCAATCACCCTCAGTCCCATAATGGCCCTAATAAGCTCCTCCTCTTCCCTCCTCATGACATGCCCATACCACCTGAACCGATTCTCCCTCATCTTTTCTGCAATGTCACCCACTCCCAAGCTACCTCTAACGTGTTTCGGATTCGGCCGGCTCTTGACACCCCACTCATGTAGCGTAACATTCGCATCTCCGCCACTTGCATTTGCCTTTCATGGTTCTTCCTAGCTGCCCAACACTCTGATCCATACAACATAGCGGGCCTAACGACAGTCCTATACACTTTGCCCTTCAGCTTAATTGGGACCCATCGGTCACACAAGACCCCACTTGCCTGTCTCCACTTCTGCCATCCTGCCTTAATCCTATGTGTCACATCCAAATCTATCTCCCCATTGTTCTGGAAAACTGATCCTAAATACCGGAATTCTTGCACACCTAGTATCCTCTCACCCCCACAGTAGATCTCACCCCCTTGTCCCTGGCTACTGAAATTGAAAGCTAAGTACTCGGTCTTCTTCATGTTCACCTTAAGGCCCCCTCTCTCCATTGCCGTTTTGATGTCTTGCAGGCCCTTTTGTGCACCCTCTTTGGACTCCTCCAGCCTCCCCATGTCATCGGCAAATGCCAGACACTGGGGGCCCATTCCCCTATTCCTGTCAGCAGCTCATCCATTACTAGGGTAAATAGATATGGGCTGAGTGCTGACCCTTGATGTACCCCCAAGTGCACGTTGAGGCATGCAGTGTTTCCCCATGCTGTCCTCACCTTAGCAATGGAACCATCATACATATCCTGCACTATCCTAATATGGCCCTCATCCACTCCTTTCTTTCTTAAAACGCTCCATACTACCTGTCTAGGGACACTATCATAGGCCTTCTCCAGGTCAATGAATACAGCATGGAGGTCTTTCTTTGCTGCTCTGTATTTCTCTGTCATCTGTCGTAGAATAAAGATTGGTTCCATGGTGGACCTACCTGGCATAAACCCGAATTGATTTCCCCGGACACTAGTTTGGTTCCTGAGGCGACATTCTATGACTCACTCCCACAGCTTCATAGAATGGCTCATCAGCTTTATGCCTCTATAGTTTCCACAGTCCTGGGCGTCCCCTTTACCTTTGAACAGTGGGACTATCCAACTCTCTCTCCATGCAGATGGCATCCTGTCACCATTAGCTAACTTGTTGAAAAGCTTCCCTAGCCATGCAATTCCTGTGGTTCCCAAGGTGCACCAAACGTCTAGGGGTATCTTATCAGGGCCTACTGCTTTCTGACCTTTCATCCTTTGGAGGGCACTGACTATTTCATCATCACTCACCATGTCCACTGCCAGTGGAGTAAGAGGGTTGCTATCTGCAACTGTTGCATGGTTGGCAGCATTTAAGAGGCTCTGGTAGTATTCTTCCCATCTTTTTATTACCTCTGCTGGATGGAACAGGACCCTACCATTGGTATCCTTGACTGTTATGGCCCTGGTGATATCCTTACATGTTCTGTCCCTGGTCTTGGCCAGTCTAAAAACTGCTTTCTCACCATCCCTTGTCCCCAGCTTTTCATATAGAGCCTCATACTTCTGGTACTTGGCCAGGGCTTTAATTTTCCTGGCGTTTTTCCTTGCTTGAACATAATCTGCCTTTGAAACCTGATCCCCTGCTTCTCTCCACCTATGAAAAGCCACCTTCTTTATTTTTATGTCTGCTTCCACATCCTCATTCCACCACCATGTCTGTCTACCCTGGTAAGTGCCTCCTACTCTACCCCTGCCTAACAGCACCTCTCCACACCTCCTAATCTTCCTACCATTATGTTTATTGTAATTACATCAATGCAATATCAAAAATATTTTTTAGTAAAAATGTCGCCTAGCAATTTGTCAGAAGAGGAAGAAGGTTGAGGGTAACAGATAAGTTGGAATATACAGTAGTAAATTTAAAATTATAAATAAAAATAATGTGGCACATTCGTTACTGATTCCTTACAGTAATTCAAATAAAAGACATTTCCTAAAATAGTATTTTGTCCAAGTTTGAAATGTCTGGAAGAAATGTTAGTTGCATCATCGTTAAAGACTGGCAGAGTCACCTTCCACTTACAAAACAGAAAAAGGGACACTGTTGTTGTTTTTTTTTAAAGATAATTGTTTATGTCAGGAGACTAGGAATAATAATATTACTACCTACAGTATGTATTGTATAAACGAGGATGCGTTTTAACCCTTTCTTTCTTTCCTCCCTCTTTGCACACCGGTCACATTCTCGGTACCTGTGAATGTATGTAACTCATAAATGCTTAACGACATTTCAATATTCAGTTATTTGTTTTCTACATTGAAATATTTGGAAAACAATGTTTGAAAAATTATTCCTAGTTTGCCAATGCAAATATTTACAACTCAACAAAAGTTGGCCATAATTTTTTGACGAAGTGTTTCCAGCTGCGGAATAAACTATGGACGACCGAAGAGCAACCCCCCAACTGACATTGTGTATTTTAACAGTCCACCATCCAAGAAATGGTAGGGGGTTTTTTTGGATAAGAGAGAGAGAGGTTTTTGAGTTTATATATACACACAAATGTTATATTTCGGGTATAGCCCTCCTTCTTCCCCTAAGAAACCCGATATGGAGGAGTTTTGTTGTCAACCTGCTCATGGAAACCAATAGCCCACACAAATAACATCAAAGACAGGGTGCTCGTATAAGTCATACCGCCTTATATACCGGTACTACTATTGTAACAATTTCCGCCTAAAGAAGGGTCAAGATAAGACCAGCTTGAAGCTTTGCGGGGTCCCGGAAAATAGTTATCAGCAGGGCCACAAACAGACCCCCCCCCCCTCTGAGCGGGGACTTGGTCTGAGGTCAGAAAATCGAAACAGAATTGGACAGTAAGTTTAAATGTGGTCTCTTGTCATCCAAAGTTAAGTGGCCTCAAATCCCTGACCCCTTATTGTTCCCCCTTCGATTCATATGCCAAGTTAAACTAGAGACTCTCAAGTGGTCACTGTAGACCTCCCCTAGAGCAGGGGTCAAAAGTAAAATGAAGGAGGTAATGTTGAGTTTGCTACTATGAATTCAAAAGCTGCTGCAGGGGTTGGATACTCCCAAGTTCGTGACGTCCAGTCTGGAAAAGCAGAAATAGACAGGAACTGACGGAAGTAAAAGTCAAAGGGTATCTGCAAATAACGACACAGGGTGGTTAGTAGCTTTTCCGTGACTTCCTGACGGATCCTGTCTGCTGGTACGGTCTTTTCTTTTTTGAAGTTGCCTATAACCCACATGTAACTAACTGTCCCAAAAGTTGCCCTTGAACTCCTCTTTCTAAACATTAAAAATAATTTCCAGTTTTAGCACTTGTAGTGGTATTATACTTCAAATATATCCTCTGGACCACACATACGCATGAAGGGGAAAGAAGACCTTGGCAATCCCGTAGGACAGCAGATTCCAAACTATGTGCCGCGGTGTGTTTCAAATTAATTTGGGAAACGGGCATGCTGTACATCCCTCTTCAGTTCAATCCTTCTTGGGAGCGGCAAATTGCGTTGGACACACCAGTTCTCGTCTGATCACTGAAGTTAAGCAACGCAACCCCAGCTAGTAGTGAAATGGGTGGCCGCTTGGGAAAACTGGGTACCGCTAATACCCAAAAATCGTCGCATTGGTGTAGTGTCTGTGCAGTCTTTGCATTAGAACTATGCAGTGGACGGAACTCTAATCACCTTGTAGTTGAAGGGCCCTAAAACACCAACAAACCAAAACTCGTCTGATCACTGAAGTCAAGCAACGCAACCCCAGTTAGTACTGACACGGGTGGCTGCTTGGGGAAACTTGGTACCGCTAGTATTCAAAAATCGTCACATTAGTGTAGTGTCTGTGCAGCCTCTGCATCAAACTACGCAGTGGGCGGGGCTCTAATGACCTTGTAGTTGAAGGGCCCTAAAACACAAACAAACAACAATCTATCCTTGTTATTAATCCTTTATATTGTGTTTTAATTTTTGCCCTCTTTTCCTGTCTTCCTGTATCTGTATTTTCTGTCTTTCTACTTTGTCATGGGCGAGAGACGGATTTGTAGGAGTAGCACTAGTATTACTTTAGGTTAAAATCCACTTCAGGAGAGGGGAAGAAATGTGAATAAAATTCAGTCAAGCTCAACCAAAGTCACCTTTAAGAATATTCCTCAACTAGTGCGGACATTTGACGTCGGAATTTTTTTCGGGAAGTGCTATATTTCGTTGAACACACCAGTCCTCATCTGATCACTGAAGTTAAGCAGCGCAAACCCAGCTAGTACAGACATGGGTGGCCGCTTAGGAAAACTGGGTACCGCTAGTATCCAAAAATCGTCGCATTAGTGTAGTGTCTGAGCAGTTTCTGCATCAGAACTACACAGTGGACGGGGCTCTAATGACCTTGTAGTTGAAGGGCCCTAAAACACCCACAAACAAACAAACCCAAATAATACTGGCATGGATGACTGCTTGGGAACACTGGATACAGCTAATACCCACAAATCGTCGTAACAGCGTAGTGTCTGTGCAGACTCTGCAGACAGCTACACAATGAACGGGAGGGAAATGACCATTTTATATGAAGGGCCCTAAACAGTTTGCACAGGCTTTACACTGGACTGTATAGGCAAAGTGAAAAACAATCTTTCACTAGAATATTCCTGTTTCTGACTGTATGGTTTAAGCTTTCATTCATCATGGAGATTTTTGCTTTGCTCCAACATTTGGCATCAGTTTCTACACCTGTCTTTTTTTGACAATTTTGAAACTCTGACTTAAAAGTTGCCATTGTCAGTACTCGTCGCTGCCACGGTGGAAAAAGAGGGGGTGGCGTGTGAAAATTAAAAAATGCAGGTTCTAATCAAGTGAAAAAGTTTGAGAACTTCAATCTTATGATGGGAATAATCAAAGAAAAATAAATGATGGCGAAAATAGGATTTTTTTGCGAAGATGGGGGGAAGCGTTCTTTTTCCTAAACATTACATTTCTAATCATGGTTATTCACCCTACCCTGTAGCACTTCCGTATGCTATCGTTATTTGCTTCTCACCATCTTTTCATCTTTGCATCTTTTTTTCTCCTCTTCTTCTTCTTGCATTCCCATTTTCTCTCTCTAGTACTACATCTCTGTGAATAAATTTAGAAGTTGTTGGATGAAAAAGGAGAATGTGAAAGGAGATGTGCAATGACTGGAAGAATGACATAAGGCTCTTGAAACTACAGGAAACAAATAAGCTTGAGCAGCATGCTTAAGAGGTGGTCTTAAGAGGGGAAGAAACAGTTGTAAGTCATAAAGCATCTTTGCAAGACAAAAGATCGACTCTGACTGATGAATGCAATGTTAGAAAAGAAAAAGCTTTTGCTCATTGAATCGACTAATGCAAAGGTGAAAAGTGGTTGATATACACTCAGTGAATTACATGACGATGAATAAATAATCTTGAGCTAGTTCATTCTTCCAATTCATTCAATTTTGCTGCGAGATTCATCCCCAATTTATGTGTTCAAGTGGAATCGCGGGCCAAGTCATCAGAGACCTGTCTCACCACTCAACAACACACCCACATCCCACTCCTGTTTAACAGTCATTGTATCTTCTGGGTCATAGGCCATCAACACTACCTCTTTATATCTCGTAGTTTGTTATAATATAATGTCAATGGATAGTCAGTCCTCAGTAGTTCATTTGGCAGCGAACTTGCCTTTTGAGTTCATGGTGCCCAGGTTCAAATATGGCTGGAAGCCAATAGCTCCTTTTAGACGACAGAGAAAACCTCAAATGTCAGGCCCTCATCAATGTCACTTGTAGGCGCAGGCGCAAGCGCTCCCTTTCCCAATTTTTTTAGGTAGCTGGACTCGAGCTCATAATCGCAGCTTTCCATCCTGTTCAAGTTGAATGGCTTATTCTGGGAGACAACCCCCGTCAGATTAGAAGTAAAGCTGTGACTATGTGGCATGTAAAGTTCACTTACAGGTAAATAACCTTTTCTACATGGAAAAAATGTGTGAGTAGATTGGTAAAATTCCCAGGTGGAGGAGTTCGCCTCCTGATAATTGTAAAGGGTGTCGTACAGAAATAACCACTGTAACATCAACATGCAAATCTGTACACTTGGCAATGAATTTAACACACAAAACTGTAATGTATACTACTACTACTAACCCTTTTCCCGCCTACGGCGAGGTCGGGTACTCATTTCGTCCTTCTGGATGGACACATAGGCGATCTGTGGACGGTATTTTTTACGCAGTTCGTTGGGACACTACCATTAGGTCCATTTCAGGAATGCAGGTGGTTGGAAACACCCGGAACAGGGGGAGACCGAAGCAGACGTGGGAGCAGGTTGTCCGTAAGGATATGGTAGTGTGTGGGGTGGACGGGGACCTGGTGGGAGATAAACGGGAGTTTAGGGCTAGAACCCACAGACCCGACCCTGCCACAGGCGGGATAAGGGTATGATGATGATGATACGTTGGCACATTCTACCGACGTCAGAGGGTGAGCTCCTACACCTGGGAATTTTCTCTCATTTACTCGTTTTGCATAGTAGAGATCTCGCTCCCTCGTCCCCCTCCCTCTCTCTCTCTCTCCCTCTCTATCTCTCCATCTCCCTCCTTCTCTCTCCCTCTCTCTTTCTCTCTCCCTCTCTCTTTCTCTCTCTCTCTTTCTCTCCCGATAGAAGTCAACCCACCTCGATCCAATGTCGAGCCCCCTATCTCCTGTCACCCCCAGGTTGGTTACAAAGCTATTGTATATAATTTTAAAATGTTCAACCCAAGTGGACTGAGCGAAAGTTCAGCTCTGTAAGGCCCTCGCTACCAAATCCAACACCAGAATAAAGCAGTGAATAGCTACCCGAAGAGCTCAATTGGTAGCGCATTAGTTGCTTGAGGCAATGAGGTCGATGCACGCAGGCTAGCTTTAGTAGAGGTCACTGGTTTCTTTCTGACATAGCTCCAAATAAAGCCCACGGCTCGGTGTGGGGTATGCGATGTCACCTGGGCGCAGTAGATCGCCAACCACCGTAGCAGAAACTGATCTGGATTGGACGATGAATGAAAGAAATCAATAATCCACCTAACCTAGTTGTCAGGATACTGTGCATGAAGTGACAGGGATCACAATCTGCAGAGAATGGAAAGGTATCAAGCAAAAATATTCAAGTTATTGATTCACCATAAGACTAGTGTGCGGAGGCGGAACAAGTTTGTGGGCGGAGACGTGGACGGAGGCCTGCCATAGCCTAGACAACGGGGATAGTTTGCCATCAATCGATGAGTGGTTAAAGTTATTAGGTTACTTAACGTTCGCGTGTCAGTTGCTAAAGGAAAATTGATGACAGTGGTGTTGGGAGGAAGCAGCGAGGTTGGGGTAAGGATATCTTCGCAAAAAGGACTCCCCACAACTTCCTGTCTAATGAAAGGCGCACGCTCTAGGTTTCCTTTGTGGCATTGGATAACTGACTATGGAAGACGTTTAACAGCAGCTACAAGGTGCCTTGGCAGAAAAACCCCCTCCTATTTTCTCCCGAATTTCTGACGGAAACCTTAGGTAGATGTACCGTGTTAAGAGAAGATGAATCTCTAACCCCTTGTAGGATGGGGCACAAGTGATGCAGCAGTAAAGCGACTGCAAGGAAATCAACTGTGACCGCGCCATTATGGCTTAGTTGTGGCGTGTCTGACTTTCAGTGAGCGACATTGTGTTGGACACACCAGTTCTCGTCTGATCACTGAAGTTAAGCAACACAACCCCAGCTAGTACTGACATGGGTGGCCGCTTAGGAAAACTGGGTACTGCTAATGCCCAAAAATCGTCGCATTTGTGTAGTGTCTGTGCAGTCTCTGCATACGAACTACACTGTGGACGGGGCTCTAATTACCTTGTAGTTGAAGGGCCCTAAAACACCAACAAACAAACAAATTGCATGTAGGTCCGTTCCCGTTGCGGGAGGGTAAGTGGCTTGTTTCAGCCAACAGGGAAGGAAACCTAAAGCGCGAAGCCCATCTAATTTCATTTCAGTACATACCGTAAAATCTCAAGTAAAGTCCGCATCTCGAATATAAGGGAGATTTAGTACTAGGTAAAACGTACGCACGCAACAGCGTCAGAACACCACGTGATCAACGCACGATAAGTGTTTAAAAATGAGTTTTTGCACAACGATGTCGCACCCACTTATGATTAAGCTGTGAGCGCCACCTAGTGATTTGCAAAAGGAAGCGTGAAAGGCATTGTTTCAAATGCTACGTTGAATCGTCGGGTCCTCTGTAGGTCGGGCAAATCGTACGTCTAATCGTACGTGCTCCGTATCTCAAGCTGGTGTTTGCGCCTGCGCGTTTCCATTTTCGTCTGCTAACCGTGACGTACGTTTAAAAAAACGCATTGCTAAATCTCCCTATAGTCCGCACCCGTCTATAGTCCGCATTTGAGATGGATATGTTTCAATTATAGTCCGCATTTTAAAATTCCTACTGTAGCCAGTGACGCAACTTGTAGGGGCAATGGGATCAAATGAATTTGAACATGAAATGTCAGATCGCTCTGACGATGAAATCGAAATGTGAAAGATTTTATATTGCATTATCATATAAATATGGCCGTACTGTGTAAGGTCGTGTTGTTAAGTGTAAAACAATGTTCAGAAAATGGGGAGCAGTTTTCATTGAGAACCCTTGGTTTCATTTATAGTCCGCACTCGCATATAGTCCGCACTAAATGACCCTATGTTTCGCATATAATCCGCGGGCACTACGTGAGATTTTACGGTATTTACTGACTTGCTAATAATTTTCATCCATCCAGCGCCAGTGGCGTCCAGCCATCCTGCGTCAGTGGTTCTAGGTTCAATACTGGACCAAGGTAGGTTGCCTTCTTTCGAGCGAGAGAGAGAGAGCGCCTAAGTGTGCCTTCCTTCGGATGAGAAGTAAAACAGGTCTCGTGTGGTGGTGCACGATGGCATTTACACGTAAAAGAATCCTCCCTACCGCTCAACAGGTAGAAGAGGCAAAATTTCCAGGTGTAGGAGCTCGTCCCAATGAACAGTAAAAGGACGATAAATATGCATAGGGGTTGTAGCTTTGGTCGGCAACCGGAGGTGGAAAAACACTGTCCAACATATCACCATTGTGTTGAGCGGCGAATTGCGTTGGACACACCAGTTCTCAACTGATCACTGAAGTTAAGCAGCGCAACCCCAGCTGGTACTAACATGAGTGGTCACTTGAGAAAACTGGATACTGCTAATACCCAAAAATCGTCGCATTAGTGTAGTGTCTGTGCAGTTTCTGCATCAGAACTACACAGCGGACGGGGCTCTAAAGACCTTATAGTTGAAGGGCCCTAAAACACCAACAAACAAACAAACAACAACAACAACCATTGTGTTCATTCAAGAGAGACAAGATGGGTATCAGACCATGCCATAGGCCAGAAAAAGGTTAGGAGTTGCTTTACTTTAAACTGTATGAGATATCTTTTTAATCTAACCACAATAGACAATATTGATACAGTAAAAGGTGCGTGCTGTTTACTTTTCCTTGGCGCCATATTTCCTTCTGGAGTTTCGTGAACACAGGTTCGAATCTGATCGAGGTTGGTGGTTGTAACGATTTAAACTCCGGGTAATTAAGTACACCCTTACGAAGGAGAAGATAGTAGTCATTTTATTGGGTGGTCAGCGTTAAGAATTCGTGGAGGATCTCCTCACAAGCGTTAATTCAGTCAATGTTGCGATTTGAAACTGAAAGCAATATACGATATTTTATTATCCGCCCAAAGGTTGATAAAAGCCTGCGTAGTAAAGTACGTTATCAAGATAAAAGATGCTCTCCCAATACAAACATACCAAGTATCAAAACTGACGTTTAGTGGCACACAAATAAATAACCCATGACCTATCAACATCATTATCCTACCCCTTTTTCGTATCGTCCATAACTGGTTATTTGACGTTACCAACAACATTCCTTTCCCTGACACCATTTCTACAAACTAAAGCGTGACTTAGTTCAGGGCGTTACTTTCAATATAAATTTGGATTATTTGGCAAATTTCCTTAAACTAATCCTAGCCTGCAGTCGCTCTCTCTAGGTGTAACACAGGTGAGACGATGGTTACTTACATACATACCATCGTTGATTCACTATGTTGTCCATTTCAGTTTGTACAAGCGCTGTATCGATAGGGTTGAAATTTGGAAAAGGTGGGTGAGGGGATATTACAGTTAATCTTTATTTGGATTAATTGATTAATGGTGAAAAAAGTCCTTGATTTCAGAAATGGTCGACATCATTTACTTATCACTTTTCAACACTGAAAAATTGCACTGCAGTGATGGACAGTTTCCTTGGTCAAACATTCGTGATGACCTGATTTGATTTTAGTACTAATCCATATTTGGCAGGTTCTGTTATTTTTTAAGGTCTCCGTTTCTCCATTACTCATGTTCCAACGGCATTGTCAACTTCGTGTATTCATCTGCAGTTCAGCACCACATCCTCTCCCCAATGACGTCATTTTCCAATGTTTAATTCGGAGTCCCAGAACCGTAAGCCTCTGCCACAAGACAGGTTTATGTCCCAGGAATATGTTTTTTTTTACCAATTTCTCATTCTTCTCCATTATGGTCAAATTTTACTTTCTTTCCGTTCATTTTGTAGTTTTGTGAATGTTCATACTACTCCGTGGCGCAGAAGTAGCATGCTGAACTACCGCTTCAATGGTTCCAGGTTCGATACTGGATCGAGATGGATTTGGCTTCTTTCGACCAAGAGAGAGAGGTTCCAAGTACGCCTTTCGTGGGGGACCCCGTGTCAGGTGTGTACGTTGTCACTTGTAAATGAAAGAACCCTTTCTACTATTCAACAAGTAGATCGGGAAGCTTCCAGGTAGAGCTCGGTATAGCACCCTACCAAACAGTAGGACAGCGATAAATGAGCATAGAGGTTGCAGCTAAGGCCAGCAGCCAGCTGCGTTAAAATATCGTAAAAATTTTCCATGTGTTCCAGAAGGGCAAAATGGGTACCCGACTCTGCCTTAGGCAGTAGTTCCAGGTTCAATCTTGTATCTAGATGGTTTGGTTTCTTTTAGGCGAGAGAGAACCCCCCAGTCCGCATTCAATCGAATGAAAAGCCGTGGCCCTGTGTAGTGCATACGATGTCACCACTAAAATATGGAGGAAGTACCTCAACAACGGAAAATAGGTCGACCAAATTGGGTATCCACTCTGCCATAGGCGGGAAAAGGGTTAGTAATTATGTTGATGGCGATTATCGTTTTAGGAGAAGCTTTGGTCCGACAAGCTCCCCCCTTACAGAATCGGAAATTTGATCATGTGTAGTGACGGAATGTCATAGATAGCAAACAGAGTAGAGGGAGGTCAAAAGTGGTAGTGGGGATGTAGGTGTGGGAGCGGCGAATTGCGTTGGACACACCAGTTCTAGTGTGATCACTGAAGTTAAGCAGCGCAACCCCAGCTAGTACTGACATGGGTGGCCGCTTGGGAAAACTGGGTACTGCTAATGCTCAAAAACCGTCGCATTAATGTAGTGTCTGTGCAGTCTCTGCATAAGAACTATGCTATGGACGGGACTCTAATGACCTTTGTAGTTGAAGGGCCCTAAAACACCAACAAACAACAACAATGGGGATGTAGCAGTTCGAAACCCCTCTTCCTCAGCCCTGTTAAAAAGTACAATATATCCCAATACGAGTTAGGTATGTTATACTTATTTTCAAAAACCCAGACACAAACTTGCATTGCCGGCAACCGGCTGCAGAAAATCTATCACCAATATATCGTCCTTGTGTCCATTCAGAGGGACAAGGCGGGTACCCGACCCTGCCATAGGCGGGAAAAGGGTTAGGAGTTGCTTTTTGAGACACAGTCTTTCATTGGTGCGTTAGGACCCCTCAACTAAAACGGTCATTAGAGCCCCGTGCATTGCGTAGTTCTAATGCAGAGTCTGCACAGACACTAACTACTAGGGTTTGTCGGTTTTGGAAACAGGTTTTCAACACCCATTTGTTAACGAAGACTCTAAAACCGGAAAACCGGTTTTTTTTTTTAATAAAATGTCGGGTTTTGTATAAACCCTACTAACTACTCACACAGGCTGTGGATGGATGGTGCTGAGAACTGCAAAAGTTTCAGTATTTGTCGATAACTGCGGTAGCTAAAAATAATTGTTACGCCACTGTTGAAGAACGAATGATTTCATAGTAAAAATTGATGTCACCGAATTTCGGTGAAACTGAGGGTGTCTCGAACCTGTCGAGGAGGGGAAGAGACATAGTGGAAAATCATCAGTGGAAAGTCATCCGAAATGATGACGATGATGATCACTACAATGATGAAGATATTCAGATGGCAGCCTGGAAATGGTCGTCACCCATCCCAAATCTCAGAATTATCCCCCCCTCCCTGCACTGCTATGACATTAGCACATCAAGTGCAGAACGATAATTCCACATCTAGAAACATCCACTTCACATGATTTGTTGTCTTCACTTATCTCGACATGTTTGAACTTCGGCAATGCGGTCCATACGAGCTATGTCAGTAACTTAACTGCAGCAAACCTGTCACTGATTAGTTAACAACTCCATTTTGACAACACCCACAAATGTAAACATTATTTCAAAATATTGTAATAATTACCAGAATTAGGATTTCGGAAAAATGGATTTCACAAATAGACGTTTTCATGTCAATTCCGCAGACTTATTCAACTTATGTTCTTGTATTTTGTCAAATTTTCGTAGGATATGACTCACAATATATTTCTTTCATCATAATTAAGGAACATAACAATTTATGTATATTTTTGATACCTTTTTGGCGACAAACAATGTTGTTACCCTAGTCCTTCCTCGGGATCAGCCTAGCCCTCTTCTTTATGACGCACCATGTTGGTAGACAGCCGAAAACATCCAACCTTTTCTGTCTGGAATTCTAACTACAGTATGGCGAAATGGAAAGATAAATTGGTCTTCAGGCTCTGTGACTAATCTCTGTCTCTCACCGTGTAGCACCTGGCTACCTAAATCGTGTGAAATGAATTTGAAACGTGTGGGGCAATTCAGAAAATCACCTATTGAACGAGTTTGTGGCAGATGCTACTCCCCCCTTCCAGGCACATCAAGATCATTCAGAGATGGTTGGTTTTGTTTCGTTGGTGTTTTAAGGCTCTTCAACTACAAGGGTCATTAGAGTCCCGTCCACTGCGTACTTGTAATGCAGAGTCTGCACAGACACTACGCTGTTAGGACGATTTTTGGGTATTAGCAGTACCCAGTGTTCCAAAGAGGTCACCCATGCTATTACTAGGTGGGGTTGCGTTGCTTAACTTTAGTAATCAGAGACCGGTGATTTCATGGAGTGGAGATGTCGGGCAAGAAATGATGGTATCGTTGCATGGATGCGATCTCATATCTCCAGTGAAAAATACGCGTAATTCGGTCAAATATCCAGGTGTAGGAGATCACCTCCGCATCCAAGGTGAAAAAATGCCCCGGCGAAGACAAATAGGCCGACTATCAATAAGCGTAGGGGTGCGGCATTAAGTTGGCAGCCGGCTGCGTAAGAATACCTTGCAGTCGGACAAAAATAGGCACTCGACCCTGCCACAGACGGGAAATGATATTGTAATGATGATGTACACAGTAGGTGATTCATCAGACAGGGTTACCTGGGGATATCGCGGAGGGGGTTGCCACAATTATCACCATTTATCTATCCACAGCTGGGAGTTGAACTCGGAATTGTTTGTATGCGTTTGAGTGCCCAACCCAAGATTATATTTTATATCTTGCTACTGGTTATGTCAACCCGCCTCGGTGGTGGAAGTAGCGTGCTCGACTACAGCGTCAATGGTTCCAGGTTCGATATTTGATCGAAGTGGGTTGGCTTTTTCCGGGTGAGAGAAAGGTCCAGAGTGCGCCTTCTGTCGGATGGGAAGTAAAGTCGTGGTCCCGTGTGGTGTACGATGTCGTCTGCAAGTGAAAAAACGAGGCAAAAATTCCCTTGTTGTTGTTGTTTGTTGGTGTTTTAGGGCCCTTCAACTACAAGGTCATTTGAGCCCCGTCCACTGTGTAGTTCTGATGCAGGGACTGCACAGACACTACACTAATGCGACGATTTTTAGGTATTAGCAGTACCCAGTTTCCCCAAGCGGCCACCCATGTCAGTACTAGCTGGGGTTGCGCTGCTTAACTTCAGTGATCAGTTGTTGTTGTTGTTTGTTGGGGTTTAAGGTCCCGTCAACTACGAGGTCATTAGAGACCCGTCCACTGTATAATTCAAATGCATATACTGCACAGACACTACACTAATGTGACGATTATTGGGTATTAGCAGTACCCAGCTTTCCCGATCGACCACCCATGTCAGTACTAACTGGGCTTGCGTTGCTTAACTTCAGTGATCAGACGAGAACTGGTGTGTCCAACGCAATTCGCCGCTCAAAAATTCCCTGGTTTAGGAGCTCGCCCCCACTTGACGTGAGAATACCCCAACGAATAGTAGGCCGACGTAAGAATACCGTGGAACAGATCGGCCCATGTGTTCAGTACACCCATTCTCAGCGGTTCCCAAACTTATTATATCCACGGACCCCTTCGCGTAGGAAACAGATAACTACCGCTCCATTTAATCCTATTTATTTCCAACTTTCGAAATTTATAATAGTGAAAAAGAATCGTAATTTTTCTACTTTTTTTCAAGCCTTTCATGGACCCTGTGACGTTGTCCAGGCAACCCAAATTCATTTTCATTTGCCGCGGACTCTCAAGGGGCCGCAGGGCCCTTCAACTACAACTGTCATTAGAGCCCCTTCCACTTCGTAATTCTAATGCACAGTCTGCACAGACACTACGTTGTTACGGCGATTTTCGTTATTAGCAGTACCCAGCGTTCCCAAGTGGTCACCCATGCTAGTACTAGCTGGGGTTACGTTTACAACGATGGGTACCCAACCCTGCCAAAGTTCCTTTGTTCCTGGTTATATTTAATTCTAGTATCTGCGATTTGTGAATGAATATTTGACACACTGCACCAGCACCACGGTCTTTTATTTAATACGTAAGAACACTCGCTTCTCCTTTGCCAATAAGGCGCCGACTTTGATCAGGGGCGAACCTGCGTACTTTGAGTTGAAGCGTTTTTCGCTAATTAAACTATGGAAGACTAAATGTGCCGCGAAACGAATGAAGGTTGAGTTTAATGACTCCATGTGCTAGTAATTTTTGTTCAAGTTCAAATATTCAAGTTGTAAATTTTTTTCCAGTTATTGCATGGCGACATCGAAACTAAAAATTCCCTCACAGTGAGTGCAAATGTCGTCACCTGACCTTAGATGGTTATCATAGGGCTACAAAAAGATCTGCTAATCAGACTAATGCGTATGTATGTGTACAGGTTCGATTCTAGCCGAGGCAAATGTCATGCATGGTTTGAGTGAGAAAGAAGTCTCAAGAGTTCCTTCCGTCCGATCTGAAACCCCTGTCGAAAAGTCGTTACTGTGTCACCACACCACAAGTTTTCCAGGTGTAGGAGTTCGCCCCCCCCCTTACTGACGTCGGTAAATCACCTTCAGCAGTAAAGAGGCCGACGCTAAATAACCATACACACAGAAACTAAAAATGTATGTCGTTACATTTTTGACGACCGAGAACCGCTGCATCGCCTTCACAACCACCCACCAATTTCGGTTGTACGCCGGGTTCTATTCTTGTCGTTTTCGTGACTGGACGTTGACCCCAGTTGTGCTGAAGTTCACTTTATAAAAAAAAAACGCTCTGACAGAGGCTCAGTATAAATAAACATAATGTAGGTGGTGATAACAACACAGGATGAGTTTTGCTTTTCAATAAACATGACAGACAACCAGCCAGTCAGCCACCTGATAGGACACCCACCTCTACTTCCAAATTTGAGGCTCTCCTTCTCTAAAAACCAACTTGGAATTTTGTGGATTGAATATCCTAATGGTGGTAGAATCGTCATTGGCGGGCCACGAAATGTACTCGGGAAAATCTGTTTGCTTGGTATGTAATCGTCTCTAGATTGTAATTGATAGTTGAGGTCATTGTGACACATACACCAAGGTTTTGACATTAAGAAATAGAATCATTATTTATGCCAGGTTGTTGCAATCGTATTAAAACTTGATATTGAAATATATAATGGGGGTGAGAGCGAAGGGGAGGGTGCCAAAACACGCCCCGTTTTTTTTAAACACTTCATATCAACGTCGACAGCCGGTAACAATACAACTGCATCGTATTGCGTTTAATAACCCTCCCCATCCCTCGATTTCATGTGTGAATGTTGTCAATAGCCCAAATATACAGTTCATCATTGGTCTTAACCCTGAATAAAACAAAAGGTCACGTCCACAGGTTCATTATTCACAATTTTTTTAAACAAACGACTATTAAAAACAAACATATTTAAGAGGGAGGGAGAGAGAGAAGAAAAACAGGGGGGAATAAGTTGTGAACGGAAAAGGAAATTTATTGTGTGGCTTTAAGGTATCCATTCATCGCCCACAGATGGCCGGAAGGAACACAGTGCGGTCAAGCGAGGAAATTGAAAATAAAATAAAACCTGTATTTAAAATGACTAGAAATTGATATCAAGTAGTTTCCTACTTAATTAGCACCAAATGAATAATGCCACACACCACCAAACCTAACGCCTACTCTAAAACGATAGTACTTTCTCTTAGTAGATTTTTAATCTTTAATTTTACTCAATCAATATAAAGGACGAGACAAAAAGGGGTCAGGAATGATTGCGAAAAATGGTGATTCTGTCCCAGAATTTTATTTAGAAATAAAAACAATTTAAAGAATATATAAATGCGGAAAGAATAGCGATGGGAAACGAGCACAATGCTGATTACGTCTGAAAAGGACATCGTGAATTTGAATCCTGATCTGATTACAGATTTTCGGCGACAACCTCTTTTTGCGGACAACCTCTTTAATACGATTACTGTCTAACGTGTGGCAGAGGAGCAGTTGGCAAGTTAGAAGTACCCTAGAGTAACATCAGAGACTAATTCGAAAATTGCACTGTGACGGTGCGTTATTAGGACCGAAGAGATCCTAACCCCCGTATTGCATCCCTTCCCACCCTGACATGAGCCTGAACCTCAGACTCGAGTCCAATCTGAAGATGAATGAATTTTTGGTGGGCAGATTTCGCGTTTATTTACATAACGTCGACTTCTGTGCTACTGAAGGTATTTTACCAACCCCAGGAGGCAAACTCCTATCTGATATTGTACCCCCTGTATTTGTTTAGATGGTGTTTTAGGTCCTTTCAACTACAAAGGTCATTAGAGCCCCATCCACTGCGTAGTTCTAATGACGATTCTACACAAACATTACGCTGTTAAGACGATTTTTGGGTATCAGCAGTACCCAGTGTTTTCAAACGTTCCCCCCCCCCCCCCATGCTAGTAAAAGCTGTCGTTGCGTTCTTCATCTTCAATGATCAGACGAGAACTGGTGTGTCCAACGCAATACAGCTGCTCCTGCGCTATGTAGTAAAGGCTCTTTTATGATCAGATGACACCGTAGACACCAAACGGGGCCACCAACTTTACTTTCCATCTGACAGAAGATGCACTTTGAGCCTCTGTCGCACGAAAGAAGCCATGAATGTGGGATAGAATCGACTTGCCTCCAAAGACCCAGACAGGCTACCAAACTGACCATACGTGACTTCTGGCTAGCAGTGGTGAAGGCGTAACCGTGAAAGGGGTTGGCGTATTGCGTTGGACAACCCAGTTCTCGTCTGATCACTGAAGTTAAGCAACGCAATCCCAGCTAGTAGTACTAACATGGGTGGCCGTTTGAGAAAACTGGGTACTGCTGATACCCAAAAATCGTCGCATTAGTGTAGTGTTTGTGCAGTGTCTGCATTGGAATTAACGCAGTGGAGGGGGCTCTAATGACCATGTAGTTGAAGGGCCTATAACAGGAAGCCTTTCCACAGTGAGGGGTCCTCGAAAACGGAGTACTATTTTACAAGGATTCCTCTTGGAGAGTGATGAAAAATATTGGGAAAGACTGCTGTAGGAAGTGTGTTGCCGAACCACTGCTACGTGGTTGCAGCCCTACATGGTAATGGAAAGAAACATTAACAGGGATGATGTTCTGTCTCCTGGTTCCTGACCAAACTGATTCATAAACAACGTGGTTATGAAAATATTCACACTTCATATCCTTAAATTGTTTGCAAGAGTGAAAACCTTGTATTTCCTCACGTCCAAATTTGGTGCAACCGAAAGTAGAAATTCTAGGAAATTATCAATCGAAAAGTAATCAAATGTTGATTTGAATTTGTGTGCGGAAAGCCTCTTATTATAACTCTCTCCTTCGTTTATTAACCAACATTCCAAGTCAGATAATATTTTAATAACTCGTTTGAACGACAGGAAATGTTGTGGGTCCACTGTCTAGAGCCGGGTTGTACAACCTGCGGCCCGCGGTCTCATTAAAATGGTGCGTTGATTGTGTGGTTTTTTTTTTTATTTTTAATGATGCATTATACTTGCTATGTAACACCTATGCTATGTTCACAGCCTGCGGCCCGCAATCTGTTGTTGGAGCAGCTGAGTGGCCCACAATACCAAAATGGTTGGACAACCCTGGTCTAGAGTGACTTTCTGGTTAGAAATACAGTGAAACTTCACTAATCGGTCCACTCTTGGGGGATATACAAACGTGGACCCATCAGAGGGGTGGACCGATTGGGGGTTAACCACAATACGGTACATGTACCAGAGACTTTTCCGTTCTTTAAAAAAGTGGACCGTTGTGGGAGATGGATCGATAGAGAGGTTTCACTGTATAGTAACTATTTTTCCATAGTTGCACTACGAGGTACATACTTGACCCTCTTCTCTTTTTTTCTCCTCTCTCTCTCTCCTCTGAAGTTTATATTTCCCATTTAAGTACAGAGTATAAGGCTGGGGAACTACACTTCTGAATTTTTAGGGAGAGGGAGCATGGGTAATCCTACCTCCACCATTACCAATAATTTTTCTCTCTCACATCATTTACGTTGCAGAAAAGAAATTGCTTTTCTCCTCTCGATCTTCAGGCTTTCAAAAAATAATATACAGTATATCCATAGTTGAAATCCAAGAAGTGAACCAGAGATGAGAACCGGGCGCACTTGATGACGAATTCCATTTCAGTTTAATATTTCCACAGTGTTTTGAAATCGACGTAACACACTTTAAAAACACGATTGCTTGAGAATGGCAGAGAGAGGGGCAAAGACTTTGAAAAACTATATATTAAAACAAAAATTCACTGGTAGTGGAACAAACTTGAGCGATTTTCTCACTTGGATCAGATTAATATCCAAAAAAAAATTTCTCTCTTTCCAAACACACACACACACACACCCCGACATATACCTCCATCGGCCCCCTCCCTTTGAACCAACTATAAAAACACAAAACTATCGCTTTACCTTCTCCATATGAATGTATCCAGTTGACATGGAAATTTTCCTATTTTTGTTAACGCGTCAATGAATTCCGTGTTGTTTCTCATATTCACTTTGTACATTTTCACTTGGGACAGAGGCATGGTGCTACCATGATCGGAGCAAACTGATAACTGTCTGCAAACAACAGTTAGTTAAAAACGTCAAAACTGAAAGAGGGAGGAGAGAGGCGAGCAAAAGAGAAGAGGAGGAAGTGAAACGGGAAACGGGCTCAGCGCCAAGTAGTAGACTTGACAGGAAAAAAAAATCGATGACATCGAAATACAAAATATACACACAACACACACACACGACCCACTACTCCCCTCTCTCACTCAAACTCTGAGCTCAGTTACTAGCTCAAATCTGTTCACTAAAGATGAAGTGAACTGCTCTCTCTCTCGCGCGCTCGCTCGCTCTCTTTCTCTCCTCTTCAGAACTGGCAAGTTGTTCCATTTACTCCATAACATATACAAGAGCAGACCAAACATGTCACTGGCTATTTTATGGACCTATAAGTCACACAAAATACTAAGGTTTCCAACAAATTTCTCTGCACACGCATATGATATTATTACTATAGCGGTTTGGTGCTGCCTGCTACATTTTTCTCACGTTTCCTTCCCTTCAAACCCCTTTCTTTACTTAGTGCAGAGAGCGCACCACTCCTGCTGCGTCCCATGTACTGAAATCAAACAGCAAATTTGTCATCGAGGACGATGTGTGCGTGTGCGTGTGTTAGTGCGTGTGTTAGTGCGTGTGCGTGTGTGGGCAGAATCAGGAATGAACTGGTCACACTGTTGTCCTCGAAAGATAAAATGTTGATGAAATTTCTGCTTAAAAAATCATTACGACCATTTCTATTCTACTTGCAAGTATCTCTTCAAGTTAAAATCATTTTTTCGACCCGCCTAGGTTGGGCAGAGGTAGCATCAGTGGTTCCATCCTGGACAGAGGTGAGCGGCTGTATTGCGTTTGACACACCAGTTTTCGTCCGATCACTGAAGTTAAGCAACGCAACCCCAGATAATACTAGCATGGGTGACCGCTTGGGAACACTGGCTTTGCAAACTCTGCATTAGAACTACGCAGTGGACGGGGGTCTAACGACAATTGTAGTTGAAGGGCCCTAAAAGGCCAATGAAACTGGACCGAGGTGGTTTGGCCTCTGTTGGGCGAGAGAGAGATAGACCCCCAGTGCACCTTCTGTCGGTTGCAGACCAAAGCCATGATCCCGCGTGGTACGTACGCATAGTTTAACAAATTTTCTAGATGCCAGGCTCGCTCCCCCTTTTGGCGTCAGTGCCTCAACGAATCAAAATAGGCCGACGACAAATAAGCATAAGGGTTTCAGCATTACGTTGGCAGCCGGCTGCATAAAAGTACTATCCAACAGATCGTTCGTGTGCCCCATTGGGACAATTCCTGGCCTACGAGATTACTGTAAAAGGGTTGTAACATTAGGTCGGTAACCAGTCACGTAAAAGAAAACCTGTCTAGAGTAATTGGTCCTGTGTTCCCAATATCTACTTATATACTCCTTTTCTGTGTTTCCTGCTTGTATTCACTGTCAGAAATATGTAGGAGTACTCAGTCCTGCCGCAGGCGGAAAGGGGTTAGGTGGGATCTGTCAGTGATAAGTGAAATTTTAGACCAGTCCAACTGTTCTCTTTATAAGGCTGTTATCCTCCCACAAATGCCATCTAGTGATAAAAAGGTACACGAAAACAAATTATTAGCGTCGTTTTTGCAAAGTGCTGTGGAATTTGCCACCTGTTGAACGATTTTCATTCATATCTTCTTTACCAATTCTTTTTATAATGGCCATCGCATCTCTGCCCCTTTATCACTTGGCTTGGGTACCCATTTGTACCCATCTGACCCTAACACCGCAACCCCTTTGTTATGTAATGTCGACGTAACTCCTTTATGGAGGGATCTTCTCTTATTAACGTCAGGGAGCGAACTCTTACACCAGAATATATTACCTTTCGACCCGTATATTTAAACCCGTCCTCGGTGGCGCAGAAAGTAGCGTCCAAGTTCGGTACTGGATCGAGGCGAGTTGATTTCCTTCGAGTGAGAAGTAAAACCGAGAGGTGTACGTGTGGTGTACGATGCATTTGCGCGTAAAAGAACTCTCTCTACTACTCAACGGGTAGATGAGACAAAATTCCCAGATGTAGGAGCTCGGTGGAGTGCTCCCCCCTGGTTCGGTGGAGTGCTGCGACGATAAATAAGCGTAGGGCAGGGCTGGCGAACCTATTTCTGCTAGCGTACCAAAAATTTAGAAAGTTATATTTCTTGATGTACTAACGTGCCAGATAGTTTGTTACAGGAATATATAGTAGGGTGTCCCTACTTCCGGTTTGTTACTGGAAATGGAAATTTCATCAATCGGTTGGTTTGGCTTTATATAGGTTACCCTGTATAATAATAGATACATGCTAAAATTGTTCTGCGTGCCATAGGTTCGCCACACCTGGCATAGGGGTTGCAACTTTGCTTCGCAGCCGGCTGCGTAAAAATTCCATGCAACACATTACCCGTTTGCCCATTCAGAGGGGCAAGATGGGTACCCGACCCTGCTATAGGCGGGGGAAAAGGTTGAGTTGCTTTGCTACTCGTATAACTCCATATTGTAAGGATTCTTTTACGAGCAGGTGACCATCGCACAAACCACACGGGGCCACAGCTTTAATTCCCATCCGGCGGAAGGAGGAGTGTAGAGGCTAGAGCGTATAGACTCAACATTGACAATTGTAGGATTGGAATAGACTTGGGCTGACCTCGGTAGCTTAGATGGTAGGTAGATTGCGTTGCTTCTTGAGCTCAGTGTGCGGGTTTGCTCCTGGCAGAGGTTGGTGACTTTTTGTGATAGGAGGAGTGTTGTATACACTGCTAGCTTTCCCACCGCTTGTTCACGATCTCTGAACTGTCGAATCGGGTTTAACGGGAAAATGTTTAGTCTAAGTACCGGTAATTTCTTTCAAGTGAACTCACTGATGTGTAGCGCATTGTATCATCATCTAATGGCGTCCTTAAAAATGTTCGATGGCGCAAGGTCAAAATTGTGGCGTGGGTACAGCTACGGCACTGCATCCATTAGGATAGAGGATATTTGTGTCGGTCGGTATCAGCGATGCGCACTAGTCGTGCGTGGGCCATTCATGTCATGCTACGAACATGAAGAATACACTCATGAATATGGATTAACTATTCCTTAGCCATCAGCAATCTTCTCTCACCTCCATCTATCCCTCCCTTTCTCAACTTGATCCCTCCCTCTCTCACCTCGATCTCTCTCTCAAACACCCATCTCGATCCCTCTCTCTCTCTCTCTCTCTCTCTCTCTCTCTCTCTCTCTCTCTCTCACTCACACACACACACACACACACACCTCGATCCACCCTCTCTCTCTCTCTCTCACCTCAATCCCTCTATCGGGGGAGCGGCTCATTGCGTTGGACACACCAGTTCTCGTCTGATCACTGAAGTTAAGCAACGCAACCCCAGCTAGTACTAACATGGCTGGTAGCTTGGGAAAACTTGGTACTGCTAATACCCAAAAATCGTCGCATCAGCGTAGTGTCTGTGCAGTCTCTGCATTAGAACTATGCACTGGACGGGGCTCTAATGACCTTTGTAGTTGAAGGGCCCAAGAACTCCAACAAATCAAACCGCTCTCTCGGCTCATTCCCTCCCTCTCAACCTGATCCCCCTCTCTGTCTCACCTCGATCTCTCCCCCTTTCCTATCTCTGTTCATTGCTTTACAAACGTGCGCAAATTTTACTATTTTGTGTCCATAAAAAATTCTTCGAGACATTTGAAAGGATTTCACTGAAGTTATGTTTCTGTAAGAATAAGCTTCGCTTTATGAACGACCCTCGTATTTACATGTGCATGTGTGTGTGGGTGACAATTTTAAAATGTATGCACTGTGGGCGACAGCATCCCATTTTCCCAGTTGTTGACATTGACTTTTGGAAAAGTTATATAAATAACGTAAATATCGAAAGTCTCCTGCAGCAGCCTTCAGAGGAAGTCCAGTTGTGTGTGGGGGGAGAGTAAGGAAGCTTAGTCATAATTTGACTGCGAATTCGTTAGAGGGGAACGCTAAAGCCTGTTTATTTAATGTTATTAAAATTTAGTCGGTTAGCGAGTGATGGGCTGTGCATTATTTACGCAAATACTGGACGCAGACGTGAGCCCTCTAACCCCTACATCAACTGATCCTGCAACTCGTTATTTAACAACAGAATGACATTTTCATAAAGGCTATACAAAGTCAAGGTGTGTAGGAAGCAAGAGTTCAACCCCCAAATGTGGATGTGTCATCCATTCATGTGTTTAAGGACTGGCTGGATAACTGGCCGATTATACCAGGTGTAAAGTATGTGTTTGAGCGCAGGTGGCACCACGCAAAAGGTGGCAGAAGCAGCATACCTTGCCACATGAATATAGTTTTCGTGTGGTTAATTATTTAGGGGAAAAAAAAATAGTCCCAATTTTTAGGTCTGGTGCCCTGGACTCAGTGGCGGATTCAGGGATGGATCAAGGGGGCACTTAAAGTGTGGGCCAAATATTTTTAAATATTCAGAATCCCTTAGTATAAATCTAGCTAGCAATTACAATAGGTCCACTCCTACCCCTTAGACAATGTCCAATCTTCAGTGGTTTAGCCCAGTGCTCCGCAACCGGTGTGCCGTGAGCCGATACAGGTGTGAAGCTTTTGATATGCCACGGAATTCTAGGAAGAACTTAGGTGTGCCGTAGGTGAGAAAAGGTTGCGGAGCACTGCTTTAGCCAACTACAGATTGCACTGGCAGTATAGAAATGGGAATAGCAATGCAAAAATACCTCATTAGTTGCGCCCCATTGAGGCACTGAGGGGGGAGCAATCCGCCCCTGCCTAAATTCACCCCCACGCCTCTTTTGAATTCGCTCTCCACTCTGTATTATGATGGGCATCAATCAGTACTAGTAGACTGCCGTCGTGACTCCAAGGTTGAAGGTTCGACACCAGCCTAAATGGATGTGTTCTTTTGGGCGAAAGGAAACCCCAAAAACGCTTTTGGCAGCAGAGGAATTAAAGCCGTGATCTCGTGTGGTTTGTACGATGTCACGACTGAAGATAAAAGAACTCGTCTTATGTGTAGGACCTCACTTCTGGCATCAGTAGAAGAAATGATAACCTCTCCCCTAAAAAGAGATTATATTAAAGCTAAATAAGCAGGAGTTGGGTCACTAGAACGGCACAATTCGCCTTTGAGCTCTCGATACCACTGGACATGTGGGTATCCGGTTTACCACAGGCAGGAAAAAGGGTTAGGGATAGCAAATTATAGCATGTATTATGCTGAATTTTATCCAGGAGTATCCAATGTCCACCTTTCTCTTTCGTTCCTCCTGTTACCTTTCTGGTGCAGTCGATAATATATGGCTGCTTCTTTTATTTCTGTCAGTAAATGTGAAAGTTATCTTAGGAGTCTTGTCCTGCCATTAGTGGGAAGTGCGTTAAAAAAATACAATAGTATCATTTCCTTCATCTTACCCAAAATAATCGCCCATTAGTTCAACAAGAAAACTAGTTAGAAGCATTTAGACAGATCGATAGTCTTTCCTTGTAATCCAACTCTTTTTTTTCAATCCGGAAGTTCCAGTTTTTATCTAAAAAGGAGATGAGGATAGGACGAAATTTCATTACAATTATGATGGCGGATTTATTCAGTATCAATGAGCGAAGATTATTTCTCTTTCAGGTGGGTGCATACCAAAATTGAGGGGTGTTTTCGTTAAATTACTGCTAGAAATATAAGGGCGATGTTTATGAACAGTATTCCGCTAACAATTTGTGGACAAAAGATGTTCTGGATCCGATTATGCACTGTACTCGTTGCTACTAGAGTTGTGAAGAAAATCTTCACAGCAGTGGTGTATTACAGGGCCGACAGGCCGCATGGGCTGCGTCTAGGCCCTGGAACGCAGCTCAAGGCACAAAGCTTGAAGTTCTATTTAACAAAATAATGAAACGGGATTTAAAAAAAAACAGAGCTTTTAAGAACTTGCTAAAACTATTTTTGGGAGACCTTTCTTTGTCTACGGTCCGCAAACTCTCTTACATCGAATTTGATAGCCTGTGTTCATAAATGAGTTTCCCACCTCGGTGACACAGAGGTAGAGTGCTCGACTACTGAGTCAGTGGTTCCAGGAACGTTACCGTATCGAGGTGGGTGGGAGCGGCTTATTGCGTTGGACACACCAGTTCTCATCTGATCACTGAAGTTAACCAACCCAACCCGTTAGTACTGACATGTTGTGTGCAGTCCCTGCATTAGAACTACTCAGTGGACGAGGCTCTAATGACCTTGTAGTTGAAGGGCCCTAAAACTAACAAACCAAACAATCGAGGTGGGTTGGCTTCTGTCGAGTGAGAGACAGGCACCAGAGTGTGCCATCTGCCGAATGGGAAGGAAAAGTCCCAAATGGTGTGCATAATGTCACTTGCACATAAATGAACCACTTCTTCATGGAATGTGTGGATCTGCAAAAGTTACTCATGACGTCCGTGGAGGTATAATGCTCCAGTGAAGAGAAATAGGCCGATGACGAACGAGCATAGAGGTTGCAAGATAGTCGGCTGAGGGCAAAAATGGGTACCCGACCCTGCCACAGGTGGGGGAAAAGGTTAATAGAAGCAACTCCTAACCCTTTTCCTGCCTACGGCAGGGTTGGGTACCCGTCCTGTCCCTCTGAATGGGCACATCAAAGGTGATGTATTGGTCAGTGTCTTTCCACAGGCCGTACTTCCCGACTAGAGGAGGGGAGCGGTGAGTTGCGTTGGACACACCAGTTCTCGTCTGATCACTGAAATTAAGCAACGCAACCCCAGTTAGTACTGACATGGGTGGCGGCTTGGGAAAACTGAGTACTGCTAGTATCCAAAAATCGTCGCATTAGTGTAGTGTCTGTGCAGTCCCTGCATCAGAACTACACAGTGGACGGGGCTCTAAATGACCTTGTAGTTGAAGGGCCCTAAAACACCAACAAACAACAACAACAACCGACTCGAGGTCTGATTTCATAATGAAAGGATTTGGATCGTGAATTGAACACACACACACCGAGACCAGCAAGTTTCCCCGACTCCATTCGGCGCAGGGATGTCCCACACACGGTAAGGCTTAGCCTCGGCGTCGCTGATTTTTGACTGGACAAAAATCTAGCCGGGCCTGCCGTTCCATCTGAGTTCCTCCCCAAACGGTTAGTTTTGGATCGGCACAGGACCATTTGGCCTGTTGGTTCGATCGTGTGTGGCCCGTATCTTCATATACAAGTTTGACACCACTGCTTTACAGTATGCGCTTGCTCTTTACGAATGTAAGTGAGCCTAGCTGTAGGAATCCAAATACAGACCAGGTTTCAGTTTACATTCCCATACGAATCCTTTCTCCTAAAAATTTTTTTGCTGTGAAGTGAAGGGCCATTATTATTAGTGATGTTTTCGCTCAACTTCCCTTTTCCTTCTCTGCACTTATTTAGAAAAAACGTACACATTTTAGAAACTGGCAGAACTTTGCACTCATCAGTTTATGCCCTCTCAACTCTTCAAAAGGTTTTTTTTTTACCAAAGTCATGTCTCTGACTAGCGTTTTTTTTTTATGAAAATACACTGCCACAAAAATTATACACTAATTATGTCTTATTCTTATGACTGGCATGACATGATGCATTAGTCATGATTAGTGAAAGCATCACCTACCTATCTACGTTAGCCCATTATTCATAATAATAATAATGCGGATAATCGAGCATCTACTGAATACAATACTAATCAGTGTGTAATGATTTTTCGCAATTAGGACTTTAATTTGATCCTTCAAAACGTTTCTTCAACAGTGGGAGGCTTTAAAAGACTGCAATATATGGCAGTATGCTCAATTGGTGGAGCCCGCTCATTTCCTGAGTTCGAAATACAAAGTATAGCATCGGTTTGTTATGTTGGTGGTTTAGGGCTCTTCAACTAAAATGGTCATTAGAGCCCCGTCCACTGCATAGTTGTAATACAGTCTGCACAGACAATACCCTCTTACGACGATTTGGGTATTAGCAGTACCAAGTGTTCCCAAGCGATCAGCCATGCCAGTACTATCTGGGGTTGCATTGCTTAACTTCAGTCATCAGGCGACATACAACCCATCCAACGCAATAAAGCCGCTCTACAAGCGATAGACTCGACCAATTGTTCGTTCGTTGGTGTTTTAGGGCCCTACAAGGTCATTAGAGCCCCATCCACTGCGTAGTTGTAATGTAGAGACTGCGCAGACACTACACTAATGCGACGATTTTTGGGTATTAGCGGTACCCAGTTATCCCAAGCATATCAGGACTAGCTGGGGTTGCGTTGCTTAACTTCAGTGATCAGGCGAGAACTGGTGTGTCCAAATCAATTTGCCGCTCCCCTCTCTACCAACGTTGGTAATTCTCTTCAAATAAGGGAGAGCCCTAAAAATCGTCTTCTGAGAGATACGAGGGACGGGTATGTAATGCCACCCACCATCTGTGCACGAACCCTGCACAAAACCAGAATCGCAGGTAATTTCATTTCAAAGTCGGATGAAGATTGCACCCATTTTAGAAAGTGATAAAGTTGTATAGACAGGGCGAACGAAGTCTTCATCCGCCTATAAGAGGTCCTAGCACGTAAGTACTGTGACCTACAAGGCACTACAGAGATAACAGAAGAATACAGGGTATTGTGTACCGAGGTCCTAATAGAACCCTCACTACGTGGATCGGAAAATGACCAGGTATAACAGCTCATCCCACCCTAGTGTTGGTAAAAGAAACGGCCCAAAGAGAGGCAGGGTTGTGGCATTAGGTCGAAAGCCTGAGAAGTTCAATGTAACAACGATGATAGTACTGGATATATTTCAGGAACATGATAATTGGTCGGGGATGAGAGGGAGCAGCGAATAAGAACCAAAATGGGATCAAATAGAGTCGAGTGGAAAAGAGGTGGAGAGCTCTAATTCCCATACGTTGTACAATCCTGCCAAAGACGGGACAAGGAGACAATGGTTGTATTTTCTTTGCAGCAACAGTGAACCCGTGTTACCTACAAAAAAATCGGTATAAAAATGCCAATTTAGAACTAGAAAAACTCCCAGAAGTAAGAGCAACCATGGGATCTACGAATTGGATACCCTAGTATTTCAGGAAAAAAAGAAATGTTCGTATTGTCCCACGGGCGTTCATGACAGAAGAATGCGAACATCTGTATAGTAATTTTTCACAAACTTTAGAAGAGGTCCTCCTGCACACAAGGCAAGAGGTTTGCTCTACGTTAAAGAACACGAAATTAAACGAAAAGGGTTGTCATCGACCCAGACTGCTGGACGGTATGAGCCACAAAATAGGTCAGAAATTGAGAATGCAATCTATTTGTCAACAGTTCTTTTGAACTATCACTTCAAGATTGAATATTGAAAACTAGTTTAATCGATGACACATGTATGCACTAAAATTCATATTTCTTCCTGCTGCTCAAAGAGTGTGTGACCCGCCTAGGTCACGCAGTGGGTAACACGCTCGGTAACTGCGTGGACCGAGGTGGGTTGACTTCTTTCGGGCGAGAGAGGCGCCGAGGGCGCTTTCTTTCGGATGAGAAGTAAAACCGAGGACCCGTGTGGTGCACAATGACATTTGCGCGTTAAAGAACCCTCTCTACTATGCAACGAGTAAGCAAAAGCAACTCCTAACCCTTTTCCCGCCTATGGCAGGGTCGGGTACCCATTTGTCCCTCTGAATGGACACAGGGTGATATATTGGACATAGTTTTTTCTGCAGCCGGTTGCCGACCAAAGCTGCACCCCTACCCTTATTTATCGTCGGTCTAGTGTTTGCTGGGGAATGCTACCGACGCCAGGGGGCGAGCTCCTACACCTGGAAATTTTGCCTCATCTACCCGTTGCGTAGTAGAGAGGGTTCTTTTACGTGCAAGCGCCATCGTACACCCACCCACACGGGACCTCGGTTTTACTTCTCATCCGAAAGAAGGCTCGCGGCTTCTCTCTCGCCCGAAAGAAGCCGACCCACCATGGTCCAGTATCGAACCTAGAACTACTGGCGTAGTTGCCGAGTGAGCTAACCACTACACCACCATGGCGGGTCCTAGATGAGACAAAATCTCCAGATGTCGGAGCTCGCCCCCCCCTGGCGTCGGTGGAGAGCCCCAACGAACAGTAGACCGACGATAAATCAGCAGTGGGGTTGCAGCTTTGGTCAGCAGCCGGCTGTACAAAAACCATGTCCAATATATAGCCCTTGTGGCCATTCAGAGGGACATGATGGGTACCCGACTCTGCCTTAGGCGGGAAAAGGGATTGGAGTTGATATAGTATATTTCACAATGAAAAAGAGAACTTTAATGAATATAACTGTGACGTCATTTCAGGGAATAAAAGAGAAAATTGCTGATTGAGGTAGTTGGCAACACTAAGAGAATAAAAACATGGCGTAAGGAAGAAACTGATTACTTGTAAATTCACTTTCCGGCACTAAATTTCCTATCTGTGGATGCATGAATATTTAAAATACAGTCTTAAATTGATACTAGAAACTAATATGATATTTTAAGGGTTGAAATTTGTCAAATGCACGAAAGCAAGAATTGAAACTACTCAGATTTGGTTAACCTTGAGTATGTTATAGTGATTCCTAAAATACAGGGCAGGTATTGAAATTGTAATTACGGTATACTCCTAATAATGTGTAATTGGCGCTGTGTCGGTGGTCATTTGCTCCCCGTCTGGGCAAGGGTGTCCAAGGGTGATCGCTCTCTCGTGAATCCCCTGCTGCCATTGGAACTGTACTTTCAGGGGTTACTGTTTCCCTAAGGCTTCGTGAGAAAGGGTTTTATGCCAGAAAACCTGCAAGTGAGCGGCGAGTTGCGTTGGACACACCAGTTCTCGTCTGATCACTGAAGTTAAGCAACGCAAGCCCAGTTAGTACTGACATGGGTGGTCGCTCGGGAAAGCTGGGTACTGCTAATACCCAATAATCGTCGCATTGGTGTAGTGTCTGTGCAGCATATGCATTAGAACTACGCAGTGGACGGGTCTCTAATGACCTTGTAGTTGACGGGAACTTAACCACCAACAACCAAATCAACAATCAGCCTAAACACAGTTGCTAGACGAGCTTAGATCTGGAGAGAATTTGGGTCCTGCCATCACCCCTCCAACACCAGGGAAAGGGATCATTATGGTGGTGTAGTTGCTATGATGTGGGCAGGCATCATGTTGGATGAGCGCACACCACTCCACGTGCTCTGACCGCTCAAATGTATAGAGAGGAGATCTTAAGAGGCTTAAATGCCATTTTTCAGGGCTGCAGCTGACTCTGTTTCTTGTTCGTGGATGGCCATGTTCGTTCACATAGGGCCCAAATGGTAGATGAATATCTTGAAAGTGCGGGTATTAAGCGGAATGATTAGCCAGTCAGATCTCCAGACATGAATCCTGTTGAATATGTCTGGCGTGCACTCGGGAGGGCAGTTGCAACTTGCCAACCACCTTCCAGAACCATCCAGGAGCTAAGAACTGCTTTGGTACATCAGTGAGTGCTGCTCTCGCAGTAACTCATCAACTGTCTCATAAATAGTATGATGACTCGCTGTGCCAACCTGTGTGTGTCTCTTAGAGGTGACCATATCTGGTAATAGCCTCATTTTCGGCACGGCACCATAATGCAATGTGAGTTCTGAACATTCCTGCTCGCATTGAATTACTCATGATTTTGCAACAATAATCTGTGTTGTAGGGCATAAATTACCCCGTCTCCATGCCAAATTTTGCTAAATTCTCCCAAGTAGTCTTTGAGAAATTCCAATAAATGTGTTTCCCTTAATTTTGAACATGAGTGTAATTATTTCGAATTAGGCAACCGACGACTACTAATTAGTGTCAAATACTTGTTACTAATTACATATCTTAATGTTGATAATCATAATTAGAATTAAATTACTTGAATTTCTGCGTAATATCATGTTCAGTGGCAGTAAAGTGCATATACGTATTCGAGGTTCAATCCGAGGCCCTAAAGCAGCGATGGCGAACCTGTGACCCACGGTGCAATTTTAAGTGACCCGAGCATGAATCATATCTGGTCCTGATTGCCTCATAAACGACAGCGAACTTCACACTGATGTATTATATAAAATGAATATTTTTTATATTTAATATTATTTTAAGGTGGGTTCTGTATTTCCCCCACTTTAATAAATTTTATTCACTAATAATAATAATGTATTTGTATTCATAAAATTAAATAGTGTTTGCGCCTGACCCGCGGTCAACTTTTTGTTTTTTTTTTTTTCGTGTGGATTGTGACCCGTCATCAAAAAAAAAGGTTCGCCACCGCTGTGCTATAGGATATCAATAAAGTTACTTTTAGATTGAGACATACTGTATAATTCAACCCACACTCTTTGAGCAAACAACTCCTTGGTCCAGTATCGAACCTAAAACTACTAACGCAGTTACCGAGCGTGCTGCCCACTGCGCCACCGAGGCGGGTGCAGTAATTTCAACAGTGAAATGATGATCATAATTTTGTGAAAACAAACGAACGTATTATTTGAGGTAGGGCTTCATTCACTCTCATGTAATTACCGTAGGTCGTATTGCGAATTTTGGTAGATATACCAATTTGCAATTCTCTAGGGATAAGCACAGAACTTAGATGTCCCTTCGCCCTCCCTCATCTGCAAATACACAACGTACTCATCTTGTATATGAATAAATAATAAACCAACTTATTTTTACAAGGAACCAGTAAGAGCCCACTTCCGTCTAGGGTGAATGCCTTTTCACGCACGTACACGTTACCCCGCTGTTATCAATAGGAAAATTATGTTCCAGAATAGACTCTGCAAATAACAGTCATCAAAGAAATGTCATCATCTGGCATCTTCTTAACAAATTCCAACCACTGTCCTGATATTTAAATTACAGTAACCATTAAAGAAGCCTTACTCTGAGATCTTGTTTTATAATCAAACTCTTGTGCATTAATCCAGCTGTCTCATAAATGCAAAATACTCAACAGTTACATCCCATATGAGGTCGAGGGGATAAAGATAGGGAAGAATTATAACAATGAGTTTGGCAGTTAAACTGGAGCAGGGATAGAAAGGGGTCTGAGATCAGGTAATAAAGAGGTGGGGCATGATAAGATGCGCAGAAGGATCCACCAAAGTTTTCTGCTCATAAATTATTGGTTTCCAAGCCTCTATATACTGTGCTCTTAAATCTCTTAAATTTTAAAGTCCTTGGTTATAGGTTCGACTCCCAGTGAAGCTGTTGGTTTCTTACGGAAGGTTTTACATTGCATGGGAGGTAAAACTAGTTCCGTGAAATGTATACAACTTCATTTGCACTTAAAAGATACCCTTTCTTTGGAGATAGGGCAAAAATCCTCCTGCCTCCGACACCAACTAAGGCGGTTTGCTTCTGTCAGGCGAGAAGGAAAGGCCCAAGTCTACCTTCCGTCGGATGGGAAGTGTAGCCGTGGTCCCTTTTGGTGTGCAGACTGTCATCTGCATGTAAAAAAAGCGTGCAAAATTTCCAGGTGTAAGAGCTGGTTCCCTGGCGTCGGTGGAGTGCCCCAACGAATAGTGGGCCGACATTATGTATAGGGAGATGCAGCATTAGGTTGGTGATCGGCTGTGTATAATATTCACTTCAAGAAGTCGCGCATGTGTCCCAATTCAACAGAAATAGGCACCCGATCCTGCCAAAGGCGGAAAAGGGGTTAGTGATGATGTTGATGATGATATAGTAAGGATTCTTTTGCCTGCAGGCGAATTGTACCAACCAAACGGCTTTACTTACTATAAATGTTATATCCATATTAATAAGAATTGGAATTTGAAACACTGCATGCTTCAACGTCCAGGTTGGTGTGCATCAAGGGTCAGCACTTAGCCCATAACTATTCACTCTAGTAATGGATGAGCTGGTGACAGGAATAGGAGAATGGGCCCCTCAGTGCCTGGTATTTGCTGATGATGTGGGGAAGCTTTAGGGGTCCAAGGAGGATGCACAAAAGGGCCTACAGGACATTAAGACAGCAATGGAGGGGGTCTTAAAGTAAACATGAAGAAGACAGAGTACCTAGCTTTCAATTTTAGTGGCCAGGGGCAAGGAAGTGAGATCCGCTGTGGCAGTGAGGGTATACCAGTGGTGCAAGTTTCGTTATTTAGGATCAGTTTTCCAGAGCAATGAGGAGATAGATTCCGACGTGACCCATAGGATTAATGCCGGATGGCTGAAGTGGAGGCAGGCAAGTGGTGTCCTGTGCGACCGCCGGGTCCCCATAAAGTTAAAAGGTAAAGTTTACAGAACAGTCGTTAGGCCTGCTTTGCTATATGGCTCAGAGTGTTGGGCAGTTAGGAAGAACCATGAAAGGAGAATGCAGGTGGCCGAGATGCGAATGCTGCATTGCATGACAGGGGTGTCCCGAGCTGACAGAGTCCGTAATGATTACGTTAGAGGTAGCTTGGGGGTGGGGTGAGCTTGAGGTGGTATGGGCATGCCATGAGGAGAGGGGAGGAGGAGCTCACTAGGCCCATTATGGGTATGCATGTGATTGGGGGCTCCAGGGGTAGGGGAAGACCAAAACGGACGTGGGAGCAGGTTGTGCAGAGGGACATGGAGACATGCGGGTGGCGAGGGACCTGGTGGGGGATAGGCGGAAGTGGAGGTTAAGAACCCGCAGACCCGACCCTGCCACTGGCGGGAGGAGGGTTCGATGATGATGAATAAGAATTGGAATTTGTCTCAGAAAAACTACAACAACGGAGGCATCGGATCCACTAATCCGCTGTGATGAAGTGGTTATCAAGGTGTTATTAGATGCATTATGTGCCCCTTTTCAGGAATGTAGCCTTTAGGTAGGTGCGACTCGAACGCGTAGACAGGTAGACAGACACTCATCTTTGATTATAAACTTGATGGAAAATTTACTGTTTGCAAGATGGATTCTTGCTGAATCCAGGGATGCCTAAGGAAATTCTTTAAGTGTGCTTACGGCACACATCTGTTCAAGTTAAGCTCTGGCTCTGGGGTCACAACAATGTATCCTCGTAAAATCAAAACCTCCTCTGCATCTATGTATGGTGTCAAGGGACATTTTCGGGATCTCTGACAAAGTTGAGACCACGTAAGCAAAGGCCACGGTCTTGTGAGTGTGGATGTTTGTTGACCCTTGACCATCACGAATCAAACGCCCAAATCCGGATATAATCTGGAACTGAAAGTGAATTTTATTTTTAACTGAACTGACAATGAGTAAACATATGAAGAAATGGGTTTCAAATTTGTATTTAATCTATAAATCGTCTGCATCCAGAATATTGACTTAAAATGTTGGTTTAATAAAGGCATGATGCAATAGCCGACGTCCTAGAATAATCATTTCTGAAATTGTAATGTCTTAAAAACAAAGAGGTGCGTCTTATAGGCCAGCAAATATTGCAGTCGCATTTTTGGCTGCAGACAAACTTGTGTAGGATAGGGAACACCGCCTTAATAAGGGCGACAATAACTAAAACAAACAAACGTTAACGAGCAGTATACTTCCACCTATACAAATATTACAACCACTGCAGTATTTTAACCAGTATTTAACGAACTGTTTCATCATCATTATACCCTTATCCCGCCTGCGGCAGGGTCGGGTCTGTGGGTTCTAGCCCTCCACTCCCTCCTATCTCCCATCAGGTCCCCGTTCACCCCACACTACCATATCCTTACGACCAACGTGTTCCCACGTCTGCTTTGGACTCCCCTGCCCCTGGGTGCTTCCAACCACCTGCATTCCTGTAATGGACCTAACGAGCTCTTCCTCCCCTCTTCTCATTACATATCCATACCACCTCAATCTACTATTTAACAGGCTGTTTAATACTTCTAATTCTATTTCCACTCGTTAGAGGCAACTACCGGTATTTTCGTTTTTCAACTGAAATAACTTTTTTAGTTAATGTTATATATTAATTATGCCATATTCAGTTATACAGTAAAACCTCTCTATGGGTACACCCCTCTAAAGGATACACCCCTTATATCGGTACAAATTTTTCAGGCAACGATTTTTCATCCATAGGCTATTACTACCCCTCTTATGGGTACACCCCTCCGATGGGTACACTTTGGCTGGGTCCCCCGGGTGTACCAATTAGAGAGGTTTCACTGTAATAGTATTGATTCCAAACCATACTGCAGTTTGACACGAAAATTGTCCTCGAAATATGCAGCAGCGATCGTGCTGCCCTAATCGAGGGAAAAGAACTAAACTTCAGCATGCCCTCAAGGTTATCCATTCCAGAATTAAACGCAAAATGAACTGCTGTTGATGCTACAAGTCGTTAAACTTGCAGTTTTGTGACGAAAACGGTGGAACTGGAGTCACAAGTCTACATGCAATGCGAGCTTTAGTCATTTTTCCCCATCACAATCAGCTAAATAATGATTCTCACTTTCTATTATTGCACTAAAATTCATTAACAGTGACTCCCAAGTCACCTCGAATGAGCAGGCAAAAATATTGTGACGCATTTCCATCTGAGACCCAAAATGAAAGGGGTTGTGATGCGCCCTACGAATATCTTCTTGATGGCTACATTGTTCTGATCGTCAAAATTGACAATTGCCATAAGCTCTTTCAAACACGTTTTAAGGTGAAGGACGGAAGGGAGTAGAAGGTCAGAATTCGCATACCCCGGCCCAATCATGGGCGGCATAATGATGCCGTGGTGTTCTAGTCACGATGTCACCTGCAAGGAAAAAGAATCTTCAGTGGAGGGGGGAACTGACTCTATATCCGTGATCACGATTCACGAGTGCTGCCAACGCAGTTCTCCACCACCTCCTCCTTGCCCTCAATGGCATTTAGAAAAACGGTAGTCTGTTGTGCCCAGTGGTGCTATTAATTAAAAGAATGGCGTCTGTCGACGTATTTTCAGGTGGAAGAGCTCGTTCCTTCTTCCCCATCACTCAACGTTGAGAAATAGTCTTCAAAACTGAGAAACCGACGTTAAATGACACTGTAAACAATCTATCCGCACTAAAAGTTGTCAGGATACAATTTCCAAGCAATTTCAGGCTGGATATGAACTTTGCCACAACCAATGGGACGTTAACTCTTCTTTCAACCACTACTGCACTCTCCCTCTGTACATAAAAATGACAACTGTCAAAAACCCTTTCCGTGTTTCTTGACAATATTCATGAGATGATGACATCTTTTATTGGAACACATCAGGAGTTGATAGGAAGGGGGTTATGATAAACATCTGATAGCCAACTCCACGAATCCATAAATGATTATCCCCTATCCTTTTTACAATAATAACTACCCCTAGAGAGAAATGACTATGTCGTATCGTCTCTAATGTAGCACTTTAGTGACTGCATTTTATAGTCTCTCCCAATAAATGAGGAGAAAATTCGGACAATTCACGCCCCACTACGGAGTAATGCACCCTAATGCTCATCCACAACTCTCCGGCAGTCAAGCACTGGCATTTTATTTAGCCAGTGCTTGGCAGTCATCATCATACCCATTTCCCGCCTGTAGCAGGGTCGGGTCTGCGGGTTTTAGCCCTCCACGTCCACCCCACTTACAACCATATTCTTACGGACAACCTGCTCCCACGTCTGTTTTGGTCTGCCCCTTCCAAGGTTGCTTCCAACCACCTGCATTCCTGTAATGGATCTAACGGGGAGCGGCGAATTGAGTTGGACACACCAGTTCTCGTCTGACCACTGAAGTTAAGCAGCGCAACCCCAGCTAGAACTGACATGGGTGGCCGCCAAA
>JAAFCE010009109.1:13497957-13556024 GCA_013389805.1 Trigoniulus corallinus
GCCCTAGAACACCAACAAACAAAACAGCAATGGACCTAACGAGGGTTGGGTCCTAGGCCAAGGATAGCAACCACCGATCCACTTCTAGTTGACATTATCAAAAAATCTACATGGGACAATGCATAACATAATGCGGAATGCAATCGATTAAAGCAGTAAACATACTTCTTGGTAAAATTGATTTGGGAACGATGGACGGGATTCCGACCCTCGGGTTAAAATGATAATTGTACGATAGTTAAAAAGTTATAACTGCAATGACTGTAGTGAAATGAAAGTCTTGAAATTGGAGTGATACGATATTGTTGTCGTTTACAGCTATCACCTTTGGTGGCATAATGAATGGAGCATTCACCTGCCATGTAGGTGATTCCGAGTTCAACCCCCCTCCTCCAGCTATGAAGACAGTGCAGTTTCATTCGGACGTTATAAAGGGGTGTTTGCCCGTTGTGCCCTAAGTAAAATTGTAATAAATAAATAATCATACATGTCGCTGACTGCCAGCCGGTAATAGTTTTGTAATTGTTATCTACAAAAGTGGTGCTTGCGCAAATAATGTTTTATCAATATTAATTATTAAAAGAAGCTGATAAAAAGGTGAACCTCAAACATATATTTCAGTTTTTTTTTTCGCGTTAATCAAATAGATCTTTTGTGTTTTTACAAAAGGGGTTGGTTGCGTTGATAAACTTGTTGCCTATTACCTGTCTTGCCAGTGCCAAGTTTCATCAGCAGCGTTGGAGGGTCGATTCTCGTTGAAGGAAAGGTCAGGTCATTGGTTTCATTGGTTAGTTTTAGGGCCCCTCAACTACAATGGTCATTACAGCTCCGTCCACCGCGTAGTTGTGATGCAAGGTCTGCACAGACACTTAGCTGTTACGACGATTTTTGGGTATTAGCAGTACCCATTATATTAGCGGTCACCCATGCCAGTACTAGTTGGGGTTGCGTTGCTTAACTTAGTGATCAGCAGTGATCCGCCGCTTCTTCAGTGAACAGCCGCTCTCACAGGTCATTGAATCAGAGTTGTGTGGATTGGCAAAAATAATGGATTTTGGAGCTAAGATTCTAGAACATTTCTAGCGGTCAGTTGATTGTTGACCACGTTGGTGCTAAACATCTAAAACTTTGGCAAGTCCAATTTTGAATCCTGTTTGTCACAAGGCGAGATTTGCAAACTGTCCATTACCAAAGACTGGCTATTTTAAACGGTGATAACCAATGGTAAGCAAATATTTGAAGGGTAAGGCCTTCTGCACCGACTGGTAACAGTAATTTTGTGCGTGAATGGACTGAAGGCCAGGCTGCAAGTTGCTATTTCAGAAAAAAACTTCTTAAGGGGCTAACATTAGGTCAAAAAATTTGAGGACGTTCACGAATAGGATTTTACACGTTTTTTAATGAAGTACTGGTATGTGCAACGTATATATACATTTGGCTCCAGGTGTGCATTTGCTAATCAGGTCAGGTATGTCATAGATAATTAGAAATGCTTCGAATCAATGTTGCACCTGCGAAACAAAAGGGCTAACTTAAGGTTGGGCCTTGGACTATGTAGGGTGTGCCATACCTTCCATATTAAACACTGAACAAGAAATCCTTGATGCGCCCTCCTCACCTCTTTCATGTGCGTCATATGCAATGTTAACAGGTTACATAGTTTTGATCCATCCAACCGATGTCGACTCCGAGGTCCTCGCGTCTGTTCAAGGTGAAAATGTGCACAAAGTTGCTAACGTGCGTTTCAAAAAAAAATTACCATGAAATTAAATACTTTTCTTTACCTAAATACAAATCTCACACTGCCTACTTAAATTTTATGCTTTACATCTTTCAGTTAATGCTTCATTAGATCTGTCTGAAAAACAACTGTAACAGGCACGCACTAACTTCCCAAATAAAGGCTGATGGAGAATGAAATTTAATACTATGCATACAATGCATGTCTACTACTACTTTAGTTGCCAAAAACGCGATAATCTGTATCTATAACAGTGGTGAAGGATAAATTGATTTATCCCGCTAGAGTGCGTGTGAACCGAGTTCAATTCCCAGGTGTTCCTCCACTACTGTTTCACTAATCCTCTCCCTCACCGGCACTTTGGAGGGCAAGTGGAATCCAGTATGATCCGAGGGTTCCCATTAGGCTGAAAGGGAAGTTCTACAGAACTGTGGTTAGGCCAGCCATGCTATATGGATCAGAGTGTTGAGCAATGGGGAAAAGACACAAAAAGAAAATTCAAGTAGCAGTAATGCGAATCTTGCGGTACATGTGCGGGGTATCGAGTGCTGACAGCATTAGAAACGTGTTCATTAGAGGTAGTCTAGGGGTGGAGGAACATCGCGGAAAAAAAATGAGGGAAAAGAGATTTTGGTGGTTTGGACACGCGATGAAAAGAGCAGAGGAGGAGCTAGTCTGGTCCATCATGGGAATGCAGACTTTATGAGGTACCAGGGGCACGGGAAGCTGAAAACAAACATGGAAACAGGTGGTCTATAGGGACATGGCAACCTGCGAGGTGGAGAAGGAATTGGTGAGTGATAGGTGGGAATGGAGGACTAGAACCCGGAGACCCGACTCCGCCGTAGGCAGAATAAGGGTATGATGGTGACTGGCACTTTGGATGACGCTAGAGGTGTGTTTTATGCACAAGTTATTTGAGAGAGTTCGATCCCAGACCAGGTGTATGTGATTGAATAATTGCTTCTTCTGTCGCAAGAACGCAATAAACTCACTCGTAAACAATTTTTAGGTGTGTGACGTGGGTCGGTCCACATTCTGCTGTCACTGTAAAGAGCAGATGTTGAAAAAGGTTCCTCCAACGAATTAATTCTGACCAAGGTAGAGGACAGGCGTCCCCCAGGTAAATACATGCAAATCCTGTGTGATGTATTAATCTCGCCTGCAGTTGAAACGTCTGGAGAGACACACTACTACTGAGTTGGTGATTCCGAATTCGATACCGGATCTCTGCTTCTTTCGGGTGAGAGAGAGAGAGAGAGAGGCCCGGATAGGAAGTAAAGCGATGGCCCGGTATGGTATGTACACTGTCACTTGCAAATAAACGAACAATTTCTACAAGGAACGTGTGGATCTACAGAAATCCCTCATGGAGGAAAAGTGCTCCATTGAAGAAAAATCGGTTGACGATGAATAAGCACAGTGCAGTAGGTTGACAGTCGGACAACGCATCGCCCAACAGATTGCCCATGTGTCCCAAAGTGACAAAAGTGTACCCGACTCTGCTATAGGCGGGAAAAGGATTTGTAGATTTTTCAGGTGTAGAATCACGTCCTCTGGCATCGGCAGTCGATTTGGGGGGGTCGATGAATAAATCACTATAAAAGTAAATCTTGAAAGTGAGGAAAAGTTTGACTAGGTAACAGCTGTCATGTAGCTACTACCTCTACACGACGACAGTTATAAATACATAACCAAATTGTTAGTACAGGAAGTCGTCCGTATCTCGGTTGCGTGAGGAGCATCTACAAAATTGTACACTTGAAGTATCTTTGGTGGCATTGACTCCGGAAACTTTAAAGACGCCTTTTGAGCTTTCGTCACAGAACAGCACATTTTACTGATGTCTTCCTCCTCACCTCTAGCCCTGCTCTTTCCCCACTTGCTGGTTTTAAAACCGCAACGATTATGTGAAATAGGGTCGTTCATGGGCTCAAACCCTGATCAAGGTTAATGCCTTCTTGCTCAAAGTATGGCAAATAATTACATTTCACATTACAATTAGAAGTTTTTCGTGAACTATCTCTTTCTCCGAGATAAACTAAGAGCACAAGTTGTCATGACACCCCAAGGTTAAATTATTATTAACATGTCTCCTATGCAATGCTTAGGCAGGTCACGAATTCTGTGGGGAGATTTTTTATGGATACTTTAACTGCTGTAGTCCCATTTAAATAACTTGTTATTATCATAATACAAGAGAGGTAATAGTAATATCGCTACTCGAATGTTGAAATATTTTAATGATATTTTCCTATCGTTAAAACTTGAAAACAGTCAGTCGACCGTGTTGTTTTATGTTTTCATAACCCGCTGTACTTTGAATGTGAGTTCAATTCCGATCAAGGGCAGTATCTGAAATTAATAATCTATTTTATTACCGCTAGATGCGAGTGTCTTTATCCTATAGACCCTATTGTTTGTCAGTAGTAAAATAATAGATAACAAAACATCATAGAAGTTATATAAATATATATCTGACCTAAATGGGATATATAAGGTGAGGTCGCATAATCGAAAATTCCGTCCCACGCCTAATTCAGCTGACAAAAAAACAACTTTTTTTGACACAGACTCACCTTTAGCTGGTGCAGTTGAAAAGAGAGGAAAAAATACCACTTCCTTTCTTTTCACTTGTCATGTTTGTCAAATAACAAAATTATTTTGATTCGGAAATCGCATAATGTGCATTAAAAGGAGGAGGAGTTTGCAGCAGAGCATTAAGTTAAATATAAGAAAGTGGATTCGGATACACCTAAGGCCAGTCAAACCTGAAAATCTCTAAATTTGAGATGATTATTACTATTTAAAATTTCCTTTTTATAATGTAGGATTATGTAAGCCCCATTTGGAGGGAATATCTTCAGTGATATTCCCAAAGTGAATTACGCCAGTCATGAAATATGGTTGACAGGTGCTGGATATTATATTATGTAGCATAAAACATATGATAGCAATACTCCCACGTAGCTCTATGAAGGAGTTTTATCTATTGCATATTAATTTCACAATTATGAGGACGATACGAAGATGAAACAGTTTGTTGTAGTTGCAGCACAGAGGTGACGCATGATACTAACATGGGATGGGTAATGACATCATGCAAAGTACAGTAGGTCCTTCAGAAGTACCAGTGCCCTGATTGAAGGGGTAAATGCTTGCAGAACAGTCAATAGGTAGGGTTGTCGACGTCACATTAGGACCCAGAACCATTACGTAAGAATTTTCATAATGTCACGCTTAGGAATGAAGTTTTCAACTAGTGCGGACATTTCAGGTCACCTGATGACGACAATTTATATAATGAGGAAAGGTCAGGTTTGTCACTGGGATTTTTCTCTTCTGACTGTATGGGCATTGTACAAAAAGACCTGTCATTAAAATATTCTCTCTTCTGACTATGGGTTAGGTAAGATAGTTATTTGATTTTCAATGTCATGCGCCCTATAATAAATTGAAAGTCTTCGTATATATTTTTGGCTTACCCTTCTCTGATCTTTTTAAAGGACTTAATTGGTTTGCCATTTTAACGTGAGAGCTGTCTGAATTTCTGTCCATTTACAGTTGCCGCCCCACTCTCTCTGAAGTGACCATAAGGGCCGTCATACACTGTCAGTGTCGTCTTCAGTTGTAATTGCTCAGTCAGTCATGTGCAGCCAAGATGCGTTGGACACACCAGTTCCCGTGAAATCACTGAAGTTAAGCAGCGCAAGTCCACGTCAATACCAACTTGGGTGGTTGGTAAAAAACATTGGGTGCTGCAAATTAACCCTCTCCTTCGTCCTTTCACCTTCCTCCTCATCTCCCGCGGGCAGCCTCCTAAGGGTTCGTCCTGTTATGGCTGCCTGGCTTATCCCCAACCCACGAAACTAATCCAGTGATGCCAAAAAAACAGTACAAAAAGTCTTCAGTTGAAACTGAACAATACATCGCCCTGTGTCCATTCAGAGGGACAAGATGGGTACCCGACCCTGCCATAGGCGAGAACAGGGTTAGGAGTTGCTTTTTTTTACTGCTGCATAGAGAGAACATAGCTTTAGTCTTCAGATAACTGCACACAAGGGAAGAAATGTTCAACAGCACAGTTAGATCGTTCGCCACTCCTAAAGATCGACAGTTCAAAATTTCTAACTGTACAGTCGATGGTATTTCCCACTGCACAGTTAGAACTGAAGATGACACTGACCGTGTATGGTGGCCCTTATATGAACTGCAGATGGGGTTATAGGACATCGTAGTAGACGTGGTGAGGAATAGTTATGGGGGTTTGGGATACGAAAAATGGTGAGCTAGATCCCCACAATAGCAGTAGGTGAAATTGACTGCAGTTATGAGCAGCTGGTTATGAGGACGAGTGGGTTTGATCTCATAGGTCACATAACTACATTAAACCGACGTGCGGCTATTCGAATTTGAGCACATTGCTAAACTAGTAAAAAATTAATAACCGTTGCGTAATTAACCACCAAGCGGACTAGTTAGTTGCGTGATGATTGTCGATTTGTTACCGCATTTCATGTGCAAACATGTTGCCTAGAGGCTTGAGAGATACACGATCCTGAATAAAGGTGACTACAGCCTTAACGTCCCATACAGATACACACGCATGTTTAAAATGGAATGAATTTTTTTTCTTTTCCTGTAACATAGGGGAGAGGTTAAAAAGAAATAAAAATCCTTCATTATTTCTGTGTCTAGTTCCATAATATACAACATCATTTTTTTTTTCAAAATTCATTTTTAAAACAATGGTCCATTATGCCGTATTTCCTCGTGGGTGGTGCAGGATATAGTTAGCACAATTGCTTGTGTTGTCTCGGGTTCAATTCTGAAAACGGCTAACTTTAATTACATACAGAATGAAATTTATTTTTGTTTGTCTTTTGGAAAGTGGAATTTAACGATACCTTCTACTTGAATTCAACGATCAGTTAATAAAATATCTGGGTGTAATACCTCTTAAAATTATACTCTCGTTACTTATATACAGTATAGTGTGTTGGGGATAAACTTTAAAAGCGTCACGTACGTTAACTAATCTTATATATTATGTATTTAAATTTTAAGAAAGCACGTTCGCACCAATAATAGCTTTCAGGGTCTCAAAGAATAGTATGGCAATGAAGTTTTTTTTTGTTTATTATTATTTTCTATTCATTTGAAATGATGAACGTCTTCATTTACAGTAGTTGGATTATATCGTCGACAGGTATGAGGAATACCGAGTGTGAAAATTCATTCCGCTTTAGTGAAAGCTGTTGAATATTGAACTGTTTGTTTCGACTGTTGATGTCGAACTGAAGAACTCTTTAATGGGTTTCTTCTCGACAAGATTCTAATTAGGTTTCATTGAGTAAATTGAAATGTTTGCGAATCAGACGGTATATTCATCCCCCCGTCATATAATAACCATTGAAATACAGAAATGTTTCAATCTCCTTACCTTTTACATTCGCTGTTTGGTTCAACTGAAGTCTAGCCGATGGAGATTAGTAGTGTCGTAAACTAAATTTCCTTGCCTGGGAGTAGGGTTTAATAGAAATACATAAATGAATTTGAGGTCACTCTAGCTGCTATCCTTCCAATATGTCGGTTTATTTTTTTTAATGAACAGAATGCATCATGGGAAGTGCGCTCATTGAAAAGAATTACAACAGCAGCTCAGCCGATTTTCGAATAGAGCGAAGTCGCTAGGTCGGTTTAACTGACGAAGCGAACTGTGATTATGTCGATGGGCCGTTATGACGTCACTGCTAGACCACTGCCGTTCTTTCCTACATACATTAGCATTCATTCATTGAATTTGTACTTGGACGAGTAGTTTGGTGTCTGACAGGACCTGAGGACAGCGTAAGGCCCTCCTTCGAAAGAAATTCTATCAGACCGTGTATATAATATCTTCGCGATATACAGTAAGTATTCTTTCCAAAGTGGTTTTTAGTGAAGACCACGTTGCATACTGCGTGATGATCGAACTTGTACTTAGTAATTTGGCACGCTCTAGGTCTTTGAACTGAATCTTTCACTAGACGTGAGGTCACCATGGGATCCCCAGAATTCGACTGTAACTAATGAATAAAAAGGTTATTATTGTATGAGGAGCAACTCGTTCAGGCGTGCTTCCTCGACTTTGTCGAAATGACGGTAATGATTTAATATTTAACCTGTAGAGGGCAGTACAGTACATGCTAACGGTGCAATACTTTCATGGAGGTTCTTATTTTGAGATGAAATAAACCCTTTGGTGAAATAAATTGCTCCTGTGTCCATCAAATACAGCGTTGGTTTTAAACTATTTAAGATGATAAATTTGGCAGCCATAAAATGCCTTTTACATCTTTAGCTAAGTTGTTAAAGCTCTGGCCGATGTCGAGTTGGACTTCCCCAGCATCAACGTTCAATGAAAGGTTCATCTTCATTGCAAGAAGTCGTACAAGGTACTGTATATTAAATTGGCCAGGGTTTTTTTACATTATTTTATTTGAAAAGTGCTTAACGATTTTGACAGGGTATTGTTTTGTTAGAAAAGTGATGGACGCGCACCTGTTGTTCTCTCTCTAGGTTCATGTGATCACCAATGTCTTCTGCCCTTTGATCAGCCATTGTAAAGCTATTAACACCATGCAGGTGCTCGAGTCTTCGAAATGCAGAATACTGTAGGTGACCATCAAGCGAAAGTTAAAGTGTGATAAATTGCACATTTTCGACGTTTCATTGCAGCCGAAATGAAACCCAGACGTCCATCCTTCATAGAGTATCATAGGAAATGGCTGCAGATTTGCGATAATTGAATTCCAGCACCAAATGCCTGATTGATGCGACAATGAAGAATAACCTTGCTCATGCACATGTAAGCAGACCACTGTTAGCCTTTGCAATATGTTACTCATCAACAATTTGCTTTATCACTCTTTCATCCTGCATACTTTGGTCGTGATTTTTCTGACCTACTGTATTTTTCCTAGCTAATTTTCTCCGAGGTTCTTTTAGCATCAAGCCGGTGTCGAATGTTTCTAGAAATGCTTCAAGAACGCAAATGAGATTTGGTTTGCAAAGGGCGCATATAGGTGTGTGTCCATGAGATTCCTCACGATTCCACCTTACGTCTTGCGAATGTGGCTGGGGCTTGTTAGAAACCTTACAGAATATCTGCATCATTTGGTCTGTAAACCAACCCAACTTCTTGCTATAACGTTGTCATGAATTGAAAAATATCAGTCAGTATTTGTACTCATTGAATTTGGAACCTATGTAGTGAATACTGGAAATCCTGGTTGAAATTCAAAGAATTGTTGTACATTACGTTTATGGGGTAAACTTCTGAATACATGTATTGGTATTTGCCGTTGGACAGAGCAAAGAATACAGTATATAAAGGAACTGTTTACTCACTTTCTTTTCTGTTCGTTATCTGTGAACGTCTGAAAATTAGATTGTTGCTGTGGTTGGACTATGCCCTTGCTCTAACGCTTTCAGATATTTTTAAATGCTTATCTAATTTTTTCCTTGCGTCTAAAGAGGAATAACAAGCATTGGCTGACACATTATAAAGACTGCAAGCTCTTGAATCTAGCATTTGTTATCACTTTCATTTCTTGTGTTGTCATGTGGATCATGGCTTCCTGGGTATCATCAGCCCTTCTTTTGGTTTGTATTTCATGTATTGCAAGCGCACACCTCGGGGCTCAAATTCGGACTAGGCAACATTGGAAATATAACTTAAAAACTTCGCAAGCTAGACTGGATCGTGTGGGATTGCCTCCTGAACGATGGTTTACTCAAAGATTGGATCACTTTAATGATGCGGAAACAGGAACTTGGAGCCAAGTAAGTAACCTTAACAAAGTTGTTATGTAAGTTGTAGAACACGTCGTATAAGGCGCTTACTTAACATTGATTTCATAAGAGACTACTAAAAGAGATGCGTAACTATGGTAACTATATCCGCAACCAGAAATATGAAACTAACCTCCGGCCCATGGAGGCTTGTAATGCGGCCCACGGTCGGTCGACAAAAAAAAGGGGAAATTGACAATTCTTCATATTTCCATCAGCACCAGGTTCAAAAGTCACATTAAAATGGTGCGTTACCTTCCCCCGTTTTTATTTTTATGGCTTGCGACCCGCAATCTGTTCTAAGAGCAAGCTGAGTGGCCCACACTACCAGAAAGTTTGGACCACCCTGCTCTAACTGGTCACCCAAGTTTTCGGCTGCCGTGTTTTCATTTCTACACTACTATGTTTATTTCGGGCTGTTTTTTTTTTAATTTCCTATATTCTTGATCCTAACGAACTCTTGTCCACCGGACACTGCTGAAAATTTAAACTGCAGCAATTATTAATTTTTTTTTATAATTCTTTCACTGACTAATTCCACTTGTATCGATATTTGATACGCTTATCTTTTGTGCAAAGCACAAACTTTTATCAACTAGAGATTGTTTAATTTGTGCTGAATGAATTGTCTCATACAAAAATTAGTTATTAATAGAATTTGAAAATTATGTAGGTCACGATCGAAGCTTATCACCTATCTCGCGTTAAATAAATTCTCTCAAAGTAGATTTGTGGGACCCCAGCTGAAGACAGGAAGCAGTAGAACTCATAAACACCACCGTGCCATAAGCCAGGTGACATTTTGATGATGTTTAATTACTTACATGTGCATAGCCATATTTAGATGGCCTTGTCCCATACCTTCTTAAGGCTCCTTGCTGTTTAATAAAAGAATTTCGGAGTTTGAGATCCATTCTTTCCTTTCAGCTCGGGCCTTACTGTATATAATACCTTAATTCTGTTAGAGCGCGGGTAGGCAAACTATGGTCCTCGGGCCACATGCGGCTCCACCGGATTCCACGCGGCCCACAAGGTTATTTAGAAATGTGCAATAGCTGCCAGAAATGAAATTTGAAATTATTCTTAGAGAAACATGGCATTTTATATTGAAATTATTAGAAAAATGTTTTATTAAATATAATTACACAGAATAAATGGTTCTTATAGGTACTTCTGCGTATTAATTAGAAATATTTTGTGTGTGCGATCCACCTGTCTTAGAATCAGCGTTCATGCGGCCCTTTAATTAAAACGTTTTCCTTCCGCTGAGCCTGTTAGTGGATGGTTTGAGAACACAAAGGTTATGGTTTGAAATTACTAGTTTTTCGGACTTCTGATGTTGCAACCATTTGAGTCGCCAGACGTCATTAAGTACCCATCTTATAGACCACCTCGATAATTTTATTATTTGTTGATGAATTTTCAGCGCTACTATGTCAATGATTCGTTTTATCAACCTGGAAATCCTGTTTTTGTAATGATTGGTGGAGAAGGTACTGCTGACCCAATATGGAATGTAGAGGGACAATGGTTGAAATGGGCTGAAGAGTTTGGAGCTTTGGCATTGCAGTTGGAACACCGTTATTATGGAACAAGTCGTCCTACGTCGTAATTTCATGCAGTATTAATCTATTTAATGTATCCATAATTGTTTTTAAAATGTTCATTGATTGATTTCTTGATTTGAAAGGGATATGAGTGTAAAAAATCTTCAATACTTAAGCAGTGAACAAGCCTTGGCAGATCTTGCATCTTTCAGAACGGCAATGGCTGATAAATTCGGAGCACAAAATGCTAAATGGATTTTTTTTGGTGGATCTTATTCTGGTAGTCATTTTAAAACGTAATCTCGAGCGAGACTTGAATTCATTGCTAAATTTGACTACATCGTTATCTAATCTTATATTCTAAGGATCTCTCGCTGCATGGTTTAGTTTGAAATATCCTCATCTAACCGATGGTGCTGTTGCTACCAGTGCGCCACTTTTGGCAGAAATAGATTTTGAAGGTGATGTTAACGTTTGATAGTGGTTTAGGTATGACATAATTACTAATTTGGTTTACATACATTTCCTTAGAATATTTAGGAGTGGTGGCGGATTCTCTGAGTACCGTGTCAACGACGTGCAACTCTGCCATTTCTGCAGCTGTTAATCAAATCGATGCCTTGATTTTGAATCGAGACTACCAGACAATTACATCAAAGTTTCGGTATTGTGTATTTCAGACTTCAAAACCTGCATATTTTACACTGAATTAATTCATATTAAATGTATTTCTTTAATTTACGCAGCCTGTGCTCCACACTAGATGGTGGCAACAACGATGATGTCACTAATCTTTACAGTTTTTTGGCCGGTAATTTTGAAGGAGTAGTACAGTATAACAAAGATAACAGAGACTTTGAAGTAAATATGTCTTTAAACATATGGAGCAGGGACGGAGCTTCGGGGCCTATCGACTTGACTAAAAATATTAAAATAAGTACCTGGCTGAGAACAATCAAGAATCTAGACCAGTGGTGGCGAACCTGTGATCCACCGTTCAATTTTAAGTGACCCGAACGTGAATGATAACTAGTTTACCGTCTCATTGTGTGTATGTGGGGTGGACGGGGACCTGACCGGCTAGATCCCGCAGATCCGACCATGCCAGAGGCGGGATAAGGCTATTATGATGATCTCCATTTGCTACTTTAATAAACTAATTTATTCAGTAATAATGATAATTTTTTATTCATAAAATTAAATAGTGCTTGCTTCTGACCCACGGACAACTTTTTGGTTCTTTTTTCGTGTTATTGTGACCCGTCTTCAAAAAAAGGTTCGCCACCACTGATCTAGACTTTTAATCCTTTCAATTTAATATCCGCCCTCTTAGTTTTTAATCCATTTCTGGTCTTTATGAGCTCCTGTTACGATGATTTCTGGATGTAAGTCCCCTAGCGTAAGAAAGGCCATGTGTAGAATAGTGGCGAGTTCTGACTCAATCGTTTGTTCAGAAAACTACCGAAATAGCCCATGCACTTATAGCAGTACCCGGTTGCCTTATATTGATTTTTAATAGAAGCGTTCACAGCCTTGCTAAGGAAATAAGGGCTTCATATACTTACCCATGAATTTGGCTAGGTCGGAGTTCTTTCCAAGCGGAGGCCTTATTAAGTCCATTCTCATGATTTTGGCACCCCTCACTCCGGTTGTGAAATGGATGGGATAAGGCCTAGAATTTGTTGCTAGGATACTTCATAAGTTCTTCTCCACCCGTGGCCGAGAAACTGATAAGTCCCCCAATTGAGTTCTCATCACCTATATAAATATGAGTGATTAAAGAATGAAGAATATTTTTTCCGGGACGAAGTGAACTAAAAAAAATTGAAATTCGTCATTATTACCTAGGGAGCATTGGCAACAAATATAACCATTGATGTTGTTTGTGGAATAATGGACGACGAGTCTACGGGATCTGAACTTGACAGATATGCCGCTGTAAACTCTCTGCTTTTAGATGCTTATGGCGAAACCTGTCTTGATCATGTGTATGCTGATATGATCCAGTATTTGAGTGATGTATCTTGGGACGCAGGACTTTCTGGAGGTACGTTGTTGGGGTTCATATTCTAAATAAGCGAAAGCTAAGTTTTAATGCTTTGCGTTCATCTGTTTGTCTATAACAGCAAGACAGTGGACCTATCAAACGTGCACTGAATTTGGGTTTTATCAATCAACCGATCTTCCAAGCCAACCTTTTGGTAACAAGTTTCCTGTTGAGTAAGTTCTATACAGCGTTAATTTTCATTTAGAATAGCATCTCTTCTTGGAGTTGTATTTCATTATATTAGAAACTTCATCATCTAATATAAAACGTGTGCATTTTCTGTTTAGCTTTTTTGTCAAACAGTGTGCTGATATTTATGGACCAAAATTTAACGAGGCTCTTCTTGAAAATGGTGTCAATCAAAGCAATATTATTTATGGAGGATTAGGAATTGAAGTTAGAAAAGTGATATTTCCTAATGGGTCTATTGATCCGTGGCACGCACTCGGAGTATTGCAAGATGTTAATTCCGAAGCTCCAGCTGTTTACATCCAAGGTTAGTTGCAGTTTTTGATAATCGCTGTAAAAGAAAAAGACAACTTCAGATATCACTTGATAACACGATAATGTGTCTTTCAATGCTAGGCACTGCACATTGTGCTGACATGTACCCAGATTCACCAAATGATCCACCTGAGTTGATTGCTGCAAGAGAAACAATCAGACAGCAAATTGTTACTTGGCTATCATAATACATAAGATTAAGCCATAACGCAGACAACACTACTGTCTTATAATAAAATGTAAGAATTAAATTTGAATAGTATTAGAGATAATAACTAGTAAATTTCAAACAGTGCTCATGGCATCAAACGCTGAAAAAATTTCATGCAACCCATCGTTGAAAAATTTATGAGTTTTCTTTATAAAATTATCATTCAAATAATAAAATCACCACTAAGAAATTGTCTTCACTGCCCGGATATTGCAGAGGAGCCATACTCAATCGAATGAACACCAACCAATGGTTTTTTTTACATAACCTCCAAAGGATTTTAACCCCCTCAGAGGCTTTCATTGTTCTTCTAGCAATAGCATCTGAAGGGTGTCTGTGACCATTTCTATGTAGTAGAACTTCGATTAGTTAAATCATTCAACTTTACTAATTGAATTTCAATTGGTATTTAGATAATCCCTGCGTCGTTAGAGTAGTAAGTAAAACCGAAGTGACAAATGGTGTCAATATCATTCATTGGCAAATAATCAAACCACCAATACAATAATAGACAAGGTTACTTGTTTTCAGTTATTAAAATTGCGCTTAAGTGATACAACCGTGAAATTTGATATCACACAAACTGCGATTTATTCTAAGGCTGCTTTTTAGATTCATTTTGCGATGCTTGGAATCTCCCTTCTGGAATTGAGCGGCTTATTGCATTGGACACGCCAGTTTTCGTCTGATCACTGAAGTTAAGCAACGCAACCCCATCTAGTACTGGCATGGGTGGCCGCTTGGGAAAACTGGGTACCGCTAAGACTCAAAAATCGTCGCATTAGTATAGTGTCTGTGCAGTCTCTGCATTAGAACTACGCAGTGGACGGGGCCTCTAATGACATTATAGTTGAAGGGCCCTAAAGCGCCAAAAAGAAAACAAATCCTTCTGGAATTCATAAAGCCAAAAGTGACGCAATCGCAAAACGTCATTTCATAAGATATACTGTATGCATCTTTCGGAGATCTTTCCTTCTACTTAAAGTGGGACGTTGTGGTTGGGACTAGTGACTGAAATGATGTATCCTCACCACTAGTCACTCACTGAGCGTTAATGGCAGGAACCTCAAGCTGTGCAAAATACATTGTAATTGAATCGGCTGCTGAAATCACCGCAGACCATGCCGCTATAAATTTCTTCGTGGTTATTCATTTTTAACAACTTCGTTTAATTTGGATTGACAGTCTGATTTTAGGTCAATGACCCTGTTTTAGTTTTTTGTGTGCTATGTCAATTGTGGAAGATGCGTTCGTATTCTTCTACTCTTTATAATTTTGCAGGTTGGGCAAAAATCGGTTACCCACAAGGTGGCGATTTCTGGCACACACTACAAGGTGGGGTCTGTCATTACCCCAAAAAGACTTTTTGATTTTCAAGGCTTAAATATTCAGATTAAGGGCATTATTATGGATATTGAATTAAATATAAAGCTTTAGCAATGAAAATAATTTGGAAACATCCTGTAAAAATTCTATATTACCCGAGAAGACAAGACATCATCATCACCATACCCTTATCCCACCAATGACAGGGTCGGATCTGCAGGGTCTAGTCCTCCACTCTTGCCTATCTCCCACCAGGTCCCCACCCACCCCAGACACTACCATATCCGCATGGACATCCTGCTCCCATTTCTGCCTTAGTAACCAGTGTTTCTGACCAGCCAACCATGTTTTTACTAACTTGGGTTGCATTGCTTAACCATAAATATAATATGCTAATTCACTTAGGAGACCTGCCAACTTCCCTAGATAGGTAAAGAAAACATCGGAGAACAGGTACTCAAAGGTTGGTTAAGATTGGAGAAAGTGGTACATATGTAGACACAATTTTGTAGGTCTGGGGTTTGCCGAAACCCCACCTTGTGGACGGAAGGTTAATGTTGGCAGTTTTTTATGAGCTATTAAAATATTGTGTGTTAGGAGCCCTGCCGTGCAATCTGTCATGTACAATAGTTTCGTGAAAGGGGGAGGTCAAATGATCGGGTTATCACATGATTTAACATTTTCCGTCAAGGTGACTAACCCATATCCTGACCGTGTCGAGTCTTTGCAATCTAGATTCCGACTGACTAATTCCAGTAGCCTTGACATTCAACATTTGGCACTTCGTAATGTTAACTATTTCTTAAACTATGCAGTGCATAGAAAGAATCCTGCACTTAATTAAAATCAGGATTACATTAAATAACATTTATCCTCAAATAATAAGGATTTCGTTATACTTTGATCACAATGAGTCAGTAATAATTCCGCTTACTGCCAAGACTGTGTACAGTATCCTTTTCTTACGCTACTCAATTGTTTGATGAAGAATTAAGCAGTAATAGGCATTCAGAAGAACAACTAAGGTAATATATATTTCGATTTTTCTTGCTCTTAATTTAAACTAATGACTATCTTGTTGGGCAGGTATTGGTAAATAACACTTTATCCAAATATAATTCAGAATCGAAAAGGGCTCTAATGACCATTGTAATTAATGGGCCTAAAACACCAACGAAATGAAAAATCAGAAGCAAGAGCCACTTTAATATTTGCTAAGCATTAAAATGTCAGTTGTTGTACACGTCTACCAAGTTTCTGTAAGTTTAACTTCAGTCTGAATTTCCGTTTGATCAAAGTGCTGTCGAAGGACCCGCCTCGGTGGCACAGTGAGTAGCACGCTAGGTAACTGCGTCAGTAGTTTTAGGTTCGATACTGGACAGGTGTGGTCGGCCCTCTGGCAAGAGAAAGGCTCCGAGTGCGCCTTCCTTCGGATGAGAAGTAAAACCGAGGTCCCGTGTGGTGTACGATGGCATTTGCACGTAAAAAGAACCATCTCTACTGTGCAACGAGTAGATGAGGCAATAATTTTTAGGTGTAGGTACTGGGATATGTATGATGTATCCATATCCACGGTTAGAACTTCATGGTGAAATACTGGGGAGTTTCAAGTGAAGGTTGTTGAGCAATAAGGCGTTATCTTTTCATTCTGGCCATGAATGAGCTGCTGACCGACGTAGAGGGAATGGCCGTCCCAGTGCATGATAATTTGTTAACGACATTGAGAAGCTTAGTGACTCCAGGCAGGGTGTAGCCAAGGGCTTGAATGACATTAAGACAGAACAGGGTTAGGAGCTGCATTGCAATGGGAATTTTGAATTATTTTATCCATTTACAGTTTATGCTCATTTGTCAATCACGGTTATGCCCAAGGCCAGAGCGACAACGTTTCATTGGAATTAAAAAGGATTATCCTGAACAGGCAAACTGAAGACCTCACCTGTCAGTGAGAATATAATGTATTTGTCGAACAGTCAAGCGAATAAACCAGGGAGAAGATTTACAAAATATAAAAGTTAAATTAATTCGTTGTTTATAATTAAAGCCAGCTTTTATTTATTTTTACTAACCATTTTTTTTAAAAACAAAAATAGCTATCGAGAGCGGCAGTCAACTAAAAGTTGGCCCTTCAACGTCGGCTGAGGACAAACAATTAAAAAAATGTTTGCTTATGGTTGAAGGCATGACGTGTACTTCTTGTGTCAACGGAATCGAAAGTCAGCTGTTTAAAGTAGACGGTACTTCATTTTGTTGTTCAAAATTGCTCATTAACATGCTAACATGGGTGTCTGCAGAGAGAAGGTAAAGGGTGCTTCTCCCCCTGGGATCCAAGTGAAGGCCTTTCGATGCGCAATTTAGTATCCGAGCTTTGAAGCCTCCCCTGCCCAGAATATTTTCTGCGGACTGCCGTGGTCATAAATGTGTCTAATAAGCAAATAATTAATATATAGGTATACGGTTGGTTACGGTTTTACTTTTGGCACAGAAGGCAGAGGTTACATACGATGTAAACATTATTACACCTCAAGAAATAGCTGACAAAATAACTGAAATGGGATTCGATGCCACAGTTCTCGACAGTGGAGGATTAGCCAACACTGATGACATATTGAGTGTTCGGGTAAGGACCATTAATGTATATTTTGCTTGTAATGATGTTAAAACGATGTTTTCTGCAAGTTTTAAGCGCAGAATGGCAAATCAGTGTACAGTACCTAAATAAGTGCAATGCGGAAATCAAAGGGTTAGGACCCTTATTATACCGAGCCCATGAACATACGTAGGGTAGTACATGCAGGGGCGGATCCAGGGGGAGAAGGGAGCGGCGAGTTGCGTTGGACACACCAGTTCTCGTCTGATCACTGAAGTTAAGCAACGCAAGCCCAGTTAGTACCGACATGGGTGGTCGCTCGGGAAAGCTGGGTACTGCTAGTACCCAATAATCGTCGCATTAGTGTAGTGTCTGTGCAGTGTATACATTAGAACTATGCAGTGGACGGGTCTCTAATGACCTTGTAGTTGACGGGACCTTAAACACCAACAAACAAACAAACAGGGGGAGAAATGCAGCAATTGCGCCCCTCTCAGTGCCTCAATGGGACGCGTATTTCATCTGATGCATGATTCAACTTTGCGACTGATGAGGCAGTTTTGAATTGCTGTTCCCATTTCTATTCTGCCGGTCCAACAGTTGCAGTCCAATTTGCAGTTGGCTGAACCACTGAAGACAGGACATTGGCTGCAAAGTGGAATAATGCATCAGTTGAAATATGCGGCCCATTGAGGCACTGAGGGGGAGCAATTGCTGCATTGCTCCCCTCCTGGATCCGCCTCTGGATCTACTAGGCACATCGTACTCTACCAGCTCCTAAATGACATTTGTCGGAGCATTCATTTATTTCCTTTGAATTAATATGCAGTTTATAGATTCTAGGAATGACCTGTTCATCCTGTGTGCACACCATTGAATCAACCATCAGTCGACAGAAAGGGATTAAATCTGCATCTATATCCCTGGCAGCGCTGACAGGAAAATTTGAATTTGATTCAGAAATTATAGGACCGAGGAATATCATTGAAATGATTAATGTAATGCTTTTGAACATATTACATATTTTGACAAGCCAATCATTCTATTGATTTCTAAATATGAAATAATTTGATTTTTTAGGAGATGGGTTTTGAAGCATCTTTAATTTCGGATGTCGATTCTCGTGCTAATTATTTGGACCACAACGACAACATTAAAAAGTATGCCAATATTGAAAATTAAACGTTTGAACAACTTTTTCGTATTACATTGCAGAAAGAATAATATTTAAATTTTTATTATTTGATGTACTTCAGATGGCGAACGTCGTTTTTGATTTCACTCATTTTTGGAGTACCATGTTTGACAGTAATACTATACGTAGCATTCAGCGGCAAAAGTACTTTAACAAATATAATTGTCCCAGGATTATCTTTAGAAAATCTCATCTTATTCATATTATCAACCATGGTGCAAGTAAGTTTAGTGTATTGATAATTGCTGGAACTCAGCGTTTTCCAAGCTTTTCAGAAAACCACCTCTGTAATGGCACAGTGTTTAGCATGAGGGGGAACTGCGTCATTGGTTCTAGGTTCCATACTGGACCGATGTGGGTTGGCTTCATTCAGGCGAGAGAAATATCCCCAGTCCCAAATACGCCTTCCATGAGAAGTAAAACATAGAGGTCCTGTATGGTGTTCGACGCATTTGCATGTAAAACAACCCTGTATACTATGCAACTGGCACATTAGGCAAAATTTCGAGGTTCAGGACTCGCCCCTCTGGCGTCGGTGGAATTCGCCAACGAATAGTAGACCGACGTATAGTAGAAGCATAGGAGTTGCAGCTTCAGTCGGCAACCGCCTGCGGAAAAACATTGTCCAATATCTCGCCCTTGTGTCCATTCAGAGGCACAAGATGGGTACGCGACCCTGCCATAGGCGGGGAAAGGGTTAGGAGTTGCTAAATCCCTCTCATGGGTAAACTTTGGCCGGATCCCACAAGTGTACCAATTAGAGAGGTTTCACTGTATTAAAAATTAAAAAAATAATGAAAATGTACTGATGATTTTGGATGATTACTAATATTTTATAAGGCTACATAGACCTGCGAACAACAATTTGGGAAATGCTGCAGTAATTTATTTGTACTCGTTTTTTTAGATTCACTTGATGCGATTTTTTGGTCAGTGCGTTCACGAGAATATGAATATGAATATGTAATCCTTTGTGACGGATACCTTGCTGGCGAGATCTTTTCATGCTGGACCCATATGCCCAGATCTCCACCAGCACCCCAGCAACACCTTTGCCTTTTGCACCCATTCCAGCCGCTCCACCCCAAAACCCACCACCCCCAGAACCTCCTCCAATGTGGGGGTTCCCCAACCCCTTCTGCAGTGATCCAGTGCTGGGCAGACCAGTATCACATGCCTGACGTCCTCCACCTGATCCCTGCACAATCCACAGCCCTCCTCTCCACCTGTGATCTTTGCCATCCTCTGTTTCGTCTCCAGTGACCCAGCTCTTGCCCTCTCTATGTTAAGCTTGTTCCCATACACCCTCAGCGTTTTCTTTGCAGCCCTTCCCTCCATACTCTGTCGCCACTGCCTAACCCCCATTCCTTCACTTTGTCCTGTACGAGTCTTTGCAGCGTTACTGCCCCCTCCTTGCCCTCCCTGGGGTGCAGTGTTATGCCTATCTTCTTTGACATCCTGTTTACCCTCCTCTCCCAGTTGGTAGATACCCTCATGTTGTTTACCCATGCATTTACCTGCCATACTGGATTTTCCTTCTCTAGTCCCCATATCCTGCATAGGTATACCAACTTACTAATCATTTCCCTCTGTTCAAATGTAGACCACCCCATGTCCCCCTGTATTGCCTCCACTGCTGTAAACCTATTTCCCCCTAAGGCCATCCTACCTAACCTTCTCTGGGCTATTTCCATGCAGTCCATTACCTTTTTACTAATGCATAGGACCTCGTTTCCATATGTTAACCCTGGTACTGCTACAGCTTTCCATAGGCCCCTAACCAATTCATACCTTGAGAATGAATCGAATGCCAGTTTCCTTATTAGTCCTTCTCTGGTTTTCAGCTTACAAACGATGTTTTCCTCCATTGCTTTCAGGTATCCCCTATCATTTGTAAGTTTAACCCCCAAGTATGTAACCTCTGACACTACCTCTATCTCCCTCTCCCCAAGCTTGATTGCTACCTGATTGCTAGGCAGCACATTATCCTCTCCTATGATCATCAGCTTTGTTTTGAAGACATTGTTTTTCGACGAGAAAGACATTGTTTTTCTTTTCAAATTATTTTCAGGTATGGAGTGGAAAACATTTCTACATTCAGGCATACAAATCATTGCGGCATGGATCCGCCAATATGGATGTCCTAATAGTAATGACAACGACAATTGCATATATTTATTCGGTCATAATTCTTATGGTCGCCATGCTGATGCATCGAAATTCAAGTCCGATGACGTTTTTTGACACACCACCAATGCTGTTTGTGTTCATTTCTTTGGGAAGGTGGTTAGAAAATATTGCCAAGGTAATTCACTAATAATGTAAAGACAGCATCTTATTTAGACTTTCAAGGCAGATTTCAACTATGGATTCTCTTTCACCAAGGGAAAAACATCAGAAGCTTTGTCGAAACTGATGTCATTGCAGTCTAAAGAAGCCACTCTGGTGGAATTGGGGCCATCAAATGAAATTTTATCAGAAATAGATATTAAAGCACAGTTGGTTCAGAGAGGAGACTATTTAAAAGTTAGTCGAATTGAAGAAGTTAATGAATTCGTACAATTTTTTAACGACCAAACTAGTAAATCATACTTGTTAGGTTCCTCCTGGATCAAAATTTCCTGTTGATGGAATTGTGATTCATGGCCGAACAACTGCAGATGAATCTCTTATTACTGGAGAATCTCTGCCCGTTGCTAAAAGTGAAGGTGTGTATAGGCCTGATTTGAGATTCTTAATAATTTTGCCTTTGAAAGTGACTATGTTCATTTTAGGAGCACCTGTTATTGGAGGGTCTATAAACCAACATGGAGTAGTTGTTATTAAAGCAACACATGTCGGTAAAGATTCCACGATAGCGCAGATAGTGAAGCTTGTGGAGGACGCTCAAACTTCTAAAGTAACTTCGTTTTTCAAATTATTGATTTAACACTATTGAATAACTGGTCCGCCTATGACACTTATCCATCAAAACAGAAAACATAAAATCATTTTTAGGCAAGGGCCGTATACTTGCATCTAGCACGCATTTAGGATGCATTTAAGATTATAGTCATAACTTTAGTTTTTTCACCACTGTTTAAATGTCATTTTGTATGATGTGACAAAAGATTTTAGTTAATTTTCTTATTTTAGGCACCTATTCAACAACTTGCTGATAAGTTAGCAGGCTACTTTGTTCCGTTTGTAATACTGTGTTCTGTAGGAACGTTGATGAGTTGGATTGTTATTGGATATACGAACTTCTCAATTGTTGCCAAATACGTTCAGGTAAATTTACAGTATAAACTTTCATCATCATCATCATCATCATCATCACACCCTTGTCCCGCCTATAGCGGGGTGGGGTCTGCGAGTTCTGATCCTCCACTCCCGTCTATCCCCAACCAGGGTTTCATCCACCCCACACGCCACCATGTCCCTCTGTACCACCTGCTCCCACGTCCGCTTGGGTCTCCCCCTACTTCTGATGCCACCCACCACCTGTTGCCCCATAATATACCGCATGAGCTCCTCCTCCCCCCTTCGAATCACATGCCCATACCACCTCAACCTATATTCTCTCATCTTCTCCGCAATGTCTCCCACCCCCAAGCTGCCTCTGACATACTCGTTGCGGACTCGGTCGGGAGCGGCGAGTTGCGTTGGACACACCAGTTCTCGTCTGATCACTGAAGTTAAGCGACGCAAGCCCAGTTAGTACTGACACGGGTGGTCTCTCGGGAAAGCTGGGTACTGCTAATACCCAATAATCGTCGCATTAGTGTAGTGTCTGTGCAGTCTATGCATTAGAACTATGCAGTGGACGGGTCTCTAATGACCTTGTAGTTGACTGGACCTTAAACACCAACGAACGAAAAGCGGACTCGGTCATCACGCGACACCCCACTCATGTAACGCAGCATTTGCATCTCGGCCACTTGCGTTCTCTTCTTGTGGTTCTTCCTTACTGCCCAGCACTCAGATCCATACAGCATGGCGGGCCTAACTACAGTTTTGTAAACCTTACCTTTCAACTTTATTGGGACTCTGTGGTCACACAGGACACCGCTTGCCTGTCTCCACTTTAGCCATCCTGCATTGATTCTGTTGGTAACATCGGAGTCGATTTCCCCATTACTTTGAATCACCGATTCTAGATACCTAAACTCTTTCACTGCTGGTAGCACCTCATTTCCACAACGAACTACATCCCCTTGGTCCTGGCCGCTCCAATTGAAAGCTAAATACTCTGTTTTCTTCATGTTCACCTTCAGGCCCCCCCTTTGCCATTGCTGTTGTAATATCCTGTAAGCCATGTTGAACCTCCTCTTGGGACTCCTGTAACCTTCCTACGTCATCAGCAAATACCAAGCACTGGGGGACCCATTCCCCTATTCCTGTCAGCAGGTCATCCATTGCTAAAGCAAATAGATATGGGCTGAGTTAAAGTATAAACTTTATTTACCATATTTGTTCCAGCTGTGAGGTTTTAATTTTTTTTTAACTTTAAAGTGCTTTAGAAAAAAAAAATTCAATATTTACAGGACAAAGATGTTACTGGCAGAACAGAAATCATATATCAGTTTGCATTTCGATGTGCACTGTCTGTTTTAGCCATTTCGTGTCCATGTGCTTTAGGACTTGCTACTCCTACAGCTGTGATTGTTGGCACTGGTATTGGAGCACAGAATGGTGTTCTTATTAAAGGAGCAACAGCTCTAGAAACTGCTCATAAAGTAACTCTTCAAATTTCTTGAGTTGCACGCGCTTTCTATGACTTAGTTTCCAACACTGAACTCTACCCTATATTTAGATTGATACTGTAGTATTTGATAAAACTGGAACTTTAACATGTGGCACGCCGTCTCTAACTAAGATAAATATTTTCTGGAGTGAGTCTGACTGGCCTCTTAATAAGTTTTTGGCAGTGGTTGGGACGGCAGAGTCTGGAAGTCAACATCCACTTGCATCTGCGGTGGTAAAGTTTGCAAATGTGGTAAAGTGATATTTTTTTTAAGGAAACGGGATATAATGCCTTCAATTTCTTTTAATATCAAATTGTAGCGTAAGTTTTCCCTCTCATTATTGCAGGTTTTGAATTCGAAAAGTTTTGGTGTAGTTGAAGATTTTGAGTCAGTTCCTGGCTATGGTCTGCTGTGCACTGTCACTGGCATCACAGAGTTGATGAAAACTCTTGTAGTTTCAGATAAGCGTGAAACTGAGAGACAAGTGTTATCCAATAAGTCCTTTGTAGTTGACGATGTCGCTGTGCAGTGGGCAGCTCAAAGCCCTGTACCAAAAGAAAATCAACTAATGGACGCTGGTGGTACGGTATGGTCACGTTAATTTTTGGCTTTTATCATTGTTTCTTTCCATACAGCATAATACTTTGAAACTCTATTTTAGACTACACGAAATATCATGTGTTAATCGGAAATCGCGAATGGATGGTTTTGCACGGACTTCTTGTCGATGAGGATTTAAACGAAAGTATGATTAAACACGAAACAAATGGTGAAACTGTAGTTCTTTGTGCTATAAATGGTAAAGTTTGATTTTAGAAGATTATTCCAAGTGTTTTTTTCAGGATGTATAATATAAAGAGATATATTTATAGGTGAATTAGTTGCCTCTTTAGTCATGTCTGATACTATAAAGCCTGAAGCTTACCTTACTATATATACTTTAAAAAAGATGGGATTAGATTCGGTTCTGTTAACTGGTGATAATAAGTTGACTGCAAATGCTGTTGCTAAGAAGGTAGATCAACATTTCACTTATTGTTAATCATACAACATTTCAAATGTCTCGATAACTGCAATCATGATCGATTACCCAAATGACTTGTTTTAGAGAAGTTCTCCCGAAAATCATTGAAAGTTTTAATCGATTCAATAAACTGAAAGAACGGCACCAGAAGACGTTCTGCAATTTTATTTAGAATCTCCGAAAGGTTACGTTATTATAGTAACGGACAAACAAAACATCTCAAATATTGGAATGTATTGACAATCACTATTTCATGAATGTTTATGGCAGTGGTGAATCCAGGAGAGGATCAGAGGGGGAAGCACTTTAGAAAAGTGCGCCCGAAATATTTTGAAATATTCGGAATCCCTTACTATAAATCTAGCTAGCAGTTACAATAGGTCCTTTACTGTCCCTTAAACCAGTGCTCCGCAACCGGTGTGTCTTGAGCCGATACAGGTGTGAAGCTTTTGATGTTCCACGGAATTCTAGGAAGAACTTTGGTGTTGCCGTAGGTGAGAAAAGGTTGCGGAGCACTGCCTTAGACAATGTCCTATCTTCAGTGGTTTAGCCAACTGCAAATTTGACTGCAACTGCTGGACTGGCAGTACAGAAATGGGGGTAGCAATGCAAATATGCCTCATCAGTTGCAAAGTTGAATAATGCATCAGTTGAAATATGCGCCCCATTGAGGGCCCTGGTTTATGGGCCTGTAGTTGAAGCAATCTCAGGTCAACGTTAATGAGTTGCCTTTAGTTGATAGATATCTATCTTACAGGTTGGAATCACAAAAGTGTTTGCTGAGGTGCTACCTTCTCATAAAGTTGAAGAGCTTTCCAAGCTGCAGTCTACTGGAAAGAAAGTAGCAATGGTTGGAGACGGTGTAAATGATTCCCCAGCATTAGCTCAAGCAGACGTTGGCATTGCCATTGCATCCGGAACAGACGTTGCTGTGGAAGCTGCTGACATAGTTTTAATTAAAGTAAGAGACATTTTTAATTTGACGGTGAATGTACCGAGTAATCGATCGGGTTGTCTAAATGCGCTCTACAAACAATCAGTGCCGAATTTAAATATTGAGAGGCCCTAGGCTATTTGAATTTTGAGGCCCTTTTCTTAAGTTTTGAAACCCGCTAAATGTTGAGACCCTAGGCTTCAGCCTACTTAGCCTAGTGGTAAATCCGTCACTGCATACAGTGTAGTTTATCAATAAATGTCAGGATATATCTCTATCTGTTGCATTTCGCATCTGCGCAAGTTAACGTGATTATTTTCTACACTCTTTCTCAAATATTTCAGGATGATTTAATGGACGTGGTTTTTAGTTTAAAACTGTCGAAGAAGACAGTTCGCAGGATTAGAATGAATTTCATTTTTGCTTCGATTTATAATGCCATCGGCATACCAGTTGCTGCAGGCATGTGCTCATCATTTGCTTTCACCCATAAATTTAGACTGAAAACGCAGTATCAGAATATTAATGTGAATAATTTTAATATTGCAGGAGTTTTGATGCCATTTGGTTTTGTTCTCATACCTTGGATAGCATCAGCAGCTATGGCAGCATCATCAGTATCAGTAGTAGTTTCTTCTTTAATCTTAAAATTGTGAGTGATTGTGTAAATGACATTCGTAAATATATCTTATTTTTATGTGCTCCGTATTTTCGGTAGTAGTAATCAGTGTGAGATGTATGGGCAAAGAATCGGTACAGCCCGCAGAGAATGAATCGCTCTGAGGGCATTTTACCGCTTCTACTACCTATTATTTTCATCTTCGTGTGAGATTTAACCCACTCTTCTTCCTCATATAGACCCATTCGATTCTCCGATTTGTCCATCAAGTCCTATGGCAACATCCGCTGCTCGTTATAATTAAAATGAATATGAAATGTCTTTGCAGCTTCAAGAAAGAAGACAAAGAAGCGTTGATAACTGAAGACTATATAACTTCATTAAGAAATGCCAATCAACTCCATAATGAGGAAACTGATCCACCGTCAACAACAATGTCAAGTAGTAGACGTTCTGGGAGGGAATGGATAATTTTCAAAACTTATCGTGATAAGTTACAAAGACAGAAAGATAGAAATTCTGAGAAATCGGAACGGAGAAGATTGCTGGAGTGTGAAGACAATGTATAAAAACAACAGAGGAACTGTGGGTGCACTAGCTTTTTAGCTAGTTAGAAATAAAATTTCCCTGAATTAGTATCTAGTGCTAGAGATGAATACTTCAGGTAGGCCACATTTTTTTCGTATTTTACTCGTAGTTGTTGAAATATGAACGTTATGTCTACCAATGCTGGTGACAACCAAGGTGAACACTGCATCGAGGTGCTTCGTCAGATGGGACACTCACCTACTCTATTATATTTTCGAAGATGGATTGAAATAGGAGAGCAGTTGTACTCGTGTTTGTAATTCAGTCATCTTTCACACTGCAAATTAATTTCTAAACTGTTAAGGTCATGCATTCATCTCATGTTATCGTGCAATACTTTCAATCATCACTAGCTTTTAAGCTGGCATCCAACATATCCAAAAAAAAGCAGTTGGCTCCTTAATTCTTTAACGATGGTAGAGAAAGAGAGAGGTAATATTGATGGTCACTAAATAAAATTTAACAAAGCAATAAAGTATTCAATGTTCCTACTTTTGTTCCGTGGAAGTTACATAAGTGGAGCGAAATAAAAATCTAATCAGCCATCGATATCATACAGCGACTGTAAAATTACTGTACGTCAAGTTGGCTTGAATTTCAGCCACTGGCCATGCCAATTTATAGCCATAAGATAAACTTATTTAAGACATTAGACATTGCATAGAAACCTGTAATTTAAACCAGGGTTACAGTGAAGTGACCTTTATATCATGTAATAATATGGGTTTGGTCGAACTTTGATCATAAAAACAGTCATTAATATCTGAGATTACTAGACGTGTATCGTTTTTTTATGCAATTCAGAAGTTCTTGGATGGAAAACTAAAGAGTAACGGGACTGGCAAAGAAAAACTGAGGTAATATGAATTTTGTCTCTTCTTTATTTAAATTGATGACAGGATAGCATGGTGGGCAGGTATTGGTAAATGAAATTTGTTTCTTTTTTTTAAATCAATTAATATAAATAAATAATTGAGAATCAAAAGAATTTAAACGTTTGCTAAGGATCTAAATCTTGTTATTGTGGCATGTTCATGTTCGTGCGTGTAACACTAAAATCGTTGTAATATGTCTGAACCAAGTTGATTTAGTCTAACTGTAGGTGCTTTAAAAGTTAAAAAGGAAAACTAAGAAAACATCAATTATATCTAATTAACTTTCCTCTCCATCAAAACGATGCATTAACTCTGCTTAGCACAAAGTGCAGTCTACAAATGTTGACTGTATTGCATAACGTGATAACAAATACGTAAATTGAAGTCGCAGTTGGGACAACCTTTAACACACAGATGTTACTTCAACATTTACTACATGGAAAGAGGACTGGTGCTAACTGTAGGGGTCTTTCAAGATGAACAGAAGAAGGAGCTTGCTATGGCACACAAGCAGCGCATTATTCGTTTAATTTAATTTTTTATAACGGTTAAATAATCATAATTGTCCTCACATAGCATGGATGAGCAAACTGCTCCTCATCAGCACCTATTTTTCATAATTCCATGTCATAAATGAAAACCAAGCAAAAATAATGTGAATTTGGTCCACTGGCGCCTTCATAGATCTTCACATGTCCCACAGCGAATGTTTGCTCATCCCTGCTCTGTAAAACCCAATTTAATCACGTGAAAACTAAACGAGACTGACTATATAACGTACGAATATGTTGACAATTCTGTAAAAAAGTGCAACTCTGCTGATCCATGGCAAATGCTCATCCATTTACTTTTCTTCAAAATTGTACCCCATGAAATGACTATACTGTTTTTCAAATACTAAACCCTCGTCGCCTTTGACAATCTAAATTTTAGATGAAGTTGAAGACTATTTATTAAAGATAAACTAGTTTTAGGGTAATGGAAAATTTAAATTATTTTGTCGATCCACAGTTTTTCGTTATACATGCCGGTGGCAATAACTGTTGTGCTCGGGGCCAGAACCAAAACGTCGCAATCTAATTAAAATCTATTGTCCTGAATAAACTGAAGACCGCGCCTGCCTGTCGGAATATAATGCACTTGTCAAGAAGCCAACTGAATAAACCTGAACGGAGATTTACAAAATATAAAAGTGAAATTAATACAATTTTGAATGAAAATGAGCTTTTACTTATTTTTATTTACCGGTTTTCTTAAAAATAGCCATCATGAGCGGCAGTTCACTAAGAGCCAGTCCTTCAACATCGACTGAAGACAAACATATCAAAAAATGTTTGATTAAAGTTGAAGGAATGACTTGCGCCTCTTGTGTCAACAGCATTGAAAGTCAGCTATTTAAAGTAGACGGTAATGTCTTTGTTTAGACAAAAATGGGTCATAAATGAGTGAATAATATTTACATCGAATTTAAAATGTGATTTTCAGGGATACATCTAGTTACGGTTTCACTTTTGGCACAGAAAGCTGAAGTTAATTACGATAAAGACATCATTAAACCTCAAGAAATAGCTGACAGAATAACTGAGATGGGATTTGATGCTACAATCTTGGACAGTGGTGGAGTAATCAGCAGTGATAACGTATTGAATGTTCGGGTAGGGACACTTTTATTATACAGTGAAACTCGTTTAACACGAAACTGACGGGACCAAAATATTTTTTCGTGTTAAAAGAATTTCGTGCTAAGCTATTCATGCAGAAAACCCATCATTGTTTTGTATGTCGTCATATTTTATTAATTGGATTTATTGCTAAAAGTTACACTTGTAATTTTTAGTAATATAACCAACAGAGCATTAATTTACCGGCCAAAGTTTCTATTTTGGTTATATAACGCAATGTTGGAACAAATGGAGCAGGCCATCATCCCCCACAGACAACCCGGCAAATATTCCTTTGGGTTCCAGATGCCTGGCTGGGGTGCCCCCAATCCAGGGCATGTTCAGTGGGCCCACAGATCCGACCATGCTGCAGGTGGGATGAGGGTGTGAGGATGTTTACTAAAAGTTACATTTGTGGGCATCATATTAGATTCAATATTTTCAATTTAAATAATGATGTAGGCTACAAATGCATAATTTTTTAAAAAAAAAGCCTAAAAGAATGATTGTTTTTGGGATAAAGTGTGCTTTGTTTTTCAGTGTCTTTTTGAGCATAAATTGTCAATAAAAAGGTCCCCCCTCCCCATAGTTTGAAAGGTTTGTCAATGGCATGCCTCTACCATCCCGAACCCAGGCTGTAATCTAGCAACAGTGGCAACTATTGTTTATTTGTTTAGGTTAACGAAAACTCCGGTATATGCTGTATATCCAGTATTTTGTTAGCCGAGAAGGAAAATAATTTCGTGTTAAGCTATTTTTGTTTCGGGTTAAAAGAAAAGAAATGTGTGGAATTACAGAGTATTTTGTCCGGACCACAGTGTTGTTTCATGTTAAGCTTTTTCGTGTTAAACGGATTTCACTGTATTTGATGTTTATAAAGATGCTAAAATGGCCCTACGTATAATTTACAAACTCAGAATATGAAGTTGGCTCCCAACACTCCTTGCAAAAGAAGTACCAAATAACTTCAGTAAGTTCGTTAGTGAGTCTGTTAAAACTGCTTCCGGTATTACTGTTGTTGACCCTTTGTGGCTTGAGGCAGGTTGTTCCAAGCACATACTGTAAACCCACGTTTACCGTGCTAACAGGTTCCGGACAAAGGGTGGAAACACTTCAACACAGAATAACCAGCTTCCATTGTGTATAAAAGGTTGTCAAAAATGCACTGGTATAAATCTATAAGGAACCATGTGGGGGTCGCGTCCCCCCAGAATTATACTCATGGAGATCACTCATAGATGGTTCCCCCTTCAGAAATTTTGAAGATTGATGTCTACTCAAATAAGTATATGTAGGCCTACATATTTTTTTTATTGGAAATTACATTTACAGTATGTGTGTACAGGGGCGGATCTACATAGGAACTAATAGGCGTGAAGCCCTGGGCCCCCAAGTGTGAAGGGCCCCCAAAAATGGTATTATCATAAATTTTTAATACTTGTTGATTAACAATGAGCACTTATCGTAAAGTAAAAAATAGTTAATATAATAATATAGATTATTTATAGAATTGTTTAATTTTAATCAATGTAACATTATTGGACTTCAATAAGCCCTGGGCCCCAAGAAACTTAGATCCGCTCCTGTGTGTGTATACGATTTTGAATCATTTTGAAAAAAAAAAAAAACAAATTAGGAAGAACTTTTACCGATTTTGAAAAAAAATCCATTCATCAGGAGGATATTTCAAGGAGGGGATTCTAAAATTTAGGGCTTATTGGGCCTCTCACCAGGGACGGGCTGACAAGCAGCTACAAGAAAGTCAACATCTATTAAATGCTTTGCAATTTTCAAACGTATCCCTCGAACAATGACGGGCCACAAAACCAACTTCCTAGTGGGCCAGTCCAACTTTTCACTCCATCCCATCCTAGAATAGAAATAGGTTTTGGTACACCAGAGGTGAAAAACTGTGAAATGAAAATGTTTAGATCTCAAGCTGTATGCCTTCAAGCTCTAGAGAAATTATCTGATGTTCAGAGACATGAAGTACTATATGTACAAGGAATTACTATTGTCATATTATTTTAACAGATTCTAGGAATGACTTGTTCTTCCTGTGTGCACACCATTGAATCAACCATATGTCGCCAGAAAGGGGTTAAATCCGCATCTGTATCCCTGGCAACATTGTCAGGAAAATTTGAATTTGATTCAGAAATTATAGGACCGAGAAACATCATTGATATGATTAACGTAATGTTTTTGAACATATGGCATATTTTGACAAGTCGTTCATTGTATTGATTTAAAATGTAAAACTTGATTTTCCAGGGGATGGGTTTTGAAGCATCATTAATTTCAGATGCTGATTCTCATACTAATTATTTGGACCATAGCGACAGTATTAAAAAGTATGTCAATATTGAAAATTAAACGTAAGACAACCGTTTTCTTATTGCATTAAAGTAAGAATAATATTTAAAATTTCATCATTTGATGGACTTCAGATGGCGAACATCCTTTTTGATTTCACTCATTTTTGGAGTGCCATGTATGGGACTGATGTTATACGTAATGACTATCCACAACAGTATTCTAACAAGTTTAATTCTGCCTGGATTATCAATTGAAAATGCTTTATTATTCATTTTATCAACGCCGGTTCAAGTAAGAAGCTTACCGTTTTTGTAGAGCCTGCGATACATTACGCATTTTCATCATCATCATCATACCCTTATCCCGCCTGCGGCAGGGTCGGGTCTGCCTGTTCTAGCCCTCCACTCTCGCCTATGTCCCACCAGGTCCCCGTCCACTCCACACACCACCACATCTCCACGCACAACTTGCTCCCACGTCTGCTTCGGTCTCCTCCTGCCCGGGTGCTTCCGACCATTTCCATACCTGAAATGGACCTAACGAGCTCCTCCTCCCCTCTTCTCATTAGATGTCTATACCACCTCAACCTATTCTCCCTCATTTTTTCGGCGATGTCCACCACCCCCAGGCTACCTCTAATAGTCATTCCTAATTCTATCCGCTCGCGACACTCCACTCATGTACCCGAGCATTCGCATCTGGGCTACTTGCATTCTATTGACGTGGCTCTTCCTCACTGCCCAGCATTCTGATCCGTATAGTATAGCTGGCCTAACCTCTGCCCTGTAGAACTTCCCTTTCAGCTTGATTGGGACCCTCCTACCGCACAGGACTCCACGTCAACCATTCCCCATTGATTCTATGGGTCACATCAGAGTCTATCTCCCCATTGCTTTCCAAAGTTGATCCTAAGTACTTTACCTCTTGCATCTTTTTCACCAATTCGCCCCTAGAGCGTACTTCAAGGCTTAGAGGTACTTAGAGGTACTTCAGCTTGAAAGCTAAGTGCTGTACTCTGTGTTCTTCATGTTTTTCTTTAGCCCTCCCTTTCTCTATCGCCCCTCCGATAACGTTTAGGCCCTTCTCTACCTGTTCTCTGCAATCATTAAGTTTTCCAATATCGTCTGCAAATGCAATGCGCTGAGGGGTCCATTCCCCTACTCCCGTCAGTAGCTCGTCCATAACCACAATGAAAAGGTATGGGCTTCGTGCTGAACCTTGTTCAGCCCCCAGTATTTCCCCAAGGTGTCATTACCCTGGCTATGGAACTATCATACATATCCTAAACTATTCGAATGAAACCCTCTTCTACCCCGTTATTTCTTAATATCTCTCAAATTACCTGTCGTGGAACACTATCATTAACCTTCTCCAAGTCGATAAAGATATTTGCTTTAAATTTCCTATGATATGATTACCATTCTGAAATTCTCTGAGGACCGGTATTTATTTTTCTTGGGCACTAATACCAAGCTTCGGCCTATAGGTTGGGAAACGATGCTGTAGCATATTTTTATTGCTTCAAATTCACTTCCAGACCCACATCCTTATTATATTAAAGCTTATAATCAGTGGCGGTTTTAGGCACGTGCAAACTGTGAAAATGCACGGGGCCTCGCTTCTGCAAATAGCAAATTTTTGGAAAGGGCCTCGCACTTTCAATTTGCACAGGGCCTCGCGTATGCTAGAACCGCCACTGCTTATAATGACTGACTAAATTGCATTTCTTTCATACTTTTTCTGTCTTTAAGCCGTTCTGCACAATAATAATGGTGTCAGTGTCCACCACTGCCTGACAGTTGAGTGATCGAGAAAGACGTTCATTTTTCTTTCAAATATTTTCAGGTATGGAGTGGAAAACATTTCTACATTCAGGCATACAAATCATTGAGGCATGGATCCGCCAATATGGATGTCTTAATAGTAATGACAACGACAATTGCATATATTTATTCGATCATAATTCTTATGGTCGCCATGCTGATGCATCGAAATTCAAGTCCGATGACATTTTTTGATACACCACCAATGTTGTTTGTGTTCATTTCTCTGGGAAGGTGGTTAGAAAATATTGCCAAGGTAATTCACGAATAATCTAAACGCAACATCAATATTTAGACTTTCAAGGCAGATTTCAACTATGGATTCTCTTTCATCAAGGGAAAAACGTCGGAAGCTTTGTCGAAACTGATGTCATTGCAATCTAAAGAAGCCACTCTGGTGGAATTGGGGCCATCAAATGAAATTTTATCAGAAAGAGATATTAACTCAGAGTTGGTTCAGAGAGGAGACTATTTAAAAGTTAGTCGAATTCAAGAGGTTAATGTATTCGCACAAACTGCAATGGAACTTAACTTAATAAATCGTGAGTTTTAGGTTCTTCCTGGATCAAAATTTCCTGTTGACGGAATTGTGGTTCATGGCCGAACAACTGCAGATGAATCTCTTATCACTGGCGAATCTCTGCCCGTTGCTAAAAGTCAGGGTATGTAGGCCATGTCTGGGATTCTTAATTATAATACTTTTATTTTTCCAAATGGCTATGTGCATTTTAGGAGCACCTGTTATTGGAGGGTCTCTAAATCAGCATGGAGTAGTTGTTATTAAAGCAACACATGTCGGCAAAGACTCCACGTTAGCGCAGATAGTGAAGCTTGTGGAGGATGCTCAAACTTCTAAAGTAATTTCGTTTCTTAAATTATTCAAAGAACTAAACTAGCCAGACGTGTCTAACCTAACCATAACATCTTTAAATATTTTATTAGTTGCTGATCTCTGATTGTTCTTCCTTATATAACAGTATTTCACTTACGTTTCGTTATTTTAGGCACCTATTCAACAACTAGCTGATAAATTAGCAGGCTACTTTGTTCCGTTTGTAATACTGTGTTCTCTAGGAACGTTGGCCAGTTGGATTATTATTGGCTATACCGACTTCCCAATTGTTGCTAAATACTTTCACGTAAATTTATAAAATTTTTTGTTTCGTGAGTTGTAATGTAGTTGGGTTGTTTTGGTATTATTTTACTTTACCACTACTCTATTTCCAGGACAAAGATATCAGTGAAAGAACAGAAATCATTTATCAGTTTGCCTTTCGATGTGCTCTGTCTGTTTTAGCCATTTCGTGCCCATGTGCTTTAGGACTTGCTACTCCCACTGCCGTGATTGTTGGCACTGGCATTGGTGCGCACAATGGTGTACTTATTAAAGGAGCAACAGCTCTAGAAACTGCTCATAAAGTAACTCTTCAAATTTCTTGAGTTGCATGTGCTTACTACGACTTATTTTTTAATACTGCACTCTCCATTAAAATTTAGATTGATACAGTTGTATTTGATAAAACTGGAACTATAACATACGGCACGCCGTCACTAACTAAGATAAATATGTTCTGGAGTGAATTTGATTGGCCTCTTAATAAGTTTCTGGCAGTGGTTGGGACGGCAGAGTCTGGAAGCCAACATCCCATTGCTTCTGCGGTCGTAAAGTTTGCAAATGTGGTAAATTAATACTGTTATTTAAAAACAGAACCTATTACAATGAATTTTTCATAAATGCAATTTCTAAAATTCTCGAATTTCCCCCTCATCATTGTAGGTTTTGAATTCCAAAAGTGTTGGTGTGGTTGAAGATTTTGAATCCGTTCCCGGCTATGGCCTACTTTGCACAGTTACCAGCATTACAGAGATGATGAGAACGCATTCCGTTTCTGATAACAGTAATGTGCAGGTATATGATTTAAATGCTGCTGAACAAGTATCATCGAGTAAATGTATCATGGTTGAAGATGTTGTCATTCATTGGCCCTCTCAAAGTCCTGTACCAAAAGAAAATCAATTAGTATACACCGGTGGTAAGTTAGAGTTAATTTAGATTCTATTTCGTCAAAAAAATAATATAATGCTTTGAGTTTCTGACTTAGACGACACGAAATATCACGTATTGATCGGAAATCGCGAATGGATGACTTTGCATGGACTTTTTCTGAATGACGATGTAAGTCAAAATATGATGAAACACGAAACAAATGGAGAAACTGTTGTTCTCTGTGCCATAAATGGTAATGATTTTTTTAATAATGTTCTCAATTGTTGGTTTCAAAGATTATATTGTAAAGAAATATGTTAATAGGTGAATTAGTTGCGTCTTTAGTCGTTTCTGACACTATTAAACCTGAAGCTCACCTTACTGTATATACTTTAAAGAAGATGGGAATAGATTCGATTCTTTTAACTGGTGATAATAAATTTACTGCAAATGCCATAGCTAAGAAGGTAGGTCAACCTTTTAACTTATTCTTAACCATAAGCACATTTCAGATGTTAGCAACCAGGGCCGGCCCTAGAGTTTGCGGGGCCCAAGGCAGCAGGCGATAGCGGGGCCCAAGTACCAAGATTTTTTTTAATTCATCAGCGCGGGGCCCAAGGCGGTCGCCTGGCCCTAAGGCCGGCCCTGTTAGCAACCATAATCGACGGCCCAAATGGCTTCACTTTTCTCAACGGAAGTTGGAAAGCTATATCATCATTCTAGGGCCATCCTCCAGGGTGTCCAAAACTAAACAGTTGTCTCATGTTAAAAGCGTAAAGGGATGCCAAATGTGTCTACCCATGCAACAGGGTTAGCGGAGTTCTACACCCAGGTTTGGTGAAGTAAATACACATGCAAGTTTAATTTTTTTAGTAATTCCCACAAATGTGCCAAAAAAGTATTAAAAACATTGTTATGGTGGGCCATTTTACATCTTTGTATCAAAATCCCACAGTCAGGCACGACGTCTTTAGACAATGTGCTTGCAAAAACAATTTTACGAATATTTACATCAGATGCAGACCAGTATGGTCCTTACTAGCAATGAGTTGTAGGGTAGACCTCTTAACAAAATCTATTGACAACAATCTACCTTACAGGTTGGAATTACAAAAGTGTTTGCTGAGGTGTTACCTTCTCATAAAGTTGAAAAGCTTTTCGACCTGCAGTCCATCGGGAAAAAAGTTGCAATGGTCGGAGACGGCGTAAATGATTCGCCAGCGTTGGCTCAAGCAGATGTTGGTATTGCCATTGCATCTGGAACAGACGTTGCTGTAGAAGCTGCTGACATAGTCTTAATAAGAGTAAGAAACATTTTTTTAAAATTCGGCAAGTAATAGACACAGCTTTCAAAAGACATTCTAAATTATATTACTACCAGGATAAGTATGTGTGTCAGTTTCAAGTAATGACTACATTATTTCTCAAATATTCAGGATGACCTGATGGACGTGGTTTTCAGTTTAAAACTGTCGAAAAAAACAGTTCGCAGGATTAGAATGAATTTTATTTTTGCTACCATCTATAACGCCATCGGTATACCATTAGCTGCAGGCAAGTGTTATATTCGTCCTTAATTCTGAATTGAGATCACAATAAGATACTCGTTTATACCTTTTAAATAATTTAGGACTTTTGATGCCATTTGGGTTTGTTCTTATACCATGGATGGGATCGGCAGCTATGGCAGCGTCATCAGTATCAGTAGTAGTTTCTTCTTTGCTCCTAAAATTGTGAGTGAATCAGCGATTGTATTTCTCAACGTTGAAAAGTATCTTGTGCACAAAACCGCTGACTTCCCTTTGAGGCCATTTTCTACTGTGATGGGACTGCACAGCCCCAAGAAGACAGAGCACCTAGTTTTCGATAGGAGTTCCCAGGGGCAAGGGGGTGAGGTGATACCAGTGGCGCAAGTTTCGTTATTTTAGGATCCGTTTCCCAAAGCAATGGGGAAATAGATTCTGACGTGACCCATACGATTAATGCAGGATGGCTGAAGTGGAGTCCTGTGCGACCGCCGGGTCCCACTAAAGTTGAAAGGCAAAGTTTACAGGACGGTCGTTAGGCCTGCTATGTTGTATGGCTCAGAGTGTTAGGCAGCTACTGTATGAAGAACCATGAAAGGAGAATGCAAGTCGCTGAGATGCGAATGCTGCGCTACATGAGTGGGGTGTGGCGAACCGACAGAATCCCAAACCATTACATTAGAGGTAGCTTGGGGGTGGGAAGCATCACAGAAAAGATGAGAGAGAATCTGCTGAGGTGGTATGAGAATGTGATGAGGAGGAACTTATTAGGTCCATTATGGGACTGCAGGTGATTGGGGGCACCAGGAGTAGAGGAATCCAAAACGGACGTGGGAGCAGGTGGTGGAGGCAAAGGGACATGAGGGTATGCGAGATGGAAGGGGACTTGGCGAGGGATAGGATAAGAACCGGGAGCGGCGAATTGCGTTTTACATACCAGTTCTCGTCTGATCACCAAAGTTAAGCAGCGTAACCCCAGCTAGTACTGACATGGGTAGCCGTTTGGGAAAATTGGGTACTGCTAATACCCAAAAATCGTCGCATTAGTGTAGTGTCTGTGCAGTCTCTGCATAAGAACTATGCTGCGGACGGGGCTCTAATGACCTTGTAGTTGAAGGGCCTTAAAACACCAACAAACAAACAAGGATACGAGCCAGCAGACCTGACCCTGCCACAGGCGGGATAAGGGTGTGATGATGATGATGATGACGATGGCACTGCACAGCATTGGTAAAGAAGTACAGAACATTTAAAATGTCTTTACAGTTTCAGGAAAGAAGACAAAGAAGCGCTGATGACTGAAGACTATATGACTACTTTGCGAGCTACCAGTGAACTCTATAACTGGGAAACTGATCCACAGTCATCAGCATTGTCTAGTGGCAGACAATCTACAAGTGGATGGATATTTTTCAAAACTCATCTTGATAAGATACGTAAAAAGAATGGCAAAAATGCTAGCAATTCAGAACAGAGAAGACCACTTTTGGACTATGACGAAGATGTATAAAGACATCTGATATTACAAATGAAGTACACAACAAATGTATGCTGGGTAAACAAATTTTGACCCTTTGTAAATAAACATCTCCCCGCGGTAGCTAACATAGTGCCTCTAGTGTTAGGAATGGATACGTCAGGTACGTTATATTTTCTCATAACTTACTAGTAGTGTTAAGTTGTGTATGAATAATGACTAAGAAACAAATGAGCTCTTAAAGAATTGGGTGTACCATGCGTAATCCTAACATAGGACATAAAAATATTAACTTACTTCAAGTAACATGCGTTGCCATGTGGATAAATACATGAATGCATGGGCTGCTCGGTTCTTTGTTCTTACTAGAGCATTTTCAAGCCAGCCTAAACTTTTTGTTGTACTTAATCATAAGTGAATCAATAGTGCACGTTGTTTTGGTGGGTTTTTTACATCTATATCTTAAAAATTTAAATTTAATCATATATAACTGTTGAAAATCAATAAATTTTTGCATTGTTTATTGTTCAAAGCCGTTGCTATGTCCGAAGGTAGGCATATTGAATGTAGCGCTCTCGAGCGCTTGGTTGCAAGGTTACTATAGTAACCTTGGTTGTTTGTAGGATAAGTTTCGCGCCGTTTTTCAAAATTTAAATACCCGGTAATCATTTTTAATTCAACACTTAGGTGTTCAAGATTCTTCGGAGGATTATAGCATCGCACAGTAACGCAAAGTACCCTGCCTTTTATCTGTTTTAACACAAGGCTCCCTAGGCTTCTACCTAGGGTTGCCAGGATTCTTGCAAAGCAAGTTAGGCCAGGCGCACACTTACGTCAAAACTGCCTTAAAACCGAATTGTTTTTGTTGTAGAGCAATATTGGCAAAACAGTTTTTGCAATTTATCAATTTTATGAATAGCATGAAAATGGACATCAATGGGGCTGCTGGTTTTTGTATCCTAGTGCTGAGATTACAATGCAAATATAACCAAAAACGGTGACATTATTGGGTGTACCCTATATATTGTGAACGAACCATCATCATTATTCCGCCTGTGGCAGGGTTGGGTCTGCGGGTCCCTGTTCACCACACACACTACCGTATCCTTACATATAACTTGCTCCCACGTCTGCCAGTACAGGTGGCAGTCTCCCCCGGGGCAGGGGAAGACCGCCACCTGTACTCCTATAATGGACCAAACAAGGAACAAGGGGACGAACATAGGAACGAACGAACAAAGGGACGAAGGAACCAACAAAGGAACGACCGAACGAACGAACAAACTCTTATAGGAAATTGAAAGATCATCCCCAAATTTTATTTCCAATGTTTTTGGCCACCTTTCGGAAATTTATGCGGCATTTGCACCTTTTATTAGGGGCCTACTTATCAAGACAGCAAATATCACAATAAATAGTGTATTTTTCTCTTCGATATCCAGATGACACAGGATGAATGGAGTGGGATCTGGAGTGTTTTGTTACAGTGTGCGCACCTTCATACATTTCAGTAGGAAGTCGACAGACTTGCCCCATAACTGTTGCAGTGATTGCTAGACAGTTTTGTCTGCTAGATGCCTATAAGCTAACCATTGGTTTTCATTGCCCAAGCAGAGCAGTCCGGTCCCTGTAGTGTGCACCTAGCCTTTGTTTTTTCCTCTCCCAGAAATTTGGACTCGCTTGGGCTGTCATTCATTAGATTGGCCTTCTGGAAGACTACTGTATTTTTAAGTATGCAAACCGTATGTACGATGGGCGAAAATGCTTAAAAAGTGTGCATAATAGAAAAATTTGAAAACTGGGACTTTTTGGTGTCCTGAAAGATTCGTTCGGGACAATGGGGCACAATGCTTAAGACCGGGGACAATCTCGATTAATCGGGACGCCTGGCAACCCTACCTGTACCCCGCCTCGGTGGCCCTGTGGTTAGCGTGCTCTGTATTTGCGTCAGTGGTTCTATGTTCCATACTGGAACGAGGTTGGTTGGCTTCTTTCGGGCGAGAGAGAATGCCTTGAGTGGGCCTTCCTTCGGATGAGAAGTGAAACCGAGGCCCCGTGTGGTGTAGGATGGCATTTGCACGTAAAAGAACCCTCCCTACTATACAACGGGTAGATGAGGCAAAATTCCCGGATGTAGGAGCTCGTCCCCAGACGTCGGTGAAGTGCCCCAACGAACAGTTGACCGACGATAAATAAGCATAGGAGTTGCAGTTTGGTCGGCAACCAGCTGTGGAAAAACACTGTCTAATATATCGCCCTTGGGTCCATTCTGCGGGACAAGATAGGTACCCGACCCTGCCATTGGCGGGAAAAGGGTTAGGAGTTGCTAGCTTTTTGATGACGATGATGGGGCGTCTCTATTATTTACTTACAGTAATGGAGTTGGCCAGAGCGACCTTGTCGTTTGACTATTGGGGATGTAATTATCAAAAGGCTTCACTATTGTGGTGATGGTAGTTGATAGAGGTACTGTATTTTGAGGAAAAGTCATGGAACAAATCAGAAATGAGCTCATAATAGTTCATAAGCATTTGACGATGCACGTGGTCCTCTTGCCATAGGGCCGGCTCAGAGATCGAGGACATTTTCAAACTTCTAAAACAGCGATTCTCAACCAATGTGCCGCGAGATTCACTAGAGTGTGCCGCGAGGTCGGGTACCCATCTTGTCCCTCTGACTGGACACAAGGGCGATATATTGGGCAGTGTTTTCCCACAGCCGGTTGCCAAACAAAACTGCAACTCCTATGCTATTTATCGTCTTTCTACTGTTCGTTGGGACACCGAAGACAGGGGGCGAGCTCCTGCACCTGGAAATTTTGGTCCTCTACCCGTTCCATAATAGAGAGGGTTCTTCCACGTGCGGATGCCATCGTAGACCGCACGGCGCCTCGGTTTTACTTCTCACCCGAAAGAAGGTGCACTCAGGGCTTCTCTCTCGCCCGAAAAAGCCAACCCACCTCGGTCCAGTATTGAACCAAAAACTACTGACACAGTTACCGAGCGCCAGCGAGGCAAGTTTTTGCATAGGGTTAGGTTACAACATACAGTATATATTTTCTTTGGCGTTTGTGTGCCCCATAATGTGTCGTTGTTAGTGTGCCGCCAAATTTTGAAATTAGTAAAAGTGTACCGTGGCGAAAAAAGGTTGAGAATCGCTGTTCTAAGAAAATGCTATAATAGAATTTCTTTTGTAAATATTTTGGGGCTGCACTAATAACTTCCCCCCCCCCCCCCGAGGAGCACCAAGGCGTCAAGCTGGCCCTGACCATAAATATTATGTTATCATCGTCATACTCTTATTTGCTGATGGCAGGGTCAGGTCGACGAGTGCTTCTCAATCATTGACACTCTTGACCTTGTGCTATTCTCAGGACAGCGTTTTTTATGTACTACAAATCGACAGGCGATAGTATTCTCGTATTTCTTTAATTCTGAAGTTGGCCACCACAAACTGCTAAACGCAGTGCGACTATTAAAGAATGGATAGGTGATGATGGTGGTGTTTGTACCACAGAAAACCCAATGCGGTTTGCATGATGTATTTTGTTGAGCATTCAATTGGTTGGCCATAGGTTATCACTACATTGTACCATGTTCATTTTTACGTATAGCGTATGACCTGGATGAGAGGAAAACACATTCCAAGAAACTTCAAAATAACAAATCAAAAGAAGGTGACATTATTATGTTATGTAAGTATGAGTTAGGTTTAATTAAAATTATAACTATAAGTATAATGTTGTATTAAAGCAGTCAAATTTATTTGTTAATTGTAGCGAATATGTCAACGAAGGAATCAACAAAGAGCAAATTTGAACAGTTGTTAAAAGCCGCATTAGAAGATGCTAAAACGTAAGAAAAATTAACGCAATATGACTCAAAAATACAATTTCCCGAAGTTATTAATGTTATTGGTTTTTTAAAATTGAAAATATAAACTATAGTGAAAAGGCAGCAAGAGGTAAGAAAGTGAAGAAAAAGAAGAAGCGCAGTCCTGAGGTTGGCCTAGTAAGTGCCACTCATGATGAATATGGCAGTCAGAATATTTTAGAGCAGGAAACCGAATTTAACGGATCTGATAAAAAGAAATTAAGCAGAAGGAAAAAGATCAAAGAGGGGAAAGAAGGTACCGGTAGTTTGCAAAAGTTCCATATCACATTTAAATATAACTTGCCGATTTTGTTGAAGTATTCATAAGAGCATGCAACGTTTACTGCTTTTATCAGGCTTAGTTAATCCCGTTTTTATGAATGACAATAATTCCCCAACAAAAAGGTTAATTTCCATTAAAGAAGTGGATTCGAAAGATAATGATATGTAAGTCAGTTTCGGTTGTTTTGTAAAAGGTGTATTGGTGTTATTTGAAAATAATTTTATGCCAGCCTTTTAGTAATTTTTATGAGATGATGTTATAATGTTCCTAATTTTACTTCTAATTCAAGTATTAGGAGCTCAAGCGATACTACCCAAGAAATTATAAAAACTGTGATAACGCCTAATGAAGATGACAACAGAAATGATGCCACTCTCTACTCTGCAATTAAACCAAGGAAGAAAAAGTCTCCCAAGCCTTTAAAAAGTCCTGAAAAAAGTCTTCTTGCAGAAGAGCAGAATTGTGATACTACCCAGGTGGAAGAGGAAATTAAAGATGAACGTGATTCAACTTCGCCACGGGCTAAATTGAAACCACGGCCAGTTCGAAGAAAAAAACTAAGAGATAGTACTAGTAAAGCGTCCCATTGTGAAATCGAAAATGATGATGAGGAGGAGGCAAAGCATGGGTCCAAGGAACGGAAAGACGGCGACATTGTCCCGAAAGGTGCTTTGAGTTAAGATTTCTACATTTGCAAGTGAATTTCTCAGTTGCGAAATATAAAGGGTAAACTCATTTAATTTTAGCTTTGGAGAAATCATTAGAAAGTACTACAGCAGAAGACACCGCTGATAACAAAATCTTGAGTGTGAAAGTTCATAGAGTCAGTCGTTTAAAAATGAATTTCCTTATCCGACATCCATTAGTCCGTGTTCATATTGTGAATGGCTCAACTGGAATGTGCATTAAAAAGAAAGACAGGTGATGGCTCACAGTATTACTAATGAGGTGCTAATTTACAACACTAATTTGTGATTGCAAATTACAGTGGAAAGTCAGTAACTCTAGTGTACGAGAATAAAAGTTCAAATTTAGACTACATATTGCCAGTTATGACTCAGCCGTATGATCTGAAACAGCAGCGGTATTTAATTTTTTAAAAAAATGTTTCCGTTTCTTTTCAAAATATATTTATGGTTTTTTTACTACTAAATTTTAGTTCTACTTTGCCAGTTTGGGAGGAAGAATTGTTATTCAACGAGAGCTTTGATTACTTCACTCAGGAAGGTGCAAATACTATTTTATTTTTTGAAGTAAGGATCTAGCTGGATATTGTCTTTATTTCCAAATAATATTTAGTATTTTGGGGTTTAGTTTTGAAGTGCGTAAATATTATTTTTGTACTAGATTTTAGATTTTTTGCCAATGTCGGTAGCAAGTGCTCAGTATGTCAGACAAGGTGTTGATAGTGGATGGTATCACATCGCATGGGCATTTTTAAAGGTACTAGGTGATTAGTTATGACTGAAATGGAAATTGTTATAATTTCTAATTCTCTTTTGTTTTTAATAGTTGATCGGTGCCAATGGTGCTTTAAATGTTGACCGTAAAGTGCAGTTACAATTATATTGCCCACCCAAGCAACATATTCGCCCAGAGCCTCATGTAATTGATGTAAGTTAGATTATCAGATGTGTTGATTCATCTAAAATTCGTTACAGTATATCAAATTGTTATCTGTGAAGATTAACGTGTTTGCTTAAATGAAGTTGAAGCGAACTTTGTATCAAATTGAATTTAAAGTACTCTTCAGCTTATTAAGGAAATAATGTGTACCATAATAGCCATTTGATTTGGAAGTTGATTAGTTTATAGATTCACTCACTCTCAGTGCATCGTAAAATACTTAATTTCTTAACCAAATTGATTTATCAGGTATTTCATTGGTGGTCGTCTTTACCACGCATAGCATATCCTGGTACTCTGTACGTTACAGTTAGTGGAATTGACTGCCCCAGAAATATGACACCTGCATTGAGATCGTTGGCCCCAATGCAAGAAGAAGCAAGCTTGAATATTTCTAGGTCTTCACCAGGTTATAATAATGAAAAAGACGACCGCAAAAGGCACGTTTATACTGTCTTATCGTTTATGATTAATTGTTTTAGACGTTGGAGATTTATTGGACATTTTTTTGATTTATAAGTTTCAATCTGTCTTATTTCGTGCATATCTTAGCAATTCTGAAGCAGTTCTTTCAACTACTCATTCTGCTATTCAGTGGTCTCGGCTTCCAGGCCAAAGTTGCAAAGTGCCGAATTGTCACTTCTTAACATTACCCACTTCAAGTAAAGGATGTTTCACGGCGTCATTTTCACAAAACGGAAGGCATTATGATTCATCCATTGTATTTGATGATTCCTTACATTAAACATGCTCTCTAGTTGTGATATTAACTAATTATGGAGTTTTACTTTTAGGTCACTTGCTTGTGGATGTTACAATGGTGTCTCATCTGTTATTATTATATATGAGGTTTGTGTGAAATGTACTTTAGTTTAAATTATACTTCTGTGTACAACATAGCTTTCTGATTTTGTATTAATTTAAAGATTCCTTCTGGAGAAACATTGAGGCTTCTGAATGGCCATGTAGGTTTGATTTATGAGCTACAGTTTGCAGATTTTGATAGGCTCCTAGTTTCAGCTGCTGCTGATGGCACTGCAAGGTCGATCTGTTGTTCATACGTTTGTTACCGTTAGTAATTTTTTGTTACATAATAAAGATCTTTTAATAACAGATTATGGTGCTTAGAGGGACAAGATAGTAAAACTGCAGTAATTCTACCTCACCCATCATTCGTATATACAGCACAATTTCATCCTCGCGTGTCTTTTGTCATTGTTACTGGTTGTTATGATACTTTGATACGAGTTTGGAATGCAAATCCAGAAGTTGACAAACATGGACAGGTATCTGACGCATGTTAGATTGATATTGTAAATTAAATTTACTTTAATGCTACATTTTTAATTTTCACCTGGTGTTTAAATTATTATGTGTAGTTAATTCAGGAGTTGGAAGGCCATGAAGGTTTTGTAAACAGTTTATGTTTTGATGAAGATGGGACTAAGTTATATAGTGGCGATAGTAAAGGGATTATAAGGGTTTGGAATGTTTACGTAACTGTACATCCAGCTCACAAAGGTTGGTTGTTTTAAAGGTCGATTATGGAGAATTTATGGAATTCATGAGATTTCGGTATATTTTACTATCATTTAATAGGTGTCACTGACAATTGGAGCTTGTATCAGGAGATACGCAATGCTGAGTTTCAGGTATGAATGTACTAGTAGAGGGAACTTTGTGGGGTTTGATTATTTAGCAGTTTATTTATTTTTTGGATTTCTGAGTTTATTAGGGTGTCTCAATTAGTAAATTAATACATCATCCAAATATGAAGAGATTATTAATTCAGTGTGCTGATGGAGTTCTTCGTATGGCAGATTCTCAAACGTATGTTTCCGAATATAATACTGATTATGAAATTATTGAGTTCGATACATGGATATCACAGCATGTTTTTGTGGTTGCTAGATTTAACGTTTTTCAGCATTTCAAAGGTCACTTGAATGTCTGTGAGCTCCTGAAAGGCTGCATATCACCTTGTGGGACTTATTTATTTACAGGCAGTGAAGATCATTATGTATATGTGTGGAATACCATCACAGGTATGCATATAGCTGAAATTTTCATTCATCTTGCCATCTTCATGATTTATAATTGAAAACAGCTATTCTTGATCTTTGAAAAATACCATAATTCAGGAGAATATAATTTATATACTAGGTGATGAAGCTGCTGTTTATTCTGATTTGCCACAGTATCATACTATTCATGGTGTGGCTTTTCATCCGCATGATCACATCGTTGCATTTTGCAGCTCTGGTTATAATGTACCAGTCATACTTTACAAGTATAGTAGTAAAGGTTAGGCAACAATTTGTCACAATTTTTTCTCTGCTGTTAGATTAGGTTACCAGCTGTTGATCCGTAATTATTTAGGCACTTCTTAGTTGGTCAATGTTTGCTTGCTTTCGTTGTGGGGGAAATTGATTATTGGTTTACAACATTTATTTACAGTTGTCAATGTTGATGTTAGCCGTGTGATACCAAAGGATACTGTGCCTTCTTCAGTGTCTTTAACAACATCTGTTATCGACAACTCATTTATAAATCATTTACCTACATGTGATCGTCCACCCTCAGGAAGACGAAGCGTGACGTTCAATTTAACTGACACCAATTCATCAACATATCTAGAGAAAATACTTCACAAGTTGGATTCCGTCCTTGTTATTCCAAAAGATACTTTGGTATGTAATGATGTAGTTTACAGGTAGTCAATCATATCTTTAGTTGCTAACTTAAGATGAATGCTTTGTCTGGACTTAGGTCCCTTCAGACACTATGCCTAATGGTTCGTTAAACTCTTTGGAGATGAGTAGAGCAAGTTGGGGCTCAACGTTCGATGGCTTGGGAATGAACCCCAACGCAGTCACCATTGGAAAGGTGACATTTATTTTTCATGGTAAAAAAAAATGTTGGAGGAAAAAATTAATAAATACGTGTTGGATACAAAAGTAGAACTGTTGGACTGTCGTATTCTAACCAGGAATCCACCAGGGTATTCCCATTGTATAGCTAATGCGGTTAAAATAGTTGTTTAATGTTGATTTCTTTCAGGCGGTTGCGTTGCATGAATATAATCCTCAGCGATCAGACGAATTAAAGATAAGAAAAGGTGATGAAATTAATATACTACACAAAGAAAGTGACCAGTGGTATATAGGGAAATTACTCAGTGGAGAAATAGGATATATCCCTAAAAACTACGTTACATTAATTGGTATATTTTTCACAAAACGATTTTCTCAAAATTATAATGAATTTTCACTCTGACAGATTAAATTTCCTTTGTTGTTTTTTTTCTACTTTCAAGTTGAAGACCCGAATAGAAATGCTGGTATTGACAGAGAAGTAAATGAACTAGAGTTAAATGAAAAAGCTAAAGATGTAAGAACCATTTTATTGTAATTGTTACATTTCCCCCTTATGAGTTGCTTAAGAGTGTAATGTACTTTTGGTGGAGGTTACTGCTGTCATAACAAGATCCGGACAACTTGCGTTTATATCTGCATCCGAAGATGAAGAGCCAATCATGTCATCGACACCCAAAAGGCACAAAAGGTGACTAATAACTCTAAAGAACTGAATTTCGTCATGTATAGGGGCAAATATTTATATTTGGATGGGTTTGTAATTCTTTATTATGAAGTAGGCACAGAAGAAGAAATCGAGAAAAGGTTGATGTGTTTGATGGAAGTTAAAAGTTGCTGGGAAGCGCATGTATTGTAAGTTGGATGCTTACTTTGAAAATGCGAAAAATAGTAGGTTGCTTGTTATGTTGAAATTTTATTACTCAATAGTTTATTCCCCAATTCATGTTTGAAGTAAAACCCTACATACGTAATAAATTCTTATCAATAATTCCTTTGGAGCGCAGGAAGATTTTTTAATACTGTAATAGTACCGGTAATAATTACGAGTAGAAAGTAGAAATGAATAGAAAAAGAAATAATTTGAAGTACTGGTCGTCAAAGTGAAACTCCATAATGCATTTAAGTAATCACACTCAGCTAAAACAATTTGCAAGCAATCAGACATATTTTTATTTCGTGCAGTTTTTAGTATATAAAATAAAATTCTCACAGAATGGACAATTTAATACCAGAGTATAGTTTGCAGGTGTCCTGGGGAAAGTTGTATTTTTAAAGTAACAAACCTTGTCGATTTTGTCATGAATGAACGAATAGCAATTAGGTGTATTATTGCAACGGTCGTAGCAGTCCTGGATAAAATTATTGTCAAATACATCTTTCTTTGGATCGAGATCTGCATAATCAACGATATTCAAACCGACTTCCTTCATATATTTGTCACAAGCTTAAAGAAAATAATGTCGTTAATTATTGTTGTTTTAAATATATCTTTCTTTTTCTTTGATATTGTTCAATTAACCATTATCTCGGATGATCGACGTTCTAACCCCCTTTCATTGGTGTGCTGGCTGGGGGCGAGCTGGTGACAAAAGTGCAAGCGGTAAGGTACTTAAGATCAGTGTGTCAGAGCAATGGGGAGAGACTCCGAGGTGACCCATAGAATCAATGGGGATGGTTGAACTGGAGACAGGCTAGGGGAGTCCTGATGGTAGGAGGGTTCCAATATAGTTTAAAGGGAAGTGTTACTGGGCAGTGGTTAGGCCAACTATGCTATATGGATCAGAGTGTTGGGCAGTGAGGAAGAGCCACGTAAATAGAATACAAGTAGCTGATATGCGATCTCTGCGATTGATGTATGGGGTGTCGAGAGCTGATAGAATTAGGAATGAGTATATTGGAAGTGTGTTGGGGTGGGGGACATCGCAGGGAAAAATGAGTGGAAAGTAGATTAAGTTGGTAAAACATCTAATGAGAAGAGGTGCTCATTAGGTCAATGATGGTAATGCAGGTTGTTGGAAGCTCCTGCGGTAGGGGAAGACCAAAGCACACGTAAGAGCAAGTTGTGCGTAAGGATTTGGTAGTGTGTGGGGTGGACAGGGACCTGGTGAAAGATAGGCAGGAGTCGAAGGCTATAAGTCGCAAACCCGGCCCTTCCAAAGGCGGGATAAGGGTATGAGGGTTAGAGAGGTCGTTGAGATAAATGGTTTGGCAACCCCTGAGCTAAGCAAACGCATGAACCAACATATGTGTACAGTTGATTGTGTGCATAGAGCGTCTCTGACCTCAAGCCCGCTTCGAGGTGAGATGTGTGGACAATATCCGCGTCTTGTAAAAGTACCCTTTCTTTCTAAGTGAAGTGCAAGAACTTGTCTTTTGGCCTCTTAGTTGGTAAACGGAATTAAGAGATGAGCAGTTATTGTTAATAAGCTTAACAAGCAACTAATTGACTAAAGATGGTTGACAGTGTTGGAGGGGGGTCTCCCGTGGCTAAAGCTGTTGTACTACTGGATATATTAAATATACTAACCTTTTTCACATGCATTTCCATAATAAGACTCGGTGCATTGACATGTTGAACCTTCAGCACTGCAATGGTCATCGGGTTTGAAAATCAGAGTCCCACCATTTAGACATGGGATCTAAAATAAATAGTTCAGGAGAAATTAAAATCAAAAATTAATTTTGGAATTATAAAGTAATAAGCTTACCGATTGTATGATGTCGTCACAGTTCTCTTGGTAGTAATTGAAATAGCTATCCTCTTCAATATCTCCATCAGTGGAAGGTTTTTTGTCAACAAGTTCACATTGTTTTACCTTTGTTCCCAAAATGTGTTAATTTTTACCTTACAATAGGTGATTTATTAATGAGTCGAAACATTGAATTGTTATTCTTACCTCAACGTCATTTTCAATTGCAATACCGTGATTAAATCCAAGACATTTGTCATCACCAGTACAACGTACAGAACAGGATTTGACATCAATTCCTGCAATAAGATTGTAACCCAAATTTGATTTCTTTTCCATATGCAATCTATCAAACCTTTTGTAAATCGCTCTTTCTTGAAATGTCAAAAATATGTTTCGGGTCATTAATAAAAATGCGAGACTCCATTTTAAAAGTTTAGTAGCCATTTCACAATGAGGAGTTGCCTAAATAAAGGAACATTTAAATCATCTACAAATATTGTGTTTGGTTTACGTTGTCATAGGGCATTTCTTTGTAATTGAAATTGATATTTAGTTACCCATTATTTAATAATTGCCCAATTGTTTAAGATAGATTTATAATACGTAATATTTGGAAATGAAATACCCTGGCTTTTATTTGTTGGTTGCTAAGGTGAGTTGTTAAAGAAAGCTGACGTGGAATAAATACTGGATCAGAGCCCGCTCTACGGGGGGAGGCGACCTGGACATTTGTCCAGGTTTTTCTAGAAATAGTACCTTATTCGTTGCTTGCTTGTTGTTGATATCTTTTTAAAGTTCTCCATACCTGTTTTCTGTCGAGTTTAATCTTGACAAGTGGTTGGTTGTCCTTGGCGTCATTTTTTTGGGGACAAATGATTTGGCGACAAATGGGTTAGGGAGTAAGCCAAGAAACCTTAACAGGCTGAACCCTTAGGAGGCTGCTCGCGGGAGTTGAGGAGGTAGGTTTACTGGATTAGTTTCAAGGGTTGGGGAGGAAGCCAGGCAGCCATAACAGGACGAACCCTTAGGAGGCTGCCCGCGGTAAATGATGGTGTAGAGGATATAGGAGAGGGGAAATTTGCAGCACCCAACGTTCTTTACCAACCACCCACCATCAACCACTTACTAACGAGGGCTTGCATTGCTTAACTTCAGTGATCTCACGAGAACTGGTGTGTCCAACGGAACTTGGCTGCACTTCAGGATACTAACTTGTAACCATTTAACATATTACTTCAGACTGGGCCTTTTGCTGTGCCCTAAGGACTTTACTGGTTATTAGTGTGACTCTGAAAAATCTTCGTCCAGCTTACTCTTCCAGCATGTCCCTTCTCCCAGCATATGACATTACTACGTTATGCAATTTTCATTACATCAGTTTTTTATTCATTAATGCTATGTTTGCAAATACATTATATTTGAAGTTTAAATTATCTAAATGCATCGTGTTTACATAAGTACGATGTATATCCTGTAATTTTAACTGTTTATATAAATGCAGTACATCCTCTTTATATAAGCAGAGTGAATGCTCGTGCGTATTAAATAATGTGCAGTGGTGCATTTTGTTTGTTTGTGTTTAAGGTCCCATCAACTACAAGGTCATTAGAGACCCTGCAGTGGTGCAACATTTCATGTTAGAGTAGAACAATTTTTAGTATATAATATGTAATTTGTACAATCTGGACATGGATATCGTCGAATATTTTCTGTAGGCGTTCGCTCTAGGACAGTGCTTCTGTAGTTGCATGACATGTTAACCTTGTCATGAATAAATGAATAACAATCTGGCACACTAGTACAAAAGTCGTAGCAGTGCCAAATGAAATTATTGTCCCATAAAATAGCTGGTGGATCAATAATTGCATAATCTTCAATGTTTACACCCTGTTGGTCCGAATAGCTGCTGCAAGCTGAAAAATAATAGTAGAAATTATTAAAAATATGATGTTTTGGGGCAGCTGACGTTTATGGCCAACTGTATCTCTGTATATCGTAAAAGGCGCCTAAAATATTTGTGGCATTGCGTCTGGAGTCAGCTAATAGGTGGGCTGCCTGTCCGAAAGAAGTGACAATTTCCTTATGGGCTGCTGAGAGTGGGCTCCTTTACGGTCTCCTTAAAATACTTTTGATGGCCGAACTGGAACGGCTCACGTCTTTCTACTACTCCTAGGCAGAGGCGTTGCTAGGGTTGGCATCACCCCCCTCTCCCGAAAAAAATGCCGCTTTGTTCCTTCTTCTGTTTTGGTGTCACCCCATTTGTCATGTTGTGAGTGGTGTCACCCAGTGCGGCCCTCACCCTCCACACCCCCTAGGGACGCCACTGCTCCTAGGTACTCCTACTTGTACTACTGTATATTTGCATCCGGGGCCACTGAGGCCTTGGAGTCCGTAACATAAGTCCAAGGTTGTGCAATTCGCCCATGCGCTCCCATCCAGTCCTCTCCCTCCGTTTTCTTATCTTGCCACTTTCTTTCTTCCCGTTTCTCTCTAATATTTTTGTCTCCGATTTGTTTTTCGGGCTCATGAGCACCTCTGAACCTGCTGGCATCTTTTATACAACACAGGATGGCGGTCCGGGACTCAGTGTTTGGACTCGGTCTGAGGCTCGAAACACTGATATCTGAGCCTGCTCTGCTTGAAATGGATAAAATAAATGGTAACCTAACTATGATATATAGAAATATGCAGTATAAAGGTGTTGGACCCACAACTAGAATTTAAATAACTCAAGCTTCAGTAACTACGAGTTCTTTCGAGGTACTAGGCCCGGACGTACTTAGTATACGAAAATTCAGCAGTATGTACTAGGAAGGTTCCAACTCACATTTACTGCATTCGGGTCCATAATACGATTCCGAACAAACACACCTAGCACTGCAGCTTACGTTAGGTGCAACTACCACAGTACCACCTCCTGGACATGGAATCTGAAATTGTGAAATTTGTTAATGGTAAACCACAAAAATAAATCATTGATTTCATACTAGAAAAATGTAATCATTTACCGATCTTTTAACTGCTTCGCAGTTCTCTTCATAATAATTGAAACTTTCATTACTTTCATAGTCGGCATCATCTTCAATTTTTTGATTAACAAATTCGCATGCCTGAATGTGTTACGTAATTAATAGCCTAAATGGACATTATTAAAATAGTTTCATTAAAATGTTTACATTTGAATTTCTTACTTGCATATCATTTTCTTCGAGAGGGCCATGATTAAATCCTAGACACCGATTATCCCTTGCACACAAGGCAGAACATGACAACAAGTCAATCACCTCTGTTGTTTTGTAAGTATTAGTTAATTTTCGTACTCCAAGCATCTTATTGAATTCTCTTACAGGCAGCAATGTTGGATGTGTTGAGAAGAGTGGCAACTGTTGACACATAATGAAAAATGCCAAAGTGTATTTGAAATATTTAGCAACCATTTTGTGGCACATGATGTATCTGAATTGTCTATTGCAATTAATATTTCGATTGGTATTGTTTCAGATCTTATGAATCAAACTCTCTATGACAACTCTGGAATAAACTCCTGTAAACATTTGTTTAGTAAATATACATTCCATCATTTGCCAAAATAATAATCAATATTTAATTACTTCGTTAATAATTCAGCTAGTTCTTTTATTATGGTGCCATTTTCATGATTGGTCTGAAAACAATAAGACCCCGGTCCCAATTCTTAGTGAGCACATTAGCAACAGTTGTTGTAAAAGCGCACCCAGTTCACTTATCTTGATAATCAATTTGCACAGTAAACCAACTCCTTAGCATCATCTAGGACGTACGTCAATGCAACAGACAGTGCAGAAGGGTGAATGTTCATACATACGCAAAGCTAATCTGAGTGAAGAGTGTTCGTGTGTGCATTCCGGCCAGGTTGCACGTCTTAGGGAGCAGAGGGGAAGACAAAACATTGCCTCTCCACATCTGATCTTCCTTTGCAACCCTGTCCCACAGGGCATCGGCTGACCCTTGGCAATCCCAGTCGACCTGGCTGAAAATCTCCTGCCTGAATTCCTCTGAGTTTGCTGACAACTTCCACCACCTACTGACTGGTTCTCCTTTCCCTGCATGCCTCCTGACTACCCCCCCCCCCCTTCATTAGTATCTCTAGCATGAGAAATTTATGCCCACTAACTCTCTGGAAATCTTCGCTCGGTAGCCCCCAAGTGAAGTACCAAGCTTCTGTAACATGAAAAAAATAATATTTGGGACTTCCCCTGTGGTGGTTGAAAGGTGATGAGGTGCTATTCCCTCTTCCTGAACGATGTATTGGCTAATGCAACGCCGTTCCGCCATTGGGGAGATTAGTGGTAGGTTAATGAATTAGCCATTCGATCCCTAACATCCTTACATCCTGACATCCTTACACACCACTCAGACCTAAGCTTTGTTATCCTTCTGATGGTTAGACACACGTGAAGGATCCTCTTCGGTCAGGAGAGAGGGTGGTGGGCTGACGAATCAACATACTGAACCACAGAGACAAAAGAGCGGCTGTATTACATTGGACACACCCACACTAAAACAACCCCATCTAGTACTAGCATGGGTGACCATTTGAGAACACCGTATCTACGCAGTGGACGGGACTCTAATGACCATTGTAGTTGAAGAGGCCTAAAACACCAACAAAACAAAAATCCGAGACAAACTATAAAAGACCCGGGAGCCGAAAATCAGATTTAGATCTTTGTTAAATTGGTCTACTTATTGGACACTTTAATGTTATGTTAATGGCATTGTTCTAGAAAAGTAACGTAAAACACAATAAAATGTTTATTTATCTTAAAAGTGTGCAATTAATGAATACAGAAAATGTCATCAGGTCAGTTCGGTCCAAATTTATTGTTGGCAATACAGTGAATAGAGTGTCGCACCATTTTCTTGGTCCACTGGTGAGTAGGTGAATTGGGATTCGTACTTGAGGAAACGAACTTGATCATTATTTATGGTTGTGAATAACACACTTTCGCAGGGAGGTGTCTCAGAGCAGTTTCGCAGACAGACATCAATGTTGATGGGATTGGTAATGTTGTACATATCACCAATATTCAAGAGATGGCAATTTTCACAAGCTATAAATGTGCAATCTGAAATATACATTAAAAATAAATTCTTAGAAGCACTTAAAAATCGCATTTAGCGAGCAAGAGTAGCTCGAAAGCAAGCAAGCCATGAAACCTCTTCAAACCTCTCTCTGCGTAAAAGGAAAGAAACCTGACAACTGATACCTGAACCTGAAACCTGATACTCCCTATAAATCAGAAACCTGCCTAACCCGGAAACAGACAACATTTTCCGTCCTAATAGAATTAATTGAAACAAGAATCGGCAGCTCGTTATTTATCAGTCCTCACAGTTTATTCTTTATAATTTTATTTATACCGTACCTGGCTTAATTTTCGAAAATAGAATGTGTCAAAACAGTGGCGGATCCAGGGGGAGCAATGCAGCAATTGCTCGTCCCCCTCAGTGCCTCAGTGTGGCGCATATTTCAACTGATGCACGATTCAACTTTGCAACTGATGAGGCATCTTTGCATTTTCTATTCCGATTTCTATACTGCCAGTCCAATCTGGAGCTGGCTAAACCACTGAAGATAGGACATAGTCTGAGGGGCAGTAGAGGACCTATTGTAATTGCTAGCTAGATTTATTCTAAGGGGTTCTGAATATTTAAAAATATTTGGGGCGCACCTTTGTTGATCTGCTCTTCTTCTGATCTGCCTCTGGATTCGCCCCAGGGTCAACATGCCAAAGAAGGAACATCTCTGTGACTTTTTTTTATAAAATTCTTTGACTGTCCAAGTGAAAAGTCACACACCTTTCACATTGTGATTGGACCCTAACTTGGTCCAGTTCTAAGTTAGACGGTAGGTGAAAAAAAATTCCACCTAAATATTTACTGTATGTACTGTATCTACCGGTCCGTCACTGGGTCGGAGTCCAGTCTACGTATCTTTGGTTTGAACTAATTTAGAAGTTAATTGAAAATATATCAACGGGGGGAGGGGGGGTTTGTTTAACAAAATATTTTTGTTCTATTGACAGAATTTTAGGCTCAAAGATTTATGCAAATAATGAACAATAACTATAACTGACGAGAATATTTGGTTGCCATGTTGAGATGGGTGATTAACAATTCATCCATGGGGGAAAAATTCAGTGAAATTTCAGAAGGTGGAAAACAGCTGGCGGGACTCAGTGTTTGGACTCTGTCTGAGGCTCGAAACACTGATATCTGAGCATGCTCTGCTTGAAAGGGATAAAATAAATGGTAATCTAACTATGATATATAGAAATATGCAGTATAAAGGTGTTGGACCCACAACTAGAATTTAAATAACTCAGGCTTCAGTAACTACGAGTTCTTTCGAGGTACTAGGCCCGGACGTACTTAGTATACGAAAATTCAGCAGTATGTACTAGGAAGGTTCCAACTCACATTTCCTGCATTCGGGTCCATGATACAATTCCGAACAAATACACCTAGCACTGCAGCTTACGTTAGGGGCAACTACCACAGTACCACCTCCTGGACATGGAATCTGAAATTATGAAATTTCTTAATGGTAAACCACAAAATTAAATCATTGATTTCATACTACAAAAATGTAATCATTTACCGATCTTTTAACTGCTTCGCAGTTCTCTTCATAATAATTGAAACTTTCATTACTTTCATAGTCGGCATCATCTTCAATTTTTTGATTAACAAATTCGCATGCCTGAATGTGTTACGTAATTAATAGCCTAAATGGACATTATTAAAATAGTTACATTAAAATGTTTACATTTGAATTTCTTACTTGCATATCATTTTCTTCGAGAGGGCCATGATTAAATCCTAGACACCGATTATCCCTTGCACACAAGGCAGAACATGACAACAAGTCAATCACCTCTGTGGTTTTGTAAGTATTAGTTAATTTTCGTCCTCCAAGCAGTTTATTGAATTCTCTTACAGGCGGCAATGTTGGATGTGTTGAGAAGAGTGGCAACTGTTGACACATAATGAAAAATGCCAAAGTGTATTTGAAATATTTAGCAACCACTTTGTGGCACATGATGTATCTGAATTGTCTATTGCAATTAATATTTCGATTGGTATTGTTTCAGATCTTATGAATCAAACTCTCTATGACAACTCTGGAATAAACTCCTGTCAACATTTGTTTAGTAAATATACATTCCATCATTTGCCAAAATAATAATCAATATTTAATTACTTCGTTAATAATTCAGCCAGTTCTTTTATCATGGTGCCATTTTCCTGATTGGTCTGAAAACAATAAGACCCCGGTCCCAATTCTTAGTGAGCACATTAGCAACAGTTGTTGTGATGGCGCGCCCAGTTCACTTTTCTTGATAATCAACGTGCACAGTAAACCTACTCCTTAGCATCATCTAGGACGTACGTCAATGCAACAGACAGTGCAGAAGGGTGAATGTTCATACATACGCAAGGCTAATCTGAGTGAAGAGTGTTCGTGTGTGCATTCCGGCCAGGTTGCACGTCTTAGGGAGCAGAGGAAGACAAAACATTGCCTCTCCACATCGGATCTTCCTTTGCAACCCTGTCCCACAGGGCATCGGCTGACCCTTGGCAATCCCAGTCGACCTGGCTGAAAATCTCCTGCCTGAATTCCTCTGAGTTTGCTGATAACTTCCACCACCTACTGACTGGTTCTCCTTTCCCTGCATGCCTCCTGACTACCCCCTTCATTAGTATCTCTAGCATGAGAAATTTATGCCCACTAACTCTCTGGAAATCTTCGTTCGGTAGCCCCCAAGTGAAGTACCAAGCTTCTGTAACATGAAAAAAATAATATTTGGGACTTCCCCTGTGGTGGTTGAAAGGTGATGAGGTGCTATTCCCTCTTCCTGAGCGATGTATTGGCTAATGCAACGCCGTTCCGCCATTGGGGAGATTAGTGGTAGGTTAATGAATTAGCCATTCGATCCCTGACATCCTTACATCCTGACATCCTTACACACCACTCAGACCTAAACCACACACCACTCTGATTTGTTATCCTTAGGATCCTCTTCGGTCAGGAGAGAGGGTGGTGGGCTGACGAATCAACATACTGAAACACAGAGACAAAAGAGCGGCTGTATTACATTGGACACACCCACACTA
>JAAFCE010009109.1:13556034-13573052 GCA_013389805.1 Trigoniulus corallinus
AATGACCATTGTAGTTGAAGAGGCCTAAAACACCAACAAAACAAAAAACCGGGACAAACTATAAACGACCCGGGAGCCGAAAATCAGATTTAGATCTTTGTTAAATTGGTCTACTTATTGGTCACTTTAATGTTATGTTAATGGCATTGTTCTAGAAAAGTAACGTAAAACACAATAAAATGTTTATTTATCTTAAAAGTGTGCAATTAATGAATACAGAAAATGTCATCAGGTCAATTAGGTCCTAATTTATTGTTGGCAGTACAGTGAATAGAGTGTCACACCATTTTCTTGACCCACTGGTGAGTAGGTGAATTGGGATTCATACTTGAGGAAACAAACTTGATCATTATTTATGGTTGTGAATAACACACTTTCGCAGGGAGGTGTCTCAGAGCAGTTTCGCAGACAGACATCAATGTTGACTGGATTGGTAATGTTGTACATATCACCAATATTCATGAGTTGGCAATTTTGACAAACTATAAATTCGCAATCTGAAATATACATTAAAAATAAATTCTTAGAAGCACTTAAAAATCGCATTTAGCGAGCAAGAGTAGCTCGAAAGCACGCGAGCCATGAAACCTCTTCAAAACTCACTCTGCGTAAAAGGAAAGAAACCTGACAACGATTTTCTTATTTAAAATGCTCCCTATAAATCAGAAACCTGCCTAACCCGGAAACGGACAACATTTTCCGTCCTAATAGAATTCATTGAAACAAGAATCGGCAGCTCGTTATTTATCAGTCCTCACAGTTTATTCTTTATAATTTTATTTATACCGTATCTGGCTTAATTTTCAAAAATGGAATGTGTTAACACAGGGCCGGATCCAAGGGGAGTAATGCAGCAATTGCTCCCCCCCTCAGTGCCTCAGTGAGGCACATGTTTCAACTGATGCACGATTCAACTTTGCAACTAATGAGGCATCTTTGCATTTGCTGTTCCCCTTTTCTATTGTTTGTTTGTTGGCGTTTTAGGGTCCCTCAACTACAAGGTCATTAGAGCCCCGTCCACAGCATAGTTCTTATGCAGAGTCTGCACAGACACTACGCTGTTACGACGATTTGTGGGTATTAGCTGTATCCAGTGTTCCCAAGCAGTCATCCATGCCAGTATTATTTGGGTTTGTTTGTTTGTGGGTGTTTTAGGGCCCTTCAACTACAAGGTCATTAGAGCCCCGTCCCCTGTGTAGTTCTGATGCAGAAACTGCTCAGACACTACACTAATGCGACGATTTTTGGATACTAGCGGTACCCAGTTTTCCTAAGCGGCCACCCATGTCAGTACTAGCTGGAGCTGCGCTGCTTAAGTTCAGTGATCAGACGAGAACTGGTGTGTCCAACTAAATTCGCCGCTCCCCATTTCTTTACTGCCAGTCCAATCCACAGTTGGCTAGACCACTGAAGATAGGACATTGCCTAAGGGGCAGTAGAGGACCTATTGAATATTTAAAAAATATTCCCTATTGAATATTTAAAAATATTTGGGGCGCACTTTTGTTGATCTGCTTTTCCTCTGATCTGCCTCGGGATCCGCCCCTGTGTCAACATGTCAAAGAAGGAACATTTCCGGGAATTTTTTTTATAAAATTCTTTGACTGTCCAAGTGTCACACACCTTTCACATTGTGAATAGACCCCTACTTGGTGCGGTTCTAAGTTAGACGGTTGGTGAAAAAAATTCCACCTAAATATTTACTGTATGTACTGTATCTACCGGTCCGTCACTGGGTCGGAGTCCAGTCTGCGTATCTCTGGTTTGTACCAATTTAGAAGTTAATTAAAAATTCAGTATATCAACTCGGGGAGGGGGTTTATGAAATGTTTTTGTTCCATTGACAGAATTTTAGGCTAGAAGATTTATACAAGTAATAAACAATAACCATAACTGACAAGAATATGTGGTTGACTATTGACGCCATGTTGAGATGGGGGATAAGCAATTTATCCTTGGGGGAAAATTCAGTGAAATTTCAGAAGGTGGAAAACAGCTGGCATTTTTGACTTCAGTCCCATGTTTTGATTGCATACAAAGTCCAAATATCAAATTCAAGTTTATCAGTTGTTGGTCAACTACCTTTAGGCTAGGTCTTGACATTCTTGAGAGTATTACCTACAGTTAGTTGCCAACTGCTAAATGCTGCAGTACACGCTTGGAACATTTAGCTCCCCATTTTTGGTGAGTAGTAAACAATTCTTATTTTATTAATCACCATTCGGGCTGATAAGATGAGAATGCAGCGATACCTTTTTCGCACATCTGTCCTCTTGTTGAAGGCGGACAAAAACATCCATCTATTGAACAGGTGGAATATAAATTCAAATGAGGTAAACCTCCATTTTGACATGGATTCTGAAAAAAAAAACAACCATGATAACACCACCATTATTCTAAATATTTTAAAGTATGAATAGTAATAAGCATCCTAAAGTTAAATTCTTACATTGGTCAAAATGAGTTGGCAGTCTTCTTCATAATAATCGAAATACTTATCAGGGGTTAATTCCGTTGGAGTTTCAATCCTTTTACCAACCAATTCGCAATTGGGATCCTTCATTGAACAAAGAGAATGATTGGGACATGAGAATAGTTGAAGAAAGTGTGATATAATTACCATAGCTGTATTTGAAGCATAATTGAATCCAATACATTGGTCGTCTCTGTAACAATTCAGTGCACAGGCAGTTGAAGTCATGTCTGCAACTGTTTTGAATACTTTGTCAAAGTTCCGACTCTGACCCGATATTTTACCAAATTCTCGAGACGATATCATTTGTTGCGAATGACAAAATAGGACTTCCCATAGTAAGAGAAGTTCTAGTGGAACGATTGTGAGATACATCACTCGAGTGTGCAAATGATATTACAAGACAGAATGAATCTTTCTTTTATTGTGCTGCATTTCAAAAGAGGATTGTGTGTATTTTTTGACTTTACAGAAATAGGAATCTTTCATATTTCTTGTAACCATAGTCATCTACTGAGAAAAGGCGTTGGAAAACATATTTCTAAAAGTCAAGGGTTTTATCAAATGAGCACAAATCTATTTGACATGAATAGTTTGACGACAGGAGCATTAATTATTAATATTACGAAGTACTGATTAATGATGTTGTTTATCGTATTTCTCTGCAACCTGGACATTTGTCCAGGGCGCCATTTTGGCTGTAAGTGTGAAAAAAATACTGATGTGTTAACTTCCAAATTAATAGAGAATTTAACATACACTCCAGTCTCTCTATAACCACTTCCCCAATAAGAATACTCTCCTTATAGTGATGCAGTCCATTCCCCCATGGGATTTTCAATGCAAAATACTTCCCATATAAGAATACTCCCTATAGGAATACTCTCTCTATAGTAATGGAAAATTTCACTCCCTTGCACTTATTTTTTACACTCTATAAGAATATTTTCAACCACGAGTTGTGAAAACCATTGTCCACTGGTTGCTTAAGTTGATGAGTCTTATTACTGCTGGGGATCTCAGTGAGGACGAAATTGTGGCAAGTCTGAATCCAAATACTAGAGCGGTTTTGGTAGTTGGTGAAGAGGAGGAAGAGCAAGCTGGGGAGGTTTGTCAACCTGTATCTACCAAAGGGGCATTTGCTGCAATGACAAATTTGTGATCTTGGCTAGTTCAGGAAAGAGATAAGGTTTTTGGATCGATTTTTTTGGATCAAGTTTACTTTAATCGTCACATCAAAACCTCCAAACAGACTAGAATTGATTCCTTTTTTTCAGAAACATTAATACGTTTTCTTGGTGAATTAATTTAATTGCTTGTAATATAATCATACTTGCATGTGAATTCAAATATTTCTTGGAATATTCTTTGTAGCCATCAATTGTCATTACAGTATATGGAAAGTCAGCTGCAGTGAGCAACACCTTATAGTCATAACTTATTCTTATAAGGAATGTTCCCCAACAAGAAACTCTCTTTATAGCCATTGAAATTCAATTTCCCCTGGGGTATGGTTATAGAGAGTGTGGAGTGTATTTATTCGCCAGCCCTGGGATACCCAGACTGCAATGCCCGCAATAAGTCGCACACCCTGCTTAGCGCACCAGCTGCTCCATCCCGAGAACCTCTTCCAATGTGAGGGTTCCCCAAACCCTCCTGCAGTGATCCAATGCTGGACATGCCAGCATCAAGTGGGGTAGGTCGGCATCCCCCACAGACAAGAAGGAGTGGCGAATTGCGTTGGACACACCAGTTCTCGTCTGATCACTGAAGTTAAGCAGCGCAACCCCAGCTAGTACTGACAAGGGTGGCCGTTTGGGAAAACTGGGTGCCGCTGGTATCCAAAAATCGTCGCATTAGTGTAGTGTCTGTGCAGTCTCTGCATAACAACTATGCTGTGGACGGGGCTCTAATGACATTGTAGTTGAAGGGCCTTAAAACACCAACAAACAACAACACAGTCTATAAAGCCATTATCCCTGCGGGTTCCAGACGCCCGGCTGGGGTGCCCCCAGTCAGACCTTTGTCAGTGGGCCCGCAGACCGGAGTCTATCACAGGGGGATAAGGGGATTATGATGATGATGAAGTAAGTTATTTAATTCTTGTGTGGTAAGTTGAGAGGTTTAATTGTCTTTTTATTAGGTCTCATAGTTGACTGCAATATTTTCTTAATACTACATTGACAGCAATGTGCCTTTTGATATTAATAAATTTATTCCATGCTACAAATATTATTCATATTTGATGTAAAGTGGAGGAAATGTTATGAGTTGTCGTCCGAGCATTTCTCTAAGGTTCCTTTTGTTGCATTTAAAAGAACTATTTCACCTGAAAAGAAATGAACACTTTTTAATATATTTGTTAACGATACTACTGACATGTTTACAATTATAATGACAGGTTGGTGGGATATATTAATTATTAATAATTCTCATTATTGAACAATTGAATATCACGATGGTAACATAATGACGACAAACCGTAAGTCATTACATTAGAGTGTGACGGAGGGGTGGGTTCGACTAAAAGATAGCTCCATTTGTGACAGAAAAATAAACGTTAAATATTGTGATTGTCCAACATGTGTAAATCTTGAAGATTTCGAGTTGGAGCCCATTTTTATCCCAATCCTTCATTTTCACACATACGCGTGTCGGGTGCTTATGAGCACTATAATGCAGGACAGGCCAGCGACTCATTTCCTCCAAACATTTCAAAAATGTTTAGGACTTAAGATCATTTCAGTGGGGAAGGGGAAGAAATTTAAGTGAACAGAAACTGGCAGTGGGGAAGATCCACGTGACAAGACTAAATACATAGTAGCCGAAATGGGAATGCTGCGGTACATGAGTAGGATGTCAAGTGCAGACAGAATTAGGAATGAGTAGGGAGGGACAAATTGCGTTGGACACACCAGTTCTAGTCTGATCACTGAAGTGAAGCAACGCAACCCCACTTAGTACTAACGTGGTGGCCGCTTGGGAAAACTACCGCTAGTATCCAGAAATCGTCACATTAGTGTAGTGTCTGTGCAGTCCCTGCATCAGAACTACACAGTGGACGGGGCTCTAATGACCTTGCAGCTGAAGGGCCCTAAAACACAAATAACAAACAAACTAGGAATGAGTAAATTTGAGGAAGTTTGAGGGTCGGGGACCTCACAGAAAAGATGGAGAATAGATTGAGGTGGTATGGGCATGTGATGAAAAGAGAGGCTGAGGAGCTCGTTAGGTCCGTTGTAGGCCGGGGTAGGAGAAGACCAAAGCAGACGTGGTAGCAGGTTGTGGGTATGGTTATGGTTGACGGGCACCTGGTGGGAAATACGTGGCAGTTGAGGGCTAGAACCCGCAGACCCGACCCTACCACAGGCAAGATAAGGGTACGATGATAATGATGTTTAGGAATAAAGCTCTCAACTAGTGCGGACATTTGAGATCATCTGATGAGGGTAATTCATAAAAGAAGTGAGATTTTCCTGTTTCTGACTGAATGGGTTAAATTAGGTTAGGTTTCGTCTAACTGCTGCATCAATACATACCAGACTTGAATAATTTTGTAGCACCTTCAGCTCCAACAACACATGGTAAACCATATTCCCTGGCAACAACAGCTCCTAGAAATTTAAAACGCCGACATGGTATAAGATACGATGTTGCTTATATCAAACCACAGTGCTTAGAATTGATTACCAACCGTGAGAGATCAGACCACCTATTTCTGTCACAACACCTCCCAGCATAGGAAAGTATGGACTCCATGCAATGTCAGTGGAATGAGTTATTAAGATGTCACCTGGCTGAAATAAATCACATAAAAAAACAAATGTTACGAGACTTAATAAAATATGTCACCATTGTCACTCTCATAATTACATATCCTGTGCGTTTCTGCCAGGGACGGATCCAGGGGGGAAGCCCCTCAGTGCCTCAGTGGGGCGCTTATTTCAACTGATGCACGATTCAACTTTGCAACTGATGAGACCTTTTGACATTTGCTATTCCCATTTCTATACTGTCAGTCCAATCTGCAGTTGGCTAGACCACTGAAGATAGGATATTGTCTAAGGGGCAGTAGAGGACCTATTGTAATTGCTAGCTAGATTTATACTAAGGGGTTCTGAATATTTCAAAAGATTTGGGGCGCACTTTTGTTGAAGTGCTCTCCCTCTGATCTGCTTCTGGATCCGCCCCTGTTTACTGCTCCTTCGACTACCAACCCCATTTCTAGTCTAAGGAAGGGAGGAGTTCTCATGACTTTGACAGTAAGTCAAAAAAAAAATAGGTGACCATAAACGAGATGGGAACCAGGGAATATAGAAAGGGGCCAAATTGAGAATAAAAAGGTAAAGGAGTAAAGAGGAAGGCAAATTCCCAGTTGAACTATTGAATGGTTGTTTTAAATATCTACTCACAAGCCTGAATATGACTGCCTTTTAGGCAGTATGTTCGGGTCTAGTCTTATTCAAGTTTGAACATTGTTTTGATCACAATTTTGGGCCCGTAACTGTCCTCTATATGGGGATTTGCGTATTCATAGTCGGGTTGTCATTACACCTGCTAGCTTAAGGCCGTCTGCTGATTGACATTTACGGTGTCCTCCTTTGGTGACATTGGGCCTATTTCTTTATAGGCTCAATTTCGGTCTAGGTCTTTCAAAAAATGCAATCTAGTACTGCCTTTATGTCACATTTTACATCATACTTGGATTCGATGGGTCTTGTATTTATGTACCGAAATCCACCCAGAATTTCGGGTATTTTGGTTACCTTTATTTGGTCTGCGTCCTCGAAATTGACAACAACTCTTGCTGGACCTTTCGCAATTCCTTGGGATACTGGATAAACTGCATAGAAACTTGAAATGAGTTCGTGACTGATTTTTGTGCACAGGCCCTGCTCGTGAGTTTCAGACGCCCTAGGCAAGTGGATCCATCGCCGTCCTCCCCATTAAATTAATGCAGTTTTAAATTTTCCGAGCATCCTTCACGTCCTTGGCATTTGTCTCATTGCCAATACATTGCTATGACTTCAACGAGGCGCCTCGAGTAGGCCAACATTTAGAAAAGGCCCACTGATCACAGAAGTTTGGGAACCGCAGGACTACGAACATTTTAAATGACCGATATACTGCATGGCAAGGAGGAAGTACTTCTGAAATTTGCCTCCCTAGGCAGCAGTCTAGGTTTGCTTGCCTCATGAGCCGCCTGTGTCTGTGCATTTCTGGCAATAATAGTAGGGCCTACTTACCTTTAATTTTGATGGTGTTACCTACTGTACCGTTGGCTTGAAGATGTTCCTCAGTATCGCTTATCTAAATGAGAACGACAAAGAGTGCAAATTTAGAAAAATGTTTACCTTCAATAGAAGGAAAGTGAAGGGTTGAAAATATTCATTACAAATTTAGGATCTCCAGTAATGAATTCCGGAAGTATCTGGGCATCAGTGTAAGGAAATAGACGTTTTCTTTGCGCAGCTCTAAATAATAATTTTGCATGGATTAAAATGAAAGAATAACTCCATCATAGGGGGAAGTCTAAGGTAATGCGATATTTGTTAATGCGTACCTGTTAATTATTCGGGCTGATCTTGATTTTAGGAGTTGCGCTATCTCAAAGTTAGTTAGGAAAAAAATCATATCTTCATCCATTAATATGCCTTCGTTAACTAACATCTTTCCCAATTTCAAATATCCATCTCTTATACGATCAATGCTTTTAACCATTAATGACTATGAAAGTGTAAAATGTGATGAGTTTTGCAGGTGTTTTTAGGCCCAACTCGGGTTAGTCGACGACATACCTTTGACTTCTCTCTGTACATTAGTGATTTCCGTGTTTGTGGCAAAATGTACCTAAGCACTCGTCTAAAAGAAAATCAAACCAAAATTTACTAATATGCAAAGTACCCTATTGCCCATCCCGTGTAGGTTCCCTGCTTGCCCTAAAAGACCACTCAGAGTAAGGGAGCGGCGAATTGCGTTGGACACTAGTTCTCGTCTGATCACTGAAGTTAAGCAGCGCAACCCCATCTAGTACTGACATGGGTGGCCGCTTGGGAAAACTGGGTACTGCTAAAACCCCAAAATCGTCGCATTAGCGTAATGTCTGTGCATAAGAACTATGCTGTGGACGGGGCCCTAATGACCTTGTAGTTGAAGGGCCCTAAAACACCAACAAACAACAACAAAACAACTCAAAGTAATGTGGGAGAGTTGGATTTTTTTCGTTGGTGTTTTAAGGGGGGGCCTTCAACTACAAAGGTCATTAGAGTCCCGTCCATTGCGTAGTTGTAATTCAGTCGGCGCAGACACTACGCTGTTATGACGATTTTTTTGGGTATTAGCAGTACCCAGTGTTTCCAAGCGGTCACCCATGCCAGTAATAGCTAGGGTTGCGTTGCCAAACTCAATGCAGCTGCTTCCGGGAGAGTTTGATAAAGAGCAGGTATAGAAGGGCACTTTCTTACATAGGAGCAACGCACAAATGTCCCTCAAGGGGTCAGTGAGGAAGAGAAGGAGGAGAAGAGTATTGGCAGCATCGACTACGCTCCAGGCCGATACCGAGGTCTTTCCATACCCTAGTGCCTACCCCAGGCAGTAGAAAGAACACCTAGGATCTAGATTGAGCCTTGGTCATTAATTTTCCCACAGTTTTTCGTCAATAAAGCTAAACTACATAGGAGTAAATAAAGAAATTAAATACTTTTTCATAGGTGTTAGAGGGGTCTTTAAGTCCCTAAAAATTTCATCCATTGTTGGTTGCTTTTCTGTATTCGGTTGAGATGCACAGGCTGATACCATAGGCTGTCATGAAGAACAAAATAGCATGATAAATATTACTTGAAATTATTTGAATTCCATCTTTCATAAAGGTAGAATTATTATCATTTTTATAAGTATTGTTAGCATAGCCCCCTTCACCACCACCAGTAGATGAGCTTAAGGCCCAATTAAGAGTAAATCTGTTCCAACAGTCCTTACTTGGAGAACTTGAATCAGTTTAAGTGGCTGTCTCTTCCATGGAGTCGAACTTACTTCCAGCTATGTGAATAAAGCATTACCATTAGAAAGATGTGATCATACAAACATTTTGAAACGGGTGGGAGCGGAAAGTTGCGTTGGGCACACCAGTTCTCGTCTGTTCACCGAAGTTAAGCAACGCAAGCCCACTTAGTACTGACATTGGTGGTCGCTCGGGATAGCTGGGTACTGCTAATACCCAATAATCGTCGCATTAGTGTAGTGTCTGTGCAGTATATGCATTAGAACTATGCAGTGGACGGGTCTCTAATGACCTTGTAGTTGACGGGACCTTAAACTCCAACAAACAACAAATTGAAACGGTTAGTACTTCCGGTTTTTATCATCTTTGCAACTAGTAAAACCCTAGTTCGAAGATTACGGCTACAGAAGGACACATAGGCACCTTCCATACCAGGGGATGAAGTTCACTAGGACTCTGCACCCGGCTTCCACCTGTTGTACTGATGATTGACGAATTGCTGACCGGCACAAGGAAAATGGACTCCTCAGTTCATGAGTGGGTGATATTGAAGAGCAAAATGAGGGGATGGGCTCAGATTGCTTGGGTATATCTTAATTTTGGGATGAGGTCGTCATTGGCAGATGGGGCAGAAGGTGATACGACAGGCCAGGCATGTGCTGACAAATCGAAGCCTAGTAATGACAATCGGGGACAAGTGGACGAGGTAGCAGGTCATTCCAAAGGATATGATGGAAAACAAAGTGATATGAGAAATGAATTATAGTGAGTCCAGGACTAGACCCTGCCATAAACGCAGGGGCGGATCTAGGTTGCTCTGGGCCTAGGGCTTATTGAAGTTCAATAATGTCACATTGATTAAAATTCAATGAATAATAGTATAAATAATTCTTATTATTATATTATTAATATTAACTATTTTTACTATATGATAAGTGCTCATTTTTAATCAAAAATTATTAAAAGTTTATGATAATTCAATTTTTGGGGGGCCCCTTGACACTTGGGGGCCCAGGGCTTAAGCCCTATTAGTCCCTATGTAGATCCGCCCCTGAATAAACGGGAGGGTTAAATACATTTTTACTCAAATGATGGTTTGCTTTATTTTAACCTTCCGTCCACAAGGTGGGGTCTCGGCAAACCCTATCTAGGGAAGTTGGCAGGTCTCCTAAGTAATTAGCATATTTTATTTGTGGTTAAGCAATGCAACCCAAGTTAGTACCAACATCGTTGGCAGGTCAGAAACACTGGTTACTAAGGCAGAAATGGGAGCAGGGTGTCCATAAGGATACAGTAGTGTCTGGGATGGATGGGGACCTGGTGGGAGATAGGCAGGAGTGGAGGACTAGACCCTGCAGATCCGACCCTGTCATAGGTGGGATAAGGGTATGGTGATATGATGATGATGTCTTGTCTTCTTGGGTAATATAGAATTTTTACAGCATGTTTCCAAATTATTTTCATTGCTAAAGCTTTATATGGATGGTATTTAATTTAATATCCATAATAATGACCTTAATCTGAATATTTAAGCCATGAAAATCAAAAAGTCTTTTTGGGGTTATCACAGACCCCACCTTGTAGTGTGTGCCAGAAATCGTCACCTTGTGGACGGGAGGTATCGCAATTTGGTTATCTAAAAAGCCCCCTGAACCATTATTATTTAAGAAGTCAAAGACAGTCAAACTATTTCTGCCACATTAGGTTATTACTCGTATTTGCCGTTCAACAAGAGGTACTGAGATCAAAAAGCTGTACATTATTCCAAACTTAACAGATAATTAACCTCTTTATATCCACGATGTCCATGACGTCGTAAAAATTCTTGAAATTTGATTTTAGATTCGTTAGAACTCATTTCCATCCAGTTTAGCGCCATCTGAAACATTGACGGATTTCACAATTTTTAAAATTCTCTCTAAACAATGCGAAAGTGAAAAGCAAGGTTTGCTACTAACTTCAGGCGACATTTCAGGAAATGCATTTTTGTTCTCTTTGGCAATAGTTTTTGCCAGTTCCTATAAAAAGTATGAACTGTTACTATGCAGGTATTTATTGGAAATTATAACCTTAGTAACTGATTCATTACCTGTAAGCCAAATGGGACGTCTCCGCTAAGAGCGCCATTAGCCTTCCCAATTAAATTGGCGAAATCATTGTAGTTGTCTAATGTGAATTCTAAACAGTACCAACAAAACTGTATTTAGATTATAATACTAATATGCAGGGTCGGCGTGATGGGTGTGCGAACAGTACGACGGCACAGGGCCCCGCTTCATGTTTTCACGGGCCCCGCATAATTAGTTTGCACACGGCCCCGCAAAATATAGCGCCGGCCCTGCTAATATGTTTCAGATTGTTGCCACAACATTTCAATCAAATCAGCAAACAATTCCTAATATTGTTATGCAGGGCCGGAGTGATGGGTGTGCGAACTGTGCGACGGCACAGGGCCCCGCGCATTCGGATTAATGAACAATTTATAGAAGGACCCCGCTTCATTAGTTTGCGTAGGGCCCCGCAAAATATATCGCCGGCCCTGTTTTAATGATTCAAATCCTTAACAAGCGCGAGCAGGGCCCGGGCTCATGAGTTTCAGGCGCCCTAGGCAAGTGGGTCCATCGCCGCTCCCCCCATTAAATTTAATGCTGGATTGATTTCATGGGTTGGGGAGTAAGCCAAGCAGCCATAACACGACGGACCCTTAGGAGGCTGCTCGCGGGAGATGAGGAGGGATGTGCAGAGGACGTAGGAGAGGGGAGATTTGCAGCACCCAACGTTCCTTGCCAACCACCCATGTTGGCACTAACGTGGGCTTGCGGTACTTAACTTCAGTGATCTGACGAGAACTGGTGTGTCCAACACAACTTGGCTGCAGTTTAAATTGTTCGAGCGCCCCTCACGCCCTTGGCATTTGTCCCAATGCCAATGCATTGCTATGACTCTGTAACAAGGCGCCTCGAGAAAGCCAACATTTAGAAAAGGCCCCACCAATCAGAGAAGTTTGGGAACTCCAGGACTATGAACGTTTTTAATGACCGAAAGACTGCATGGCAAGGAAGTGCCTCTGAAATTAGCCGCCCCTTTGAAATTTGCGGCCCTAGGCAGCTGCCTAGGTTTGCCTGCCCCATGAGCCTCCAATGACTGCGAGACGTGTGGAATACTCTCCGATGCCTTCATTTCATTGCCATTGTATTCTAGAACTTTCCTTTTATTTCTTGTCACTCTTCTATTTATCCTTTGAAATCCTTTGGGCTTAAAAATTCGTGTCTGGGGTTATGTTTAACGCTGAACGCTGGACGTAATCATGGTAACGGACTACCAACCATAAGAACCAGCCCTTTTATTTGCCTGAATGCCATTCAGGGATATTGTGAGCCCTGTCTTACTACCGATTTAGCGTATTGTCATTCATTACTTATTTAATTAGATGTCACAGGATTATATTACTGGAGTAGTTTCAAGGATTGGGGAATAAGCCCGGCAGCCATAACAGGATGAACCCTTAGGAGGCTGCCCGCGGCAGATGAGGAGGTAGGTGAAAGGATGAAGGAGAGGGCTAATTTGCAGCACCTAACGTTCTTTACCAATCACCCATGTTGGTATTGACGTGGGTTTGCGCTGCTTAACTTCAGTGATCTCACGGGAACTGGTGTGCCCAACGCAACTTGGCTCTTTGGTATTTTGGGCATGAGCCTGACTCCTGTTGCATTGTAGTTATTGTGCAAAAGGTCAGACACCATGCAATATTATAACCAACAAAGCATTAATTTACCGGCCAAAAATTTCTATTTTGGTTGTATAATGCGGTGTTGAAACAGTGGGGTAGGCCGGCATCCCCCCACAGAGAATTCAGAGCAGCGAATTGCGTTGGGCACATCAGTTCTCGTCTGATCACTGAAGTTAAGCAACGCAACCCCAGCTAGTACTGACATGGGTGGCCACTTGGGAGGACTGGGTACCGCTAGTATCCAAAAATCGTCGCATTAGTGTAGTGTTTATGCAGTCTCTGCATCAGAACTGCACTGTGGACGGGGCTCTAATGACGTTGAAATTGAAGGGCCATAAAACACCAACAAACAGACAATTCAGCCAAAATTTCCTGCGGGCTCCTGACGCCCGTCTGCGGTGCCCCCTGTCCGAGCATGTTCATTGAATCCGCAGACCCGATCCTACCACAGGCGGGATAAGGGTATGATGATGATGATTAGAGTTGGTATTTTGAAAGTACTTGCCTTTTGAAGCGCCACCTAATGTGTTGAGTATTGCGAAGTTCCACAACATGGATGCTGTGCTTACTTTTACATGAGGGTATAAAATCTGAAATATGTCACGTATAAATGATTCCATTATAAAAAAAAAAACGGATTTTTATCATGCATTTGCTCATTTCTTACGTCATCCATCTGGAAGAGTTCATTATTTAGGAGTTTGTACAAACTTTCTGCATCATTGATGCCAGCCATTGACATTGAATAGTTTTCGTATTTTTCTATCATTGCATCAACTTGGCGATATCCAAAACAAATCGACTGTAAAGTTAATGTGGTCAAATTCAGAACGTGGAAATACATATTGGATAATGTTCGTGTTAAAAAGTCAGTTTCTGTTGGGCAGTAGAGACTCAAACACTGTTGCAGGTCCAGTGGCGGTTTTAGGCACGTGCAAACAGTGCAAATGCACGGGGCCTCGCTTTTGCAAGTTGAAAGGGCCTCGCACTTTCAATTTGCACAGGTTTGCACAGGGCCTCGCGTAAGCTAGAACCGCTACTGTGCAGGTCCATAGTCACCTTTAGGCTCCCTGCAAAGAACCCGTTCTGCACAACAGCATCTGTAATCTCAACGAGGATTGGTCACTTCCAGATTGGGGTGCCCAACTTCATAGCAGTAGTAAACGCGTGCATTGCAGGTACACATTGGAGATGTGTAACTGGCGAGGAGAGTTTACTGGACGTCAGACGCATTGATTGATTTTGTTGGTGTTTTAGGGCCCTTCAACTACAATGGTCATTAGAGCCCCGTCCACTGCTTAGTTGAAATTCAGGGTCTGCACAGGCACTACACTTTACGACGTTTTTCGGTATTAGTAGTATCCAGGGCTCCCAAGTGGCCACCCATGTTAGTACTTATTGGGGTTGCGTTCCTGACTTCAGTGATCAGACGAGAACTGGTGTGTCCAACGCAATACAACCGTCTGACGCAGAACGGGAACGAATAGGAGCGCATTGACCTGTGGGACCTGCCACAGCCTCCACTTGCAAACCCCTCTCTTGGGCGGTCCAAAAGTAGGCGACACCGCTTGTGACAGCGCATTACTTAGTTCAAAATTCTGATGGAGGCGGAGAGGGCAGTCAAATCTATACTTGCCTTAAACACAGTTTCATAGAAACTCTTCAGCCCGTTCCAAAATCTCGGTATTTCAAATCTTTGTAGTGCCATTTGATGAACGTCGCTGTCGTCAATGACTCGACCGTACATTCCTAGTTGAAATGCATTGAGAACTTTACTAACTCGTTTGGATAACCCGTACACCTTGGACTGCAAATAGCAATTGATTTTTTTCACAGTTAATTTAGTAATGACACACGGAAATCTAAAGGAGAATTTCTGGTTGTTGAACTTACGAAAGTCCGATCAAATATGAAGTGATTACAATATACTATACTGCCTACAGCGGTAGTGGTAAGTGGATTAATTTGATATCCTCCTAATACCATCTTCGAAACTCTCTTTTGACAAAAAATTCATAGCATTGCAATTAATGAAGTGACTTTTTCCAGTGAGTTAACAGTCAAAATGCCCGACTTACTTGACCATTTAAAGCCCATATCTTCATGACAACTGACAGTGACAATGGTGATAGGGATCCAGGTAGAACTTCTCTAAAAAATAATATTCATAGAATATTTAGTTTCACGCCACTCCAGAATACAGACATCATCCAAACCCATCTCGGTAGTGCAGTGGGCAGCACAGCACGCTCGGTAACTGCAGCAGTAGTTCTAGGTTCAGCTCATTTCGGGTGTGAGAGAGGCCCCGAGTGCGCCTTCTTTCGATGAAAAGCAAAACCGAGGTCCCGTGTGGTGTGCGATGGCATTTGCACATAAAAGAACCTTCTATGCTATGCAACGAGTAGACTACATGGGGCAAAATTTCTAGGTGTAGGAGCTCGCCCCCCCCCTCCCTGTCGTTGGTGGAGTGCCCAACGAACAGTAGACCGATAGTACATCACTCTCGTGCCCATTCAGAGGGACAAGATGGTTACCCGACCTTGCCATAGGCGGGAAAAGGGTTAGGAGTTGCTGTTGCTTTACTCTTCGGAAAATGTTCAAAGCGCACGCAGTTTTTGTCATATGTTGAAGAGGTCAACAAGAGCCCTGCTAATGCCCGACTCGAGCTAGGAAAATAATTTTGTTTCTTTGGTGTTTCAGGGCTCTTCAGTTACAAGGTCAAGGTCTGGGAGCGGCGAATTGCGTTGGACTCACCAGTTCTCGTCTGCAGCGCAACCCCAGCTGGTACTGACATGGGTGGCCGCTTGGGAAAACTGAGTACTGATAATACCCAAAAATCGTCGCGTTAGTGTAGTGTCTGTGCAGTCTCTGCATAAGAACTATGCTGTAGACGGGGCTCTAATGACCTTGTAGTTGAAAGGCCCTAAAACACCAACAAACAAACAAACAATGCGCAAACATTCTGTCCAACAAATCTCTCAAGTGTGTTAATAGGACAGATATATACATCCGACCCCGCTGTAGATGGGAAAAGGGTTTGTGGTGGTGATGATGATGATATCGTCACTCAAGAGTACTATTTACCATGGGAATCATTAGCTTACCCAACATTTCCTGTGGAATAATATTCGTGATCTGTTATCCGACAACTGTCAAATTCATGAAGGAGTTCATATTGTGTTTCTTGAAGATGAGTTGTAATTGGACGGCACTAGATAAGTTGCATTCAAATGAACTTACAACGTGAACCATGTCAAGGAATTGGGATATGAATTATGTATTACCTGTAACAGATAAATCTTCTTCTTGAATATGGCCCATTCGATATCCCGTGGAGTGCCATAACTGTTCTCCAGATAAAGGGCCATTTTTCCTAACTTTAACGTCTTCTTATCGTTTAATGTGCATTTGGCGGCTTCTTTTGCATCCATAGTTTGCTGTTCAGTGCCACCATCATCTTTGGAGACATCGAAATTTTAGTTATCTGGCTTTATTTTAATTATAAATTATCTCTTGCCTATTGGTATTAGAAAACTTTCCAGGGCGCGATGGGATTTTGGCCATTGGAGTTTTTCATTCCGATATGAGTATACAGTATGAGCATTGGATTGCTTCTTGTTATTGTGCAGTAGGTCAGACACCATGCATTGTGATAACCAACAAAGCATTAATTTACCTGCCAAAGTTTTTATTTTGGTTGTTTAATGCGATTTTCGAACAAGTGGGGTGGGCCGGCATCCCCCCCACCGGCAACCCTGCCAATATTCTTGCGGGTTCCAGTCTTATGAGGTAGTTCCTGCGGGTTCCAGTCTTAT
>JAAFCE010009109.1:13573062-13642600 GCA_013389805.1 Trigoniulus corallinus
GGGTTCCAGTCTTATGAGGGAGTTCCTGCGGGTTCCAGTCTTATGAGTATATGAGCCTGGAGGTGGGGAACACCGCGGAACAAAATGAGGGAGAGTAGATTGAAGTGGCATAGACAAGTAATGACAAGAGGGGAGAAGGAGCTCGTTAGGTCCATTACAGGAATGAAGATGATTGGAAGCACCCGGGGCAGGAGGAGACCACAACAGACGTTGTCCCGTAAGGATATAGTAGTGTGTGGGGTGGACGAGGACCTGGTGGGGGATAGGCGGGAGTGGAGGGGCTAGAACCCGCAGACCCAACCCTGTCACAGGCGGGATAAGGATATGAAACCAATAATTCCACCAGGGAAAGGGACTCCATCATTGGCTAATCAACTTTCTGTGGGGCCCTGTGGTATAACAGGTTGACTACATCACTAAAAGGTTATGGCAACAGGTCGCTAAACTGTCACCCCGAGATATTGTGGGAAATTTATTAATTTGTTAGTCTGGTCTTGCGAGACGGAGGAATTTTAAACTACAGTATTTGGCTTTAACTGGCCCAATTTTAAAAGCAATTTTAAACTTATAATCACCTCTTAAAATGATCCTGATATTTTTCTTGCCAATATGCGCTTTAATGATTTTTAAATGGTCGTCCCAACTTCGCCGTAGAACAATTGTATCCGGATCGGAAGTCCCGGAAACGACACTCTGAATCAATGACATTAAGGTACTAAATTAGAAGCTTAAATGTGACATATGTTGATAGTTTCCTTACGTTACCTCTCCTAAGCCGTAATTTGCTGTTATGGCAATGTATCCATACGATCCTGTCACTGGATCACTTGTGAAAATGACACCCGAAATGTCACTCGGAATCATTTGTTGAATGATGACAGCCATGCCTGCATTTAGTAGCTGACCATTTTTCCTGATAAAAGTACAGTTAGCATTCATTACGCCAGTGCTCCGCAACCTTTTCTCACCTACGACACACCAAAGTTCTTCCTAGGATTCCACGGCACATCAAAAGCTAAAATATATAGCATTGGCATAACTAGGGTGGGGGCGAGTTCCACTCCGGGCAATGAGATTCTTTTTAGAGAAATAGCCCATACAATTATGAAACCTTTAGAAGGCTATTTACACGAATATTTCATTGCAAGTATTCTCGTTATTGTGTTTCTAAGGAGCACCATTGCAATATTGTCGTCACACCTGTATCGGTGGCACACCGGTTGCGGAGCACTGCATTACACCGCCGATTTAATAACCAACAAGCTCATTCTGGAACCGTGGTCCAATAAACCCGGGCGGTACGATTGAACTGGGGTAATTGAACTTATGCCCAAAACAAGTGGGGAATCATAATTACCTTTTATATTCTACCGATCGAAATGCAAATTGAGAAGCCCAGCATTTTAAAACAGCATCACAGATCTGTAAGTAGTTGTTGTTTTTAGATAAAATCCCAATTTTTAGCGTCTTTAATAACTTGTTTATGTGACCTTACTTGATCAAGCCCAATTACACCCAAAAATGTGTCGTTTTGGCCTGCTGCTGAGGTTTCTTCGCCGTCCTCTCCTGTAATCAGTTATAATCACTTACTAGTTTTATCGTGATTCGAGCAAATTTTATTTAATGCAGTTGTCAGGGTTCGATCTCGCCTCGGTGGAGCAGTGGGTAGCGTGCTCGGTAACTGCATCAGAGGTTCTAGGTTCGATATTGGACTGAGGTGGGTTTGTTTCTTTCGGGCGAGACAGATGCCCCGAGTGCGCCAGTGCGCCTTCCTTCGGATGAGAAGTGAAACCGCGGTCCCATGTGATGTACGGTGGCATCAGCCCGGGGCAACCCGGACAGTTGTCTAGGGCTCCATTTTGGCTGTAAGTCCGTCCTGCGACGCCCTTCCCTACGACGCCCGCCCTCCGATTCCCGCCCAGCGTCACAAATATAAAAATATTTGCGCTATTATTGAGAAATTAACGCAGAATTTGTAAAGGACGCTGATTGAACTTGTTTTAAAATGCATGTTATATTGCTCTGAACAGAATAGCATTAGGACGTGAACAGGGACGTCAATTTGTGTTTTTGTCCGGGGCGCTATATGCGCTAGAGCGGGCGCTGTTTCACTTACCAATTGCCGAAGAGCGCACGGCGAATTTAAGTTGTTCATAATCTTTGCCAAATGTTCGATGGAGTTCTTCATGAATAAAATCTTTAGTATGGAAAGGAAATGTTGCCTTTGTGATGGACTCAGTCACGCTGTAAAGGAAGTGTGTTGAAATCATTAGTCTATTAAAATTTGTGGAATGTAATATAATAATGTGCCCCATCCAGGGGCGGATACACCATTCGGGCGACCGGGCGGCATCCGAAGGGCCGGTGGTCAGGACGACAGCTAAATGGGCTTGTTTGGTTTTGTACTTTTCACACTACTGCAACTTTGCACTTTTATGTAGTACCATGTGCAAACGCATTAGGAGAGGGTATCTCGCAAGTTCTGGGTGAAGCCTTCAGCCTAAACCAATTTTGTCCTTTGAATCCTTCCATCCTAGAGAGGGATATTTTCTGTACTTCTGCGGCTTTCCGAAATATGGTTTGGTTTCCTAAGTGCATTCTGCGGCCTTCGTCCGGACACATGCAGTAAATCGGTGCAATGTTGCCCTGTTGCATTGTTTTGCCAGAAAGAAACCGCTAACTTCTGTCAGGATCGATCCCAAGAAAGCAACACCTCATCAATTGAACATTGTAAAGTCCTGTCAGGGTCGAAACCAACATCTCTTGAACTGAACGTCCTAAACTGACTTTTATACTCTTTTGAACTGAACCCCTTAATGGATTCTTGCAAAAGAGACGTACGGCGACACAATGGTTCAAGGCCAGGTTATTTGCTGGGGATTTTAACTTAAATAAGCGCCAGATAAGTCAAAGTTAAAGTTCTCGAAACTATGTCAGGATCTATCCGCCGGTTGTGGCAGGGTGTTCCTTTTGAGTTGGGGAACGGCGAATTGCGTTGTACACACCAGTTCTCGTCTGATAACTGAAGTTAAGCAACGCAACCCCACCTAGTACTGACATGGGTGGCCGCTTGGGAAAACTGGGCACTGCTAATACCAAAAAATCGTCGAATTTCTGAAGTGTCTGTGCAGTTTCTGCATTAGAACTATGCAGTGGACGGGACTCTAATGACCTTGTAGTCGAAGGGCCCTAAAGCACCAACAAACAATCAAATTTTCTTATAAATTTGAAAGTGTGAGGTCGCTCTGTGAGCGCGGGGCTTCGGTCTGAGGCTCCAAAAGTTGACGTCTGTGTGGGCCGTGGTTGATTTTATGTTGTCAGCTATGTTCGAAATTGAAACTTACGTTTGGCATTGCCTCTCAAGAGATCCTGTCGTCTTCTTCCTGAAAAAAAGACCAAAAAAGACAATTTCACTGTCATGTCTTGCTGTATGTAGTCCAAAATGATTGTTAGTAGATAATTGATTTGAATACCATGCAATATTTTCAAGTCGGAAAATTGCGCTTAAAATAGATGATCTTTTTGAAATGAATTGTTTGAAGGCAACATTGGTGACACAGACACCAGGTGGAACTTCAAACTGGTGAATAGAAATGTGCTTAAAATCGATAATCTCATAATGTTATGCTCTAAAATGTGTATGCACTTGGCTCACATTTCCATCCTCTTTCAGGGCCATCAGAAATGCCAGCGACGCCGCTTTGCCACCCACCAGGTCACAGTTTTTACAAGCAGTATCCCTGAGTGAAATTATTTGATTGTTGTTTTCCGTAGGTGCTATACAAGGAAATGCCTTACTAAGTAACAAAGTTAAAATCATTCTTAAATTAATTTGGAACTTTGGTTCTAATGGGCACATCTAATGACATAAGGCTGTACGAAAAAAATAACACATTTTGACACTAAGAGGGAGCGGCTGTATTGCTTTGGACACACCAGTTCTCGTCTGATCACTGAAGTTAAGCAACGCAACCCGAGCTAGTACTGACATGAGTGGCTGCTTGGGAACACTGGGTACTGCTAATACACAAAAATCCTCGCATTAGTGTAGTGTCTGCGCAGACTATGCATTAGAACTATACAGTGGACGGGTCTCTAATGACCTTGTAGTTGACGAGACCTTAAACACCAACAAACCAAACCCAGTTAGTACTAAAATCGGGAACACTGGGTACTACTAATCTGTATTAGGCCAGACTCTGTATTAGAACTATGCAGTGGACAATGGTTATTTGAGACCAAGGGCCCTAAAACACCAACAAATCAACTGACAGTTAGAAGCTATGCTATTCAAGGGCACTTCATCTAGTAGGGAGTTTAGGGACAATGTCTAGGACTTAAGAAAGTAGGTTTAACAAAAAAGCGTTTAATGGAATGGGACAGAAACGAAAAAAAATTCAACATAAAGATATTTTACAACCCCACACAAGTCATAAATTGAAGGGAGCGGCGAGTTGCGTTGGACACACCAGTTCTCGTCTGATCACTGAAGTTAAGCAACGCAAGCTCAGTTAGTACTGACATGGGTGGTCACTTGGGAAAGCTGGGTACTGCTAATACCCAATAATCGTCGCATTAGTGTAGTGTCTGTGCAGACTATGCACTAGAACTATGCAGTGGACGGGTCTCTAATGACCTTGTAGTTGACCGGACCTTAAACACCAACAAACCAAACGAAACCCATAAATTGAAATGTTTAGGAATAGTTTCTTAGTGCCGAGGACATTTTGAACAACTTACTACGGGCCCGATTCTACTAGCACGAGAGGGCATTTCGATTTCATCCTCAATCTGTTAATTTCTTACGAAAAAATTCAAGGTCTTACTAGCAGGACAGATGTCTTGTAAACACAGTAGGGATTTTCGTTTTGGCACTGGACAATGCCCATAATAGGGTCGAACGAATTCAAGAAATCCAATTATGGGTTCGTTGTCGTAAGTTCCTTGTATTAATGAGGTGGAAATTTGACGTTCCCAGTCCAAACCTCCATAAACTTTGAACCCCGATTTTAAAGTTTCATAGGACAATGAATGTGTTTTGCATCCTGCAACGAGAAAAATTGTGGTAATTTTTGGCAATACTAATTCTGTGAGACTAATTTTTGGAACGTTTGTGAAAATTGGAATGTATGATTGATTACCTGCTTGAAATGTAAGCGCCACTTTGTCAGCGTCAGAAAGTACAGGAAAACCAGATGTAGTTTTAATCTTAGAAATGATGTCGAGGTGAAGATTCGCCGAATTGACAACGTAGCCATGCACAACGCTAAAATAACAAATGAATCTAAATTGGTACCACTGCTTTGTTTTCATTAGACCACATTCCGATTTGGGCAGTCCCATTTGAGAAATGAAATTTTTTGAAGTGCATTATTGACCCGCCTCAGTGTCGCAGGAAGTAGCGTGTTCGATTCCTGCGTCAGTAGCTCTAGGTGTGATAATGGATCGAGGTGGGTTAGCTTCTTTTGGGGCTGAAGAGAGAGAGAGGCTTCCCTCAGATGCGAAGTAAAATAGTGGCCCCGTGTTGCGTATGGTGTCATTTTCACTTAAAAGAACCCTCTCTACTATGCAGCGGGTAGCAACTCCTGTCCCCGTCTATGGTATGGTCGGGTACCATCTTGCTATTCTGAATGGACACAAGGGTGATAGGCCTATATTGGACATTGCTTCTCCACAGCCGGTTGCCGACCAAAGCTTCAACCCCCTATGCTTATTTATTGTCAGTCGGCGGGTAGGTGAGGCAAAATTCGCTTATACATGTGTCCATTTCGTGGGACAAAGATAGGTACCCGACCCTGCCATAGGCGGGAAAAGGATTAGTAGTTTTTTTTTAGAAGTGCATTATTACTACTATTAGGCTTTTCAGCTGACAAGCTGATGGAAGTGACTTTAGAAAGGAATTTGCTCAAGGTGGCACTCTACCAATAATTTTAGACCCTCTGACGACCTGTCGGAACAAGCCTGGTATCCCTTCTGGGTTCAGTCCGACCCGGAATTTGTTAAATGAGATGAGTGATACAGACCCGTTAATGCAGTCCACTTATAGTAATTGACTTGAAATTTTAAGCACTACTTACTTTTTAACTTCGTCACTATCTTCTGTCGATTGTATCGAAAGGACAGACCCATTCTAAATTTAGATTTAAACGAAAAACATGGTTTATAAAAATGAAGTGGTGAAGATGGAAATCGGATTTTTGTTTTCAAAATTGGTACCATAGTGTGTATGTGAATTCGTAAACGCTTTTTGATGTCACTCCAGTTTTGAATTCCTGTAAATATACAGTATAGGTAGTTGAGGTGGTATGGGCATGTGATGAGGAGGGGAGAGGAGGAGCTTACTAGGTCCACTGTGGAACTGCAGGTAATTGGGGACTCCAGAGGTAGGGGAAGACCAAAACGGACGTGGGAGCAGGTGGTGCAGAGGGACATGCAGGCGTGTGGGGTGGTGGGGGATAGGCGGGAGTAGAGGATTAGAACCCACAGACCCGACCCTGCCTCAGGCGGGAGAAGGGTGAGATGATGATGATACAGTCTAGGTAGTGAATGTCTCAGAACACAGTCCATTCAAAGGGTCAAGATGGGTAGGGGAGACTGTTGTACCTAGACCATGGTGTACCTAGAACCACTTTGAATATCTGGCACATGTCGCCATTTAGGTAACTGTTATGGAGATATGTCATTCTTAGGGACATACTGGTTTATACTTGTGAGTTTTGGCGTGCTTGCCAACCAACCACGTGTGCTATGCCAAAAAAAGAAATTTTTGGACACAAAAAGTAAACGTTTTTGCTTCCATTTGAGTGTGATTTTTCATTAAGTTAATCTGCACGGATTACATTCAATGTTACTATTGAATATCCTATTATTTGGTGAGTAGAATGAGCATAAACTCTAACAATTATCTTGTGTCAGTAGACATTGTTGTTGAAAAGTGCATACCCTTGTACCTAGGGCCACAATTGCATCTTGTACCATGAACCAGTTGTTCATTGCACAAATTAAGAGGGACAACATTTATTTTGTGTCTTTCAGATTTTGGAATTAAAACAAAAATGACAGCAGTGGAGAAAAATGGTGCCATGGTCCGCTCTAGTGCTTACATCGCCCCAGACAGAAAGACAAATTGCCGCCCCTTAAGAATATATTGCAAGTTCAAGCAGCAATTTTTCTCACACTTACAGCCAAAGTGGCGCTCCTAAATTTTGGCGCCCCAGACTAATGCCCGGGTTGCACCCCCCCCCCAGAGCGGGCCCTAATGGTGCAGGTGCATAAAATGTGGCTATTGGGTTCACTCTCTGTGTGTTGGGGTAGAAGGCAATAGAGAGCTTGAATCATGCATTAGAAAACAATGCATGTTATGCAAAGCAGACGAATAACGTCCTGTGCATGGGCAAAATTCCTAATAAGGACATGTGCACCTGCACGGGACGTAATTCGTTCGCTTTGCATAACATACGTTGTGTGCTAACGGATCACTCAAGCTCTCTAATGAGTGGGGAAAACGTATATTTGTGACTTTTGCTTGTCAAATTAGACGAAAATTGTCATTTTTGTTGTCAATGTTTGGCTGTATACGTGTGAAATATAATTTTGATAATGACAGTCAAGATAACTATGACTAACTATGGTTTTAGCAGCATATTTGTAAGCATGGCCCAAGGTACAAGGTGGCTGTTTCAAGGTACATGAGCGTATTGTACTATGATCCACTTTGCACCCTTTCACTTTTTTCCCTTGAATCTTTTTCAGGTGAGTTGGTGGGTTACATATATATATATGGTAATTATGTCAATAAGGTATAAAAGCATCAAGTGAGACAGGTGACCCCACGAAAATGTTATTAGGGCTAAAGCTACAATAATTTTTCAAAAAAGTGGCCCTAGGTACAACAGTCTCCCCTACCTGATCTTCGTAGGAGTTAGGAGTTGCATTTAATTTTAATAACCGAAGCAAAACAAATACTTTCACTGTGACTTAAGCATTTTAATTGGACATATTTTGTAGATAGGAAAGACAGAACGGGTTAGCGACTGAACCCCCCCCCCTCTCCGCCTCCCCAATCTATTGCAAAGTGATTCACGTTCCTGACATTTAGGATAATATGTTAGGTATAATCTTATTTATAATTACCATGAGTTCGGATCTTTGGACCCCATAAATCAACTTTGATGTCATCATTATCTTCTATCTGAATCTCTCCAGTCATCTGGCCCCATTGTTCTGTTCGCTCCTCGGGATCCCTGAAAATATTTAAAGCCGCTATTACTAGACTCTGACAGGAAATGATCAGATTTTGAGAATACGTACACATTGTAGTGCATCAAGTCAAATAGCGACAGTTGAGATTTGCTGATTGCCTCTGCAACATCATTTACATTAAAATGCTGCCTTAAAGAAAAAGAATGATATCCTGTATGCCATCTGTAATGAAATAGAAGACATTAAAGGTGTTATTTGAATTAATCGCAACATCATCATCATACCCTTATCCCGCCTGTAGCCCTCCACTCCTGTCTATCTCCCACCGCGTCCCCGTCCCCCCACACACTACCATATCCTTGCGGAAATCTGCTCCCACGTCTGATTCGGTCTTCCTCCTGCCCCGGGTGCTTCCAACCGCTTGCATTCCTGAAATGGACCTAACGAGTTCCTCCTCCCCTCTTCTCATTACGTGTCCATACCACCTCAACCTACTCCCTCTCATTTTTCTACGATGCTCTCCATCCCTAGGCCATCTCTAAAATACTCATTCCTAGTTCTGTCTGTCATCGACACCCCGCTCATATACCGCAGCATTCGCATCTCGGCTACTTGCTTTCTATGGACGTGGTTCTTCCTCACCACCCAACACTCTGATCCATATAGCATAGCGGGCCTAATCACTGCCCTGTAAAGCTTCCCTTTCAACTTGTTTGGTACCCTTCTATCACCCAGGACGCCACTTGCCTGTCTCCACTTCAACCGAAAATTAGGCCCGGGCGAAATGCACACAATGATCCACGGCTGTTTTAAAAAGCACAAGCAGGAGTTTGTCCAATAATTGCTCACTTACACGAAATTCATGCAAACTTTTACTACTTCTCCATGATCAGGGTCCCAAGTGTTGTGAATTCCTTTCCTAAGTGACGGATGATACCAATTTTAAAACATTGACATTGTGATCTCGAAATAATTTGGCTTCTTTTTTAAAAAAAAGAAATCTCCTCTTTTAACCTGAGAGCTCCTCTGTATATGATCCTCCATCTTCTCATTGGTTCTGACGATTCCAATGTCAGGCCTCCAGCAGAGAAAGTCTTGCCATCAGTGTTGTAGATTCTTGTATCCGGATGTACTAGAGACTGATATTCTTCACCAGATTTTAATTTCAGATACAGCCATATTTCGGCACATCTGTCATGGCGTCGGGTCAAGTGAACAACAAGGACATTGCCTAGATTGTCAATTCCCCAAAATTCAACAGTATCCCCAGCCTACAAATACATTACAATGGTTCTCACATTAAATTTTATTATAAATAGGCGACATCTTAAGGTTGCCAATTAGCAGGCCCTGTTTTAAAACCCTTTAGCCCAATAGGGCTAACAGATAAGCAGAAATTGCCACCCACTCCTCAGTGATCGGATTAAAAAAAAGTTACACGAAGTAGTAGAACAAGGGACAATTTTTCCGGCTCTGCCTCGTCCTTCTCTACCGGGGAGGAACTACAAGTGCAGACAGGGCCGGCTTGTGAGTTTCAGGCGCCCTAGGCAAGTGGGTGCATCGCCGATCGCCATCGTGAATTTAATACAGTTCTAGATTGTCCAAGCGTCCCTCACGTGCTTGGCATTTGTCCCAATACCAACATTTAGAAAAGGTCCAACCAATCAGAGAAATTTGGGAACCCCAGGACTATGAACATTTTAAATGACTGATAGACTGCATGGCAAGGAAGTACCTCTGAAATTTGCCGCCCTAGGCAGCCGCCTAGGTTTGCCTGCCCCACGAGCCGCCTCTGAGTGCAGATCAAAACTCCACTCTTTAGCCTAGCGCTCTGGACAAATGTTCGGGTTGCCGGTACCAAGAGCGGGCCCTGATAGGGGCTTACAGGACTAAACGTTAATTAGAAATTAGATGACGTGGTCAGAACAGCAGGAGTGTGACAAGATGGATGGTTAATGGTTTTTAATGGTACCATTGCACCTTCCGCTTGCATAATATTTTTTTTTTTCGCGAAACTATCACGTTCCGTGTTTTGCAGAAACTCTTCACCTGTCCAATGATTTAGACACTTTTCATTTATAGAAAGAAATTCAAAAGCAGTTTTTTAGCATCTGATTCGCGGTTTATAATAAAGCCGGGGACAATCAACTCCTTTAGATTTGAATCAAAAAACGTGTTCATAAGAAACTCACATATAAATTACTGTTAAGTGGTCGAGGATTTTCAAAGAAACACTCCTCTTCAGAAGGAAGTGCTCCCACTTTAGAGACGTCTCTTGCTTTTTCGTCATACTGGAAGAGGGGCTTCCGTTTCTTTTTATATCTAGTTAGATAAATGAAGGCTACAGTCTTCTTCCAAAATGTTAATAAGGAATCTGTTATTTAAAAAAAAGGTACAATATGTTAAAAGTATTATACAGGTGTTAAGCGCCTCAAGATTTCTCTTGGTATTTTATGTGTTGAACAAATAGGTGAGCGGCGAGTTGCGTTGGACACATCAGTTCTCGTCTGATCACTGAAGTTAAGCAACGCAAGCCCAGTTAGTACTGACATGGATGGTCGCTCAGGAAAGCTGGGTACTGCTAATACCCAAGCATCGTCGCATTAGTGTAGTGCCTGTGCATTAGAACTACACAGTGGACGGGGCTCTAATGACTTTGTAGTTGAAGGGCCCTAAAACACCAATAAACCAAACATGGGGTACCCACAAAATTTAACAACGAAACACACTATGTATGCAGTATTTTCAACCTGCACCGGGGTCAGCTCGCGTCGGTGAGTAGCTCGCTCGATAACTGCATTCTAGGTTCGATACTGGATCGAGGTGAGTTGGCTTCTTTCAGGCGGAGAGAGGCCCCGAGTGCGCCTTCTTTCGGATGAGAAGTAAAACCGAGGTCCTGTGTGGTGTACGATGGCATTTGCACATAAAACAACCCTCTCTACTTTCGAACGATTAGATGAAGCAAAATTTCCAGGTGTAGGAGTTCGCCCCTTGTCTTCGGTTTGGGCCCCCAACGAACAGTAGACGGACGATAAATAAGGATAGGGGTTGCAGTTTTGGTCGGCAACCGGCTGTGGAAAATCATTGTCCAATATATCGTTCTTGTGTCCATTCGGAGGGACAAGTTGGGTGCCCAACCCTGCCATAGGCGACAAAAGGGGTTAGGAGTTGCTTTGCTGTGTTGTATCAAAAAAAATAGCGTATGTAAGCACAACTGCGAAATTGATTTCAGAATCACCAGTGTGGTGACAGCTGATGCTTGTTCTTGCCAAATTCTTGAGCGCATCAGAAATGGGATTGAAAGAAAAGAGGAAGACTGTTTGTTGGTGTTTTAGGGCCCTTCAACTACAAGGTCATTAGACCCCCGTCCACTGTGTAGTTCTGATGCAGAGACTGCACAAACACTACACTAATGCGACGATTTTTGGATACTAGCGGTACCCAGTTTTCCCAAGCGGCCACCCATGTCAATATTAGATGGGATTGCGTTGCTTAACTTCAGTGATCAGACGAGAATTGGTGTGTCCAACGCAATTCGCCGCTCCCGAATGAGCAAGATGGAGGTGCTGATTGGTGCCTTGCTCTTTAGGGTGAGGTAATCCTTATATTCCACTCTTATTATCTGCCGTCTACATGACTGCTGGATTGAATATGTTTACAGTTTCTTAACGTGTCGCTAGAGACAACGTGAAATCACCAATCAACAACCGGTGTACTTAAAAGCGAAAATATTAGTTATTGCGAAGGTGATTTCCCGATATTCACCTGTTTATCTTTTCATTTAACCATTTAATTTATCTTTTAATTTAAGCATTGTGTTGTCACCGTCTTTCTAATTGTCTGTTTGGAACAGGGTGAACACTTTAAATGATTTAAGGCCTTGCGCACCAACTGAGTGTCATTTCCAACACCGGGCTGGTATTTTTTCTGGTGAATCATTTCGTTAATCTGTCCTAAGTAAGCCTTATCCTGCTACCAAAAAAAAACCCTTCAGTCATGAAATCTTATCAGGTTTTGCCAGATGTCACCAAATATTTGCGCACTGTATCATATTGACATATTGCTTGCGTGACTTTTGTCCGAAGCAGTTTTTGTAAACCCAGGTATCCACCAAATAAAAGCACAATGTCCATCGTTGGGAAATTTATTCGGGTTTCAACGCTTTCTCAATTGGACCTTAAAATGTGTTTATGAACCAGTTTCGACTTCAGAGCATTTGTTTGTAATCCGCATTGTAACCTGAAGGTGTAATTGGCGCCAGTGGTGCAAACGGCAGTTCCATCAAACGCTTGCAGAAATCCCAACACAGCAAACATTATTTGATATTCCCTAATGTTTGGAGGAGCATTTGGAAACGCTTTTCGTTCCAGTGCTGTGACATCTTGGACTGTTGTTTAAGCACTCGCTGAGGACCAGGATTTCCATAGCGTTTTTAAACAGTGTCAAAATTATTGAGGTAGGTTTTTGTCTGCAATTCTTGATATGCGTGTCCTTTATCACGGTCCTGATCTACTCCGATTCGGGTATTCACGATTCGTGGACGGGTAGATTCAGGTGCGATAGTTCATTTTCTACTACCTTTCTGACAGAAAATCATTTTGCAACCATGAAATGCTAGCAACTTTATTAACTTGACACCCCGCTTCGCAAGTTATGCAACTAAATCACTACCAGACCTAAAGTAACCAGTGGGTCCCTGGGCAAGGTCTTTAGTTTCTCAATGATCCGAGGGGTGGAATAGGGCAAAATAAAGTGGCTCTTACTTTATAGGAAATTGCGACCGCCGGGTCCCGATAAAGTTGAAAGGCAAAGTTTACAGAACGGTCGTCAGGCCCGCCATGCTGTATGGCTCAGAGTGTTGGGCGGCTAGGATGAACCATGAAAGGAGAATGCAAGTGGCTGAGATGCGTATGCTGCCCTACATGACTGGGGTGTCACGAGCCGACAGAGTAAGAAATGAGTATGTTAGAGGGAGCCTGGGGGTGGGGGACATTGCAGAGAAGATGAGGGAGAGGCGGTTGAGGTGGTATGGGCATGTAATGAGGAGAGAGGAGGAGGAGCTTATTAGATCCATTATGGGTTGGCATGTGATCGGGGGGCACCAGAGGTAGGGGAAGGCCAAAGCGGACGTGGGAGCAGGTGGTGCTGAGGGACATGGAGAAGTGTGGGGTGGAGGGGGACATGATGGGGGATAGGAGGGAGTGGAGGATGAGAACCTGCAGACTGCGATTCAATGCAGTGGTGGATTGGTAATGAGAAAGGCGAGGAAATTTTCACGTGGGCCGCCAACGTTTTTCAGTAAACTTCTTGGCGGTTTAATGGGAGTAACTGATCACTGAAGTTAAGCAACGCAACCCCAGCTAGTACTAGCATGGATGACCGCCTGGGAACACTGAGTACTGTTAATGCCCAAAAAATCGTCGTAACAGCGTAGTGTTTGTGCAGACTCTGCATTAGAACTGAGCAGTGGACGGGGCTCTAATGACCTTTGTAGTTGATGGGCCCTAAAAACCACAGAAACAAAATTGGCGGTTTAAGTTCAAGATCTGCATCTTCCACGTTGTTTTAATGCGCCACACCCCCCTACGTGTTCCAGGATTCTACGTCAGACGGTCGGTAAATATCAAGCTGCATAAAAGCTATCACAAAAAGCCTTAAACTGCATAGCAGCATCAACATCATCCTCTTATCCCGCCGGCGGCAGGGTTGGGTCTGAGGGTGACGCCTATCTCTCACCAGGTACCCGTCCAACCCACACAATCTAAGATTAGGGAAACCCCAGTCAGGCGTCTGGAACGCGCAGAAAGATTGGATGGGTTGTCTGTGGGGGGATGCCAGACTACCCCACTCATACCAGCATCAAGCTACATTAAAAAATCATGCTGCCAGTCAGGTTCAGTGTATTGGACTGTTAGTTGTCAATTTACCGCTCCTGACACCCGAATAATGAAGAATGTGACGACGAGTGAATGAATGACCTAGCTTTTGACACGTTTCAGAAAATAAACTTGACGTCAATCAAGTATAACTGAGTACAATATGATATACAGTACAATAACGAAAGGTAACTTATTTTGAGGTGCACGCTCTTGAAACATGTCATCACCTCACCCTTCTCTCGCCTGAGGCAGGGTCGGGTCTGCGGGTTCTAATCCTCCACTCCCGCCTATCCCCCACTAAGGCCCTCCTCCACCCCGCACGCCTCCATGTCCCTCTGCGCCACGTGCTCCCACGTTCGTTTTGGTCTTTTTCTACCTCTGGTGCCTCCAACTGCCTGCAGCCCAACAATGGAGTTAAAAAGCTCCTCCTCATCACATGCCCATACCACCTCAACCGATTCTCTCATCTTTTCCTCAATGTCTCCCGCCCTAAAGCAGTGGCGTAGCTAGGGGGCAAGTTTTCAGATAATGGCGCCTAGTTAAGATTGAAAAATGGCGCCTTCTTAATATGCTTGCTGATCCCCTTGGCGCTAAAACCTGGCTACGCCACTGCCCCCAGCTACCTATAATCGTGTCTGATTCTGTCGGTTCTTGACACATCACGCATGTAGCGCAACATTCGCATCTCAGTCACTTGCATTTGCCTTTCATGGTTCTTCCTAACTGCCCAACACTCTGAGCCATACAGCATAGCGGGCCTAACGACTACATGTGAGAGTTGTAAATAATTGTTTGCACGACCTATAGTGTCGTAATATTATGACGCATCTTTAAAGTAAAAAACAATTCTGGAACTTACCTTTTGATGCTTGTTGACTATAAACGTATAAAATGGATATGATTCCAATCAAAATTGCTAAATAGAAAAGCATGATTGTAAGTCGATGTAGCCCAACTAATGATTGCAATGTGATGATGTGTCTATTACTGAATGCGATGAATCTCTTGTGTTTTGTGGAGTTTATATCGAGGCTCGTTTAATTATCTGCTTTGTTGCAATCATGGATAAAAAGGGAGATAAGGCATTCATATCATCTTAGAAATGTGCCGTATTTTGCTGTTATTTGACGACGACGCTCATCGTACTGACCTTGTACGGTTCTTTAAAAACTGGTTATCAAGGATTTACCAAATTGTTTAGCTTTGCGCCTATTTAATGTCCACGTGGTCGGTGCTGTTATTGCGCCACATTGGGGGATACACTCTCAACAGCGCGTCTTGATTAAGGTTTGCAGGAGAGCCCGATTTATCGTTCTCCATCTTTGGTCCCTTTTACCGTTCCCATATAGAGCCTAAATAAGGTAATTATTCAGGCATTCATCAGATCCGCCTCAGTTTTTTTGTTGTTGTTTGTTGGTGTTTAAGGTCCCGTCAACTGCAAGGTCATTAGAGACCCGTCCACTGCATAGTTCTAATGCATAGACCGCACAGACACCACACTAATGCGACGATTATTGGGTGTTAGCAGTACCCAGCTTTCCCGAGCGACCACCCATGTCAGTACTAACTGGGCTTGTGTTGCTTAACTTCAGTGATCAGACGAGAACTGGTGTGTCCAACGCAACTCGCCGCTCCCCATCCGCCTCAGTGCCAAAGAGTCTCAAGTCCTCCTTCCGTCGGGTGGGAAGTAAAGCAGTGACCGGTGTATACAATGTCATTTGTACATAAAGTACCATTATTATATGCAACGTGTAGATCGCAAAAATGTCATTGGTGTAGGAGCTCGCCTCCCCCGTGGCGTCGGTGGAGACAATGTGCCCCAATGAAGAAAAATTGGCCCACGATAACTAAGGAGTTGCAGTATTAGGTTGGCAGGCCACTGAGAAAAAATTCCATCCTACACATCGCCCATTTGTCCCAAAGCTTGCCCGATGACAAGTGAGACCTGTGAGCCCCTGCTAAAGTGTACCCCCTTAAAATTTAGATAATATTCTATGGCTTATTGCTGTAGGTAACTCCTTTAGTCTCCTGACAGTATAGTCTGCTACTGCTGATGCAGTGATGACAAGACGGGGCTATTCTTCAACGTTCTTCCTGTTTGAATCTTGTCCTGGCCAAAATCAGCCTGAAGACCGACTCACTGAATTTTGAAGTATTTTCAGAGAGAAAAATTTCAGTGATTGTGGAAATAATCCCGTATTCCTTTCTTGCCGCCAATGTAATCGATTTTTGTTTATTTTTCCACTTGACTTTTATCAATTTTTACACAAAATTCATACATGCGATAGAACCATGTTGATTAAGTGAATTGAAATTGTCAGGTGAATATTAATTTGCTTAAAAAGAGAGTGGTTAGGAATTTTCTTCAATGCACTTTTCTAATGTTCCTTTCGTTGCATTTAGGAGCACCATCTCCCCTGTAAAAATTCATGACAGAAAAAAAACATTGATTATACTGTATACAGAATTATGGGTGTTACGAGATAGAATGCTCGACTACTGCGTCGTTCGTTCGGTGTTTTAGGGCCCTTCAACTACAAGGTCATTAGAGCCTCGTACAATGTGTAGTTCGAATGCAGAGATTGCACAGACACTACACTAATGTGACGCTTTTTGGGTACTAGCGGCACCCAGTCTTCCCAAGCGGCCACCCATGTCAGTACTAACTGGGGTTGCGTTGCTTAACTTCAGTGATCAGACGAGAACTGGTGTGTCCAACGCAATAAGCCGCTCCCTCACTACTGCGTCAGTGGTCCTTGATATTGTAGGCAGAGATTCTTTCGGGCGAGAGAGATAGAGAGACCCCGTGTGGTGTGTACGTTGTCACTTGCATGCAGAGACATAGTAACGCATTGGCAATGGGACAAATGCCAAGGGCGCGAGGAGCGGGGTGCAATCACTGTTAGAAATAGTGTGCAGTGTAGTGCTGACTTAAGGGCGCAATAGTAGATATTTGCCAAGGGCGCCAAAAAACATTGCTACGTCTCTGCTTGCATGTAATAGAACTCTTCCTCATGCAACGTGTAGATCGGCAAGATTTTCAGGTGTCGGAGCTCGTAGCAAAAGTGCCCCAAGGAATCAAAATACGGCTTCTGCTTGTTGGTGTTTAAGGTCCCGTCAACTACAAGGTCATTAGAGACCCGTCCATTGCGTAGTTCTAATGCATAGACTGCACAGACACTACACTAATGCGACGATTATTGGGTATTAGCAGTACCCAGCTTTCCCGAGCGACCACCCATGTCAGTACTAACTGGGCTTGCGTTGCTTAACTTCAGTGATCAGACGAGAACTGGTGTGTCTAACGCAACTCGCCGCTCCCTTCAAAATACGGCGACGATAAATAAGCATAGAGATTGCAACATTAGATTGGCAGCCTGCTGCACAGTAGGACAAAATCGGGTACCCGACCCTGCCATAGTCTAGAAAAGGTTGCTGTTTTTAGGAGCCATTGCTGAAAAGATGGGGGACGAGGGTGAGGAGGGGCTGGTTAGGTCCGTCACAGATTTACAGGTGCACGTTATAGGGTGCAGATCAGTTAGAGGTAGGTGGAAAGGAGTATAGCAGTACATTATTCAGCAGGATTTTTTGTTTCGTTGGTGTTTTAGGGCCCTTCAACTACAAGGTCATTAGAGCTCTGCCTTCTGCGTAGTTCTAATGCAGAGACTGCACAGACACTATACTAATGTGACTATTTTTGGCCAACAGGAAATGACGTGGTGTGGGGCAAGACGGGGACGTGATTGAAGGGCTAGAACTCGTAGACTCTACTCTTCTATAGACGGGATAAGTGCACATGTGATTCAAATGGCACAAAATTTGACTCCTGCTGGAAAAGCCTTTTCTATATTGACACAATTGCCTGTATTGTTTGTAGAAAATATACCCACTTACCAGATTTAAATATATTTGTGGCTCCCTCAGCACCAACAATACAAGGTAGGCCATATTCCCTTGCAACAACAGCACCTAAGGAAAGAAATACCAAGTGTCAAGTGCATTTTGATCACTCAGTTTTGGTGGTTGGTTTTTAAGTAAAGCTGACCGTGAGAAATGAGGCCACCAATTTCGGTTACGACTCCTGCTAGCATTGGAAAATACGGACTCCATGCAATATCAGTTGCAAGGGTTATCAAAATATCACCAGGCTGAGAATAAATGAATAATAACACTATTTTACATCCCATACTCCAAGATGCCCTTGAGGATCGGCCCAAAGTCTTTAAGATTTCTGATTTTTATAATTCTTTAAACTAAGGTAGTTTACTATTATTATATTTAAATACCTAATTGCTGATGTAGTTACCTTAATTTGATCAACATACTCAAATGTAGTCACAACTCTTGCTGGTCCTTTGGCAATTCCTTGGCTTACAGGATATGCTGCAGTTATAAATTTCAACGACACACTTTTATAACTTTTTTTTTCAATTTCCTGCTCCTTTAATCAAAAAATTCTGGAAATTTACCAGTAATTTTCGTTTTCTCTTCTCCATTATCGTCCACTTGTGTTTCCTCTCTTAGTTCTTCAGTCTGAAAATACGTGCAAATGTTTATTAATTATAACACCTTTTTAAGTTGAAACTTTTACCTTCCTGTGTACCAAGGTTTTTTATTCCCTCCTAATCATTCCTATTTCCCTTTCTTTTTGTTTCGTTGGTGTTTTAGGGCCCTTCAACTACAAGCCCCGTCCACTGCGTAGTTCTAATGCAGAGTCTGCACAGACACTACGCTGTTAGGACGATTTTGGGTATTAGAAGTACCCAGTGTTCCTAAGCGGTCACCCATGCTAGTACTAAGCTGGGGTTGTGTTGTTTAACTTCAGTAATCAAGCGAGACCTCCCCTTCTAATGTTGGCAATTTCTACCTCTTCACACTACGTGAAATCCGACCTGAATGAAGATTTCCGTACACCCTAGACACTAATTAACGCACCTGTTGTCTTAAAAAATTACTTTCCATCCCAATTCCTGCAAATATTTCTGTTAATTCAGGTTTTTAAAGTTTTCGTTACTCTGCCTAAAGTGCCTAATGGTTAAGTCGGCCCTTCTTGATGGAAAAGTAATACTGTATTATAATCTGGTGGGTCAGGGCGTGGGATGAACAGTTGACGGAGTAGGGAGAGGAGCTGCTTAGGTTCACTGCAGATCAATGTGAGAGGCGAAGTGATTAAAGGTTGTCTTGGAACCAACTAATGAGGCATACTGCATATGAGCGGTTCTCAACCCGTTTGGAGTCGCGGAGCCTTTACCTGGCAACCGGGTCGTTCGCCGGAGCCCCTTTATAATTTCAAGCAATATTGCAAAATTAAACACGCGCAGAAATGACTGTAAGCAAATATAGGGCCTACTGTATAATATGGAATGTTTTAGGAACAAGTTTTTGTTCCCGAAATCCTTCCAGTTTTTAACCACTTCTCCATCTCTGGACAACGGTGAACTGGCGTTTTTGGTGCCCCAGGGATCCGCGGCGCTTTGTGCTGCGAAAACTCGAAAATCCTGCTACGGAGCCCCAGTTGAGAACCGTGGCTGTATATAGCAGTAGATGGATGGAACAGGGATGGAACAGACAATTCTATTTCATAAATATAACAATATAATACTGTACTTACAGATTTAGGATCTCCAATTATAAATTCCGGAAAGCGCATAGAGTCCATTTGAGGATATACACGCATTCTGTGAGCGGCCCTTTGAAATAAAATGTATTCGATTTATAATTAATTGAATCGCAATGCTTGTCATCGTAATATTGGGTGAAATATTACCGATTTAAAATTCGAGATGATCTTTGCTTTATTATTTGTGCAAGTTCCTCATGAGTTAAGAAGAAAATCAAGTTTTCCTCGCTTAGTTTGCCTTCCTTTACTAGCATTTCCGCCAATTTCAGATATCCATCTCTAATTCCATCAGTAACTTTTACGAGTAACGACTATTGATGAAGTAGTTTGGTTAGTTTTAAATAGAAAATGCCAACACTTGTCTAGCAGATGAATTATTATGACATTACCTTTCCCTTTTCTCTGTACACTATTCCTTGACGAGTTTGCATCATTACGAATCGCAGTAACCATCTGAAAAATTGGATATCATTAGATATCTAAAGGACCATGGATTTTAATTTAAAAGATTAAATAGAAGACCTTTTTATAACTGATATAGGAGTTTTTAGGTTCTCCAAGACGTCGTCAGCAGTAGGTTGTGTTTCAGTAGGTTTATGAGTTCCATATGAGGCAACCATTGGCTGTAAAAACACGACATTAGAAATGTAGTGAATGTTTGAAAATGTTCTCGAACATATTTCGATTCATTAAAAGTGAATCCTAAAAAAAAATCCTACTTGCAAAACTTGAACTAATTTGATTGGATGTCTCTTCCACGTAATTGCCGACAATTCAAGCTGCAAGAAGAATGTTTGAGGTACAAGTTGTTGTTAACATGTTTGGTAAATACATGTTTAGAAAAACATGTCTGTCCTCATGTTCCGTCAGCGAAATTAAATAAGCAATGAATAACCCGAGCTCAAACCCAGGTCTCAATCAGTTACGTAAGACGTTCGAAATGTTCGCAAACGGTAAGTGTTGGAGTCGGGTGCGAACAAAAGAAAAGGATCGAAAATGTCTCTGTCCCCATAGTTGTAGGAACATCAAAGGGTGTTTGCTTTTTTTGGGGGGGTGGGGGTGGGGGGAAGGGGGTTTGAGCACATTTGATGCACATTTGCTTCACATTTGCTTCACTGGGTCAAGTTACATTCGCAGAAATAGCACACAAACAGAAGTGTTTCTCAGCTAGAGATTCAAGGTGTGCAATGCTTTAGCAGATAGTCAGTATCATAAAATTCGCTTAGATATTTAAAAATGCTTACGAATGTTCGAGAAATGTTTACTTTGGTTACTTTGTTTTTCTGTAGTGAATAGCCTGTCTAGCACTTAACAAACAGGAAGGTTAATTGTAAGAAGGGTGCTACTTTTTCTGTTTTTGTTGGTGTTTTAAGGCCCATCAACTACAAGGTCATTAGAGCCCCGTCCACAGCATAGTTCTTACGCAGAGAGTGCACAGACACTACAGCAATGGGACGATTTTTGGGTATTAGCAGTACCCAGTTTTCCCAAGCGACCACTCATGTCAGTACTAACTGGGGTTGCGATGTTTAACTTCAGTGATCAGACGAGAACTGGTGTGTCCAACGCAATTCGCCTCTCCCGGTGCTGCTTTTACCTCTTTGTATCCACGATGACCATGCCGTCTTAAAAATTCCCGAAATTTTGTTCGTGATTCACTGCCATAGTTCTGAAGCCAATTTAAAGCCGTCTATAAAAGTAACGATTACAAGATAAATTTCATAATGCCATGTCCTTACAAAAGCAATAGACGAAATGAATAAATTGTGGATAAAATTGATCAACCTCTGCTGACATAGTTGAGAAAGCCTCTTTGTTTTCCTTCGCTATAGTTTTTGCCAGCATCTGTAACGTTGAAATATCAATCCCTGTTTATAAAGTGAACTTCAAAATAAATTTAGATGTTGATATTTACCTGTAAACTAAACGGGACATCGCCACTGATAGCACCATTGGCCCTTCCTATCAAATTGGCAAAGTCGTTGTACATATCTAGCGTGAAATCTAATAGAAAATTTTCCTTGTAGTTATTGAAGTTGACTGAGCCACCCAATAGTACGATTTCTACTGAGGGAAACAGTAAGCATTGTGGGGTAGTAGTAATCGAGGTTAGCCCTCAGCAAAAAGTACTTTTGAGCCTTCTCCAGACGCAAAGTATGAAATAACATTGCGGCACCTAACAATAGTCACTTCAAGTAAATTTCTATTTCTAAAGATTCGTAGGGACCTGGGTAACTCGGGTGTTATCGTGGTTAGTTCATGTTACTCAAGTACTCAAGGTTCACTTCTGTCCAAGGTGGTTTATTTGTGGAAGTGTGAGGGTAGACTAGGGCCTGGTGGAAGATAGGCGAAAGTGGAGAGTTAGAACTCGCAGACCCGACCCTGCTACAGGCAGGAGAAGGGTATGATGATTACCGATTTGTTCTTCACCCTGGCGTCAGCCTTCACAGCTGACAGACCGAGGTTAAATAAACAAACAAATAAATTAAATCTGTAAATTTGGGATCCCTCAAAATTGGTAAATCCCAATAGGAAGACGAGGGTAACACGCGATGAGACGGGGGAAAGAGGTGCGAAACAAATTCAGAAATGCTGACATTATAGATCATGTCAGGGGATCCATTTTCTAGAAAGTTTTGACAGAAAAGTCTTTGGACTGACCTGAGGCATTCCCACGTAGTATGGCGAGAATTAAGAAATTCCAAATCATTGATGCAGTGGTTACTCTCATATGGGCGTTAAATGCCTAAAATGTAAATGTAAAGTGCTAAAATTAGTACACCCTCGGCTACAGTGGTTTTTATGGGCCCTGGGCGGGAAACATAAACTGGGCCGCTAAGGAAGGGACTTTAAACGTCGAATTATAAATTGAAGAGGACGACTTTTAAGTATGACCCTGAAAAATGAAATTTTTCGAAAATTTCGGACTAAAAATTAAGCATAACATGATGCTTAATTTTAAATAACGCTCGAGCCCTTCGTAACTCTGGGAATGAGGGGGACCGGACCTAATTAGCTGACACTGCTCAGCAAACGTTTATTGCAGCAAGAAGGTTTGGGTATGAGTGCAAAAGGATTCGATTGAAATGATGGATCTGTCACTTGAAGGAGCACTGGTCTCCGTTTACTAGCAGTGGGTGCATAAATGGGTGAAGAGCTTCATTTATCATAAAAAGCATCTAAATTTTTAAAAAGTGTGTAATTCCTACCTCGTCTATATCAAACATGTGATCCTCCATTAGTCGGAAGAGATCTTCACAGTTAGTTATTCCATTCAGAGGTAGTTCGTAATCACTATACTTCTTACAGGCTTCATCAGCAATATGACGTCCTGTTAACATCGACTGCAAAATGGAATAACGTTTTAGATCTGCAAGGGAGCGGCAAATTGTGTTGGACACACCAGTTCTCGTCATATCATTGATGTTAAGCAACGCAACCCTAGCTACTACTGAAATGGGTTGCCGCGTGGAAAAACTGGGTACTGTTAAGACCCAGGTTGTCCATAAGTGTATGGTAGTGTGTGGGGTGGACGGAGACCTGGTTGGAGATAGACGGGAGTGGAGGGCTAGAACCCGCAGACCCCACCCTGCCACAGGCGGGATAAGGGTGTGATGATAATGATGATGACTCAGAAAAAGGTCCGAATGAACAATCCTGTTTTTCTAAATAAAAACAGACTAACAAAAAAAACGGCCATTTGCCCACCCCGGGGCGAAACATCTGAGGGGCGAAATGTGTGGGGGCGAAAAGTACTCAGGGGCGAAAGGTCGGGGGCGATACTTCCGTAAACCCCTTCAACTAAAATTTTCAGAAATGAGACTTTACTAACCTTTAAAAAACTCTGGTAGAAGACTTTAATACGACCCCAAAGATATTTCTGCCTATACCTTTGTAATGCAAGTTGATGTACTTCACTGTCATCAACAATCCTACTATACATTGCTAGCTGAACTGCATACAATACTGGACTAGGTTTTTCTGATAAATCATAAAGTTTTTGCTAGAATGATATTAGTTTTGATATTAAAACTCGTTAACAGGCATATGTTAACAATATTTATCTTGAAATAAATGAATATCTACTTACGTATATTTGATCAGCAAGAAGGTGATTGCTATAGTAGATGCACCCTATTGTTGCAGTTGGTAAAGGATTATACTGATATCCCTTTACGGCATTTTTAAGGAGCCTCTGCATAAAAGATGGTCAGTTTAAATACAATAAATCGTTTTTGTAGTTGATGGTATAATAGCACACTAGAATTCTAACCTGAGCACAAATATGCCAAACTTTCAAGAGGGCTGAGATGGAAAGAGGTGATAGTGCACCAGGCAGTGCTTCCCTGAAAAATATGCATATTGTCGAATTGCAGTTGACTTTACCATAAAAGATTTAAAAAGTGCGATAATCCGTGCAGAGACGAAACAATCTGAATGTACTATGAAAACAAATACATACGCAACATTTGCTGTGTTGTATCTTTCATTTTCAGTTATACGGCATGTGTCAAATTCGTGAATTAGTTCGTATTGAGTCTCTTGCAAGTGAGTTGTAATTGGCCGGCACTGCCATAAGATATAATACAATATATTAATCAACTATGAAATTAGAAAAAAATATGGTCTGACAGTTGAAGTATGTTTCTAACCTGCAAAAGATATATTTTCTTTTTGGTCATTGCCCATTCAATGTCACGAGGAGTGCCGTAACTGTTCTCCAAATATATGGCAACCTGTCCTAATTTGAGCGCCGTTTTATCGTTTAATGTGCATTTGGTTGCCTCTGTAGCGTCTGTAGTTTGCTCCTCTGTACCACCTTCATCTTTAATTAAAATAACATTTGAAATTGGCTGTTAGTGATAGCATTGGTGCACTACCTTCTTGTAATGGCCTTTCTGTAGTCGGGTGACCCAACAGCAAGAAACCATATGTTTATATGGCCTCAGTGTTTAAGTAAATTTGTAAGCATAAATTCTGCTTAACTAATTCTAATTCTAGTTCACTGCAAGCAGCCTCTATTGCCAATTTGGCAGTGGAGAGACTAACTCATTGCTACATAAGAACCCAGAAAACTTCTAAGTCCCTAAGCTATAGTTGTTGTGTCCCCCCACAAAACTTGCAAAGGTGGCCTTCCCTTTCAGTAAGCCCTCCACTCTATTTCCCCCCAAAGGTATTCCATTGTCGAATGGTCCTTGGCAAGAAAGACCAGTAGTATGAGTCTGTCTGTGCCCTTAGTTCCTTCAATTTATATGAATGATCCTTTCTCCCATTATACCCAGCCAGGGACACACTTCCAGCCAGAGGTCCATTTCACCCCATCAGCAACAGTCTCGTGAAAAGACCAATGCTGTGAGATGCCTCTGGCTCAGTGTGTCCCACCCTAATTCCTTAATCATTTCAGACACACTTTCCCTGCGTGACAACCTGTGGAGCACAATTCTTGCTGCCCTCATTTGGATTCTTTCAATTTCCCATGATAAGTCCTGCCTGAAGGGAGACCAAACAGATCAGAAACGGTGACACCCAATTATACAAGTTAAATAAGGACCCGTTCCCTCAGTCTCCAGTTGTCATAATGGTGTGTTTCTTACCTCTCATGACAGTCTTAACGGCTTTTTTTCCAATCTCTGTTCTCAACACCTTGAGACTGTCATTCCAATTTCTACTCAAAACAATGGTATCTGGTTCAGAAGTTCCAGAAACAACACTCTATAAGAATAATGCAAACTGAAGCATTATTTTGAGAAAATAATTACCCAACTCGACTTGTTTAGTATTTCAAAAGCCATGCTCGACAATCACCTCTCCCAAGCCATAATTAGCTGTAATAGTGACATAGCCATAGCATCCCGTCACTGGATCAGTTGTAAATATAACTCCGGAAACGTCACTGGGAACCATTAACTGAATCACAACGGCCATGCCACCATTTATTAATTGACCATTTTTTCTAAGGAGGAGAAATTCGATGTCTTTACTGAGAAGTTATGAGTTAATTGAGACAAGAGGCAATGTTGAAGTCTTGCTACCTTTTATACTCCACGGATCGAAATGCAAATTGAGAAGCCCAGCACTTCAATACAGCTTCACATATCTGTAATAAATTAAGGTTTTTTGATTATATATTTTTTCCATCCAGAGGATGTCATCTCAATAATCATACTTGGGTCAGTCCGTTTACACCCAGGAAGGTCTCGTTTTGCCCTGCTGCTGACGTATCCTCACCATCTTCACCTATAGATGACAATAAATAATAATGAACTAGTATATCGACCTAAATAGCATGAGTTGGTTTCTAGGTGGCTTTCTCTCTTCCAAGTTTTCTTTGGTTCCTATTAATATTCTTAGAATTCATGCTAATTGAAACTCTAAGCTACGCCTTTCCTGAGGTTTCTACCCTCTGTCAAATCGAAATTACATTCTAGGGATCCAAATTGGAAAGCAGACTTCGTTTAACCACTGTGGTCACTGGTGCACATTAAGAAAGATCTTTACTTAGGAATGGTTTAATGAGTACAGGTTCTCACCAATGGCAGACGATCGCACGGCGAACCTTAAATTCTCATAATCACTGCTAAATGTTCGTTGTAGTTCTTCATGAATGAAATCTTTAGTTGCGTCAGGAAAGGTCGACTTCATGATGATGTCAATTACACTGAAATCAATTTAGCTGTAGTAATGTATTATGTGAAAAGAATTCTCTAATTAGACTAAATGTTCCTAGTTCCTATGAAGGTGTGGCTAAATTATCATGGCACACGTGCTCTCAAGCCCAATAGTAGAGCGTTGACCAACAATGCTGGACTTGATCAATTCTAAAAGACAACGAATTATTCGTAATGTTGACCTACAGCTGAAAAGCATTTGGTGAACAGTTTAGTAAATTGATGGTCTTTCCGGAACTAGAGATGTACTTAGTTCACTACAAATCGGCTGGGGCAAATTGTAGGATGGAACTAACTTTTCACATGCACCGCCAAAAAGCTTCATAAAAGCACAAAATAGGGGAAAATGCTGTATTTTATGGGCTTTGTTGAAAAATTATCTTGGTGGCCCATGTGGGAATTTTCCACATCTTTCACATATTAAGTATCAGCAGCAGACTGTTCCTGGAAACAGTTTTAGCCGTCTGCGACTGGCACTTGTATACTTCAAGAAACATTTTAAAGGTGTCAATTGGCTTCCATTTACAACTTACGTTTGACATTGTGTTTGAAGAGATCCTTCAGTTTTCTTCCTAAAAACATATATTATCATTAAGAAAACTCAAATGATTCAAATAACGGATAGAAATTGTTAGGTACCAGGCTATGTCCTCCAGTGTAATAATTTCCTTTATAATTGAAGATTGCCTTGTACTGAAGATGTTAAAGGCAACATTGGTGACACAGACACCGAGTGGAACTTCAAACTGACACATTTAAAAGAATTTTGGTTAGGGAAATTAAGATATTTCACGGGAAAGAGGTTGGCTACTTACGGTTCCACTATCTTTGAGGGTCATCATGAATGCTAATGATGCTGCTTTGCCTCCCACCAGGTCGCAGTTTCGACAAGAAGGGTCTGTGAGTTGGATTACTTGCTTGGTACATTGCTCTTGCGCTGCAAAGAATGTGGTACACAGTTAATGAAGTGCGTTTTTCATTTAATAGTGTTAATCATGCTTGATCGGTTTGGTTTGTTGGTGTTTTAGGGACTTTCAACTACAAGTTCTAATGCCGAGACTGCACAGACACTACACTAATGCGACGATTTTTGGGTATTAGTAGTACCCAGTTTTCCCAAGCAGCCACCCATATCAGTAGTGCAGCCAAGTTGCGCTGGACACACCAATTCTCGTGAGATCCTGGCTATCACCCTGGGGTTATGCAGTCGTAGGACTGCATCTCTACAGTGTAGAGGGTGAGGAGTGGATTGTCATGTGAGTGTGGGACCTCTGCTCACATGACAAAGATGGAAAAATCATCGAGTGTCTCCTGTGGGGTAGGACAGCACCCCCCACCCCACAGGTAACCCTGTCATCGCTGCTGCGGGTTCTAGGCGTCTGGCTGGGGAACCCCCAGTCAGAGCTGTCCCACTAAGTAAGGGGGCTAGGCTACAGTTAGGGACATGGAATTTGGGGACCCTTACAGGAGAGCAGGTTGTACAGAGGGACATAATTGCAAGCGGGGTGGATGAAAGCCTGGTTGGGGATAGACGGGAATGGAGGATTAGAACCCGCAGACGCGACCCTGCCATAGGCGGGATAAGGGTGTGATGATGATGATGATGAACTTCAGTGATCAGACGAGAACTGGTGTGTCCAACGCAATAAGCCGCTCCCTAGATCATGTTTGAGCGCAAGCTAATGGTTATATATCATGGCTAAATAGTCAGGTAAAAAATAATCGATGACTTACTGTTAATCCCGATGCCATTTATGTGCAGTACAGATTTCCGGTTAGGCATTGGGCAGTGGTCATGATGTGGTCGAGAAGTTTCAAGGAAACCGACCATTGGTTCGCTGTTAAATGTTCCTTCTATTAACACTGTCGATATTTCACATTCCCAGTCGTCGCCTTCATACACTTTGAATCCGAAATTTAGGATGTTGTATGATATTAAGTGATTTTTTTCACCTGAATTTGAAATGGTAGAATAAAAACCACATTAGAAATATTCAGCGCTCAGCTTCTAGTTGTGGGTCAGTCAGTGCCGGATTTAGATATTGAGAGGCCCTAGGCTATTTCAATTGTGAGGCACTTTTCAAGCCATTTTCTTAAGTTTTAAAGCCCGCTAAATGTTGAGGCCCTAGGCTTCAGTCTACTTAGCCTAGTGGTAAATCCAGCACTAGGGTCAGTACTTCTTAATGTTTTGTTACTTGTCGTTAGAGTTGAAATTCTTTAGAAATTAGGGAGGGGAGAGGAGAGAAAATGAATATTGGACTAGGGAACTCCTGGGTCAAACTTTGAGCTGTGGTTTATGCATCTATTTTCTCTTACCTGCAGTTACTTTAATGATTACGCTGTCAGAACTTGAAATGAATGGTGAAATGCTGTTAGTTTTCAGGACTACGTTAGAAACTGTTTGGAGATGAAAATTGGAAGCCGGTACGAAGTAACCGTGTGTAATGCTGGAATTAAAATGGAAAACACATGCAAGACATACATTATTGGCACTTCATTACAGACATTTGTAAAAAATTTAAAAAATAGGCAAGTAATAAAGGAAAGAAGATGTTAGAAGCGTGCTAACAACAGTTAAAAAGTTGTTCCCAAGTGTCTAAATTGTGGTTTGATGTCACAAACTGTTCAGTGGTCTGTTCTACTCATAGACCTACAACCAGTTATAGCAGTGGACATCTGATAAAAGATGAGAAAGGATTGGAGGAGTTGAATCTGCAGTTGTAGGGTATGCAACAGGACTGAGTTCAACTCCCAGCTGTGGGGATACGATGGCGCTGATATGACTGCTGTCTTCTTCCTTTCTTATTGACGCTTTAAAAAACGTTAGCCTAATGTGCCCAAACTAACCTCTAAAATTATTAGTATTTAACACTTTATTTGGAAATTTCTGAACCAGGATTTTGTACTGTTTTGTACTTAATCATTTGCCAGTTTTTAATATGAAAATCATCTTACTTTTTAACCTCATCGAATTCTTCATTTGCACAAAGAGAAAGTACTGAGCCACCCTACAAAGGCAATTGAATTTAAAGTTTTATATTAAAAGCTATACCAGTTATTTTAAGAGGAAAGTAGACTAGTTCAAAGTCTTTACTTTCGTATGAATATGGAACCTTTGTCGTCCGGTTTTATTTTTCCAGTTTTGAACTCCTGTAAGAAACGCCACACCTTGAAATTCTGTAATGTATTTTTCATACCACAAACTCTAAATGAATCAGTGCCGTCTTAACGTATGGGCCCGCTGGGCACTTCCCTGAGGGCCCTATGCTAATCTGTGTATGTCAAGTGACCACTGAAATATCATTCCTGTGAGTGGTTGTCACAGGAGCCCCAGCACACTGCTTTGTCCAGGGGTCCATAATGCTGCTAAGACGGCACTGAAATGAATGCTGATGATTATATTTCAGTTCTTTCATACCTTAAAAATTAAATACCTTAGAGACAATTCTGTAAATCTCGAGCCCCATAGCTGAACTTATAACTAAATAATTACCGTGAGTTCTGACTTTTGGTCCCCATAAGTTCATTTTTATTTCGTCTTCGTTTTCAATTTGCACAACTCCAGCCATCTGGCCCCATTGTTCGGTACGCTCTTCAGGATCCCTGTGAAACAAAAGAATTAACTTTTAACTAATGCTGCACCACTAATGCGTTTCTAGAGTACGGCAAACGCAGTTTCCACTTATGACAGGGCATTGTGGTAGTAAGCTTCTGTTTTACGCGGATTTTCTACGCCATGTTCAACAGGGCCGGCGTGATGGGTGTGCGAACAGGGCGACGGCACAGGGCCCCGCACATTCGGATTAATGAACCTATTGTCAGGGCCGTAACTAGGGCGTGGCGAAGAAGGCGGCCGCCACGGGCGCAACTGGGTTTGGGGCGCAAAATGTTTGTTTTTTGTCATTATTGGGTTACGGGCAAGCGAAAGTTAGACACTTGCACAGGCGCTTCATACCCCCGTTACGGCTCTGCCTATTGATAGATGGGCCCCGCAAAATATAGCGCCGGTCCAGTATTCAATTACACGGTTGGGAAAAACATTCATTTTATTTTTACGCGATTTGTCGTGATATACCGCGGCTCAAATTGTGCCTCTTTAAAAATATGCGACTAAAGTCCTCAAAATTACAGACCTAATTTACAGAGTGGGGGAACGAAGGGGTAAAATTGCTCGGGCCCGTCAATCATTGGAGCTTGGACATCGTCTCAAGATTTGTTTTTTTACACGCTAATTAATCGTAGAAAGCTGGCAACGTTCTAAGCATCATTGACAACAGAGTCAGTGGCGTTTCATCAGTGAGGTGCACTGCTTTTTGCAAGGTTATTCGAAAGCCTCCGTGTAAATTAGTTTTCGGTTCTAATAGGGTCGGATTCCCCTGAATATTAATTATGACAACATGGAAATACAGAAAGAGGTGGTGTTTTGCATAACTGCCTGTCGACCTGAAGGCACCATCAGGGTAACTTACGGAGCGGCTGTATTGCGCTGGACACACCAGCTCTCGTCTGATCACTGAAGATAAACAACGCAGCCTCAGCTAGTACTAACATGGGTGGCCGCTTGGGAAACGAGGAATAACGCAGTGTCTGCCTAGTCGCTGCATTAGAACGACGCAGTGGACGGGGCTGTAATGACCGTTGTAGTTGATGGGTCCTAAAACACCAACAAAACAAAGAAAAATGATAACTTACACATTGTAGGTGGCCAATTTGAATAAAGGTAGCTTCGATTTACTGATAGCGTTTGCCACGCTATTTATGTCAAAATGTTGTTTTAATGAGTAAGGGTGATAACCTGTTTTCCAGCTATAATGAAAGGTTCAAATTTTGAACTCTTAATACAGAAAAAAATCCCAATTCTAACTGAAAACTAAGAGTTGATATTAGCAGTGTTGGAAAGATGACTTACACAAAATTTGCGCAAACTTTCACTGTTTCACAGTTGTTGGGATCCCACGTGTTACGGATTCCCTTCCTGAGTGATAGACAAAAGTCTATGATTTTTGATTTTTTTGAAACATGAAGCAAAAGAAAATGTTGTTCTCTACCTGAGTGCTCCTCTGTAGATGATTCTCCATCGTCTCATGGCGTGTAACGGTTCCAGGGTCAGTCCTCCGGCGGAAAATGTTTTTCCATCAGTGTTGTAGATTTTTGTATCTGGATGGGTTATAGACTGATATTCTTCTCCACATTTCAATTTCAAATAGACCCATATTTCAGCACATCTATCAAGGCGTCTTGTTAAGTGAAGGACAAGAGCATTGCCCTGTTTATCAATTCCCCAAAATTCAATTGTATCTCCAGCCTAAAATAACATGGTGGACGTTAAACTTTAATACATACGTGATTGAAAATGGAAATGATACTCGTTAATTGATATCGTTACATAATTGATGTCATTACACTTACATAAATATTAGCTGTTAATGCTCTTGGATTTTCTGAGGAGCGTTCGTTATCTGATGATATCATACCAAGTTTCACAAGGTCATTTTGGAACAGATCATAAGAATAGATCGGTTTTTGACTTCTTTTAAACTTGATCAAGTAGACTATTGCTATGACTTTTCTCCAAAATGTCCATACTGCTCCTGTTAACAAAATATGGTCGTTATTAGGTATTTTTGTTTTGTTGGTGTTTTAGGGCCCTTCAACTACAATGGTCACTATAGCCCTGTCCACTGCGTAGTTCTAATGTATAGTCTGCACAGACAATTCACTGTTTCGACGATTTTGGGTAATAGCAGTACCCGTTGTTCCCAAGCGGTCACCCATGCTAGTACTAGCTGGGGTTGTGTTGCTTAACTTCAGTGATCAGACGAGAACCGGTGTATCCAACGCAATATAGCCGCTCGTGTTATTAGGTTGTTGTTGTTGTTTGTTGGTGTTTTAGGGCCCTTCAACTACAAAGGTCATAAGAGCCCCGTCCACAGCATAGTTCTGGTGCAGAGACTGCACAGACACTACACTAATGCGACGATTTTTGGGTATTAGCAGTACCCAGTTTTCCCAAGCGGCCACCCATGTCAGTACTAGCTGGGGTTGCGCTGCTTAACTTCAGTGATCAGACGAGAACTGGTGTGTCGAACGCATTTCGCCGCTCCATGTGTTATTAGGTATGTACTGAACTACTGCGTTAGTGGTTCCGAAATAGGTCGGCTTGTTTCAGGCGAGACAGAGGCCCCCACTGCGCCTTCCGTCGGATGGGAAGTAAAACCGTTTCCCCGTGTAGTGTGTAGGATGTCTTCTGCACGTAAAAGAATCACTGAAGTTAAGCAACGCAACCTCAGACAGTATTGAAGTGGGCGAAAGTTTGAGAAAACTGGGTACCGCTATTACCCAACATCGTCGGATTTGTGTGGTGTCTGTGCAGTCTCTGCAATAAACTACGCAATTGACGGGGCTCTAATGACCTTGTAGTTGAAGGACCCTAAAACACCAATGAACGAACAAAATTTGAAGGGTCCTAAAAACCAAAGAAAAAAATCGCCCAAATTTCCGGGTGTAAGAGCTCGCCCCTTGACTACGGTGGAGAAATATCCCCAGCCAAGAAAAATACGTCGACCATAAACAAGCATAAGGATTGCAGTCTGCTGCCTAACATATTGTCCAGCACATGTCGCTCATGGTACTTCCCCTGCCATAGGCGAGTGAGGGATTAGTGATGATGATTCAACTCTCACTAATTAATTCCATGATTGTCTCTAAATATTCCTAATAAGGTGTGTGGTATCGCTTGACCCCTTCAAGAACCTCTGAAAGTTCTATTGGAAGTGTTAATTAAGGTCATAATGACTACCTTCACCGCTGTGTAAAACGTTTATACAACGTTTACTTGCTGCGTGAGAAAATGTGCAATGGTGTGGCAGACTGAAAAACTTGCACTTAAACAAAACGTCATTTCAACGAAAAACCATTTGTCACATTTTGTTGTGATACCGTCACTGACCAAAAACCCACACAGGTGTTGAGGGTTAAACGTTTTGCTGATTTTCTAAGTAACCACGTCACTGGTTCCAGGTTCCATACACCAAGAGATGTCCCAAGTACGCCTTCCTTCGAATGAGAAGTAAAACCAAGTAGATGACGCAAAATTTCCAGGTGTAGGAGCTCTCCCCCTCCCCAGCCGTCCGTGGGAATCCTTCTGCGACGCCCTCCCTGCGACGCCCTCCCTGCGACGCCCTCCCTGCGACGCCCGCTCTTGCGACACCCTCCCTGCGACGCCGCCCTGCGTCGGCCGCCTTAGGCCTAGAATGGCCTAGAAAATCAAATCTATTACCCATGATTGTTTTCTAATTTCTTTTGGTGAAGGAACTCGTTGGAAAATTACAGCCCCAGCCAGGACGCGGTCCACGTACTGTATAAAAAGCTCATATTTTATGGTGCGGCCAAGTTGCGTTGGACACACCAGTTCTCGTCTGATCACCGAAGTTAAGCAACGCAAGCCCAGTTAGTACTGACATGGGTGGTCACTCGGGAAAGCTGGGTACTGCTAATACCCAATAATCGTCGCATTTGTGTAGTGTCTGTGCAGCGTATGCATTAGAACTATGCAGTGGACGGGTCTCTAATGACCTTGTAGTTGACGGGACCTTAAACACCAACAAACAAACAAAGATCACTGGTTAAGCAGCGCACACCCACGTCAATACCAACTTGGGTGGTTGGTAAAGAACGTTGGGTGCTGCAAATTAACCCTCTTCCTCGTCCTTTCACCTACTTCCTCATCTCCCACGGGCAGCCTCCTAAGGGGTTGACCTGTTATGGCTGCCTGCCTTACACCGCAACCCACAAACTAATCAAAACATAATGAAAAGTGAGTAAAATTCTCACAATATTTGTTAGACGGGACAGCAGTGTGCAGTGCATGTGGAACCTGTATATGGCTTGACAAGTCTTTGAAAGGATCGTGGCAAAGAAATGTTTGGGCTTGTGATTTATAATTATTTGCAATGCCGATCTATGTAGGTTATCATTTGTTGGAATTCAGCATGAGGCTCAGGAAACCCCGTAAGTGAAGATGTAATTCTCATCGTTGTCAAGATGAACTTTGAAGCACAGTTTTAGAGATATTAAATGATACTAGCGGACCGGTGCGATTACATCGAATAGAATATCAAAATAGTCGATTTAATCCTACGCAGAATTGGAGATTCCGCACATCTCTGAAGACCCGTGCCACAGAGTTAGGTTACCCAGGACTACAGAACAGCTCCACTCTCAAAATCTCCATAGCAGAGCCAGGAAGAACTTATTTTGTAAATTGCAGCTTACTAAACATGACCAGGTTGTGAAGGCCTAGGGTGCACTGTTTCCGAGAGAGAAGGGAACTATTGAACGTGTGGGAGAATGTTTGTTGTCTATTTGTAAACCGTTATTTGTCTTTTGCATATTTTATAGGCCTATAGCTGACCAGGGCCTTCCTTTGGAACGGGCAGTACGGGCAGTCGCTCGGGGGTCTCCCTGAATACGGGCAATTATAACTTTTGTAGAATGTAATTTGTAATGAGGTACTACACAGAGCTTATACCGTTGATACACTATGCTATGTTTTGCCCTGGACGGTGGACAACTGGGCCTCCCAAATTGTACTTGCCCAGAGCAGGGGTAGATCAGAAGGGGAGCAATTGCTGCATTGCTTCCCTTCAAGAGGGTGCAACTAAAAGCAAAAAGCAACTCCTAACCCTATTCCCACCTATGGCAGGGTCGGGTACCCATTTGTCCCTCTGAATGGCCACAGGGTGATATATTGGACATAGTTTTTTTCTGCAGCCGGTTGCTTTGCATTGCATTGCTTTCCACCACTGAAGATAGGACAATGTCTAAGGGGCAGTAGAGGACATATTGTAATTGCTAGCTACATATATTTTTTTGAAGTGCTCCCCCCTGATCCGCCCCTGGATCCGTCACTAGCCCAGGACCTCCCACTTTGTAAGCTCGGCGCTGTGTCTGACATTTAGCATATTATAAATCTGATGATTGATCATTTTGATTTTTAAACGTTGGCTTCTCAGATCCGTTGGCCTCAAGGCCGGCCTTTAAACCTAGGGAAAATTTTAAAAAGGAGTCCTAGTCACAAATATCATCATAAACATTTTTCCGACTGTGGAAGGGTCGTGTATGTGAGCTCTAATCCTCCATTTCGCCTATGCCCACCAGGTCTCCAACTCCACACACCGTCACCTCCTTACGTCGTGGGCTGTAATTATCATGGACTAGGGTGCCCATTCCTCTACTCTCGTCATTAGCTCATCCATAAATAGGGTGAATAGGTATGGACTAAGTGCTGAATCTTGATGACCTAACCTTCGTAGTCACAAAACCGTTATAAATCTCAAGTCCATTGGTCAAAGCTTGATATCCCGGTGGGCTAGTTCAACTTTAGAAGATGTAGATGTTCTCATTCTCCATTGTTTATATCTGTCACTCTGTATTAGAGGTTTCCTTCTTACTCTAAATGAGCAGCGGGTCCTAAGTCAGGGACCCTCAGATGCCAAGAATATTTATGGCTCTGGGAAGTTCAAATAAGATTTGCACCTGTAAGTTTCAATGTCAGGATAGGTCGGAAATTGATGCCAAATTTCGAAATTTCTCGAGGACGTTACTTGAGAATATGTATTTCGAAAATTGGCATGTGTTAAACGCGCATCCATACACTTTACACGCAAACTTTAATTGCACTTGATGATAGTCAACTTCTTTTTTATTGAGGTTATTTGATAAAAGCACGTTGCAACCACAAATGCAACCTACTGAAGGAGCTGAGATTTAACAAACTTCCTTAATCAGCAGTAGTTTAAAAAAAAGGAGTGAACTTAAACTTACCTAAAATCCGTTGATGTCCTAGAAATAAAAAGGAAATAATAGCTATTCCTATTAAAACACACAGAGACATATTTTCTTAAAACTGTCGCTTCCGCTCTTTACAATGTGAATGAAACAGTACAATTGCAGTCGTCTAAGTTTGTGCTACTATACACATGTTGAAAGATTAGACTGGGTTTCGTCTACGATTACGTCGCAAATTTTGCCTATCAGTGGCCTCGTTCAAGCGTTTTACACTTCTCAAGGTCTTGTCAACAGTTGCTATTTCCACGTCAGACTTCAAAAAAATAAATGCTCTTCTGATGATGTCTTCATTACATCGATTAAGTTATCTAAATGAACATTAATAAATAATTCTAGCAGACCCGAGCAGTTCATTAGACTGTGCGGAAGACCAAATTCAGTTTTTTCTTTGGTGTTTTAGAGCCCATCAACTAAAACAGTGTTTCGCAACCTTTTCACACTTATGGCACACCAATGTTCTTCCTAGAATTCCATGGCACATCAAAAGCTAAAATATATAGCAATGGCATAGCTAGAGTGGGGTCGCGTCCCACTCCAAGCGCCAGGTATTTAGGGGCGACCAAACTATGGTAGTTTCCTTTTTTTGTTCCTTGAGAAGGTGCAAAAAAAATTCTTTCAGCTTTGGAGCATCAAATGTTTCACCCGCCCTGGACGACATGAACTCCAATTTATTTTTCAGCTTTAGGGCTTCAAATTTTTCACCACCCAGAGCAACATGATCTCCAGCTATGCCACTGATATATAGATATTAATTTAATAAACACATTTTACAATAAATTTGAGAAGGCTAAAACGGGAATATTTCATTGCAAGTATCCTCGTTATTGTGTTTGATCTATCGAATCTATTGAAACGTTATTTAGTTAGAAAAATAACTTATTTGACTGCGGCACACCTGCATCGGCTCAAGGCACACCGGTTGCGGAGCACTGAACTAAAAGATCATTAGAGCCCCGTCCACTGTGTAGTTCTGATGCAGGGACTGCACAGACATTACACTAATGCGGCGATTTTTGGATAGTTGCGGTACCCAGTTTTCCCAAGCAGCCACCCATGTCGTTACTAGCTGGGGTTGCGGTGCTTAACTTCAGTGATCAGACGAGAACTGGTGTGTCCAATGCAGGATGCCGTTGGTCTACCCAGAGGAGACTCAGACGTCGATTTTTCGGGCCTCACACTTTCAGATTTCTAAGCAAATTTGAGGCCCAGTCGGCACTGAGAATACCAGCATCCCAAAGGCTTGTTTTGTTGTCGTTTTAGGGCCTTTCTACGCTGTTACGACGATTTGGGTATTAGCAGTATCCAGTGTTCCCAAGCAGTCACCCATGCCAATGCAATAATCCGAAATTTTGAACTCATTCAGTGGCGGATTGTTTCCATTGTAGCTAACAGGGAGCGGTGTAATTAGGGGACGTAAGGCTCTGCAATGTGAGGAACCAGCCCACAAAGCTGAATGGGGCAGCAATAATCCATTCGAAGTCTTTGAGACCGTGGATCCTACCACAGAGATGGTTTCTACTTTTGGGGGAGGTGACGTGACATTTTTACAAGGGGGTCCGAAATTCTTGCACTATCGTATATAGTAGTATCTAGATTAAAGGTCGCATTCGTGATAACTGTCGTTGATCCCTTACCTCCATCAGGAATCGGGTCTTCGAGGTCGATGCTCTCCACTCTCTGGAGTTTTCCAGCAGGCTCACAACCCTATTTGTATTATCAGCTCCAAGGTGTGTTGTTTGAAACTCAAATCTTGCAGAGGGTCTTGATCTGGACTAGCCACTGACTCATCAGTTCTGATGTGCCGTGGGGGTGAATGTTTGTTTCGGGATGAAGAATAAGACGCCGAAAATGGTAATTGTGGTACAGTAGGGAGCAAGGTTTGCAATCCTCTGACATTTATTGAAAATAGTTTAAGAGCATTTGTTAATGTGCTCGCTGGAGTCCAGTCAATAAAGAATATAGATGAATTAAATTCAACCCTTAAAACTTGGTTGTAATATCTACACCTTTTTATTTTCAACATTTTTTTAAAAAAATTTCATAACTGTATTTAAATAGTAAAAATTTTTGATAGTCTTGCATAGTTTAAATGTACAATTATTCAGAAGTATTTTTTTTTAAATTAATTAAATCTATTTCCTTAATTAAGTTCATTTTCGTTTACAACTACAATTCAGAACTAAGAATTCATCAAAATTTAATTATTTTTTGTAATGGAGTTCATCAAGAATCTCCTTCAGCACATTTCTCCAAAGTTCCCTTAGTTGCATTTAAAAGCACAATGTCCCCTGAAACAAAGCAAAATAATTAAATAAATATAGGTACGTTAATTCTATCGGCAGCAAAATGGTTTTGGGACCTTAAGTGCAACTTTTTTTTGAAGCTGTCCTCCTTCAGAAGTGGATTTTGTAGCTTTTTACCCGAGAGTAACTGTCTAACGCTTTGTTCCGTTAAAACTTACTTCAGAATTGTTGTTGGGACATTTAAAATTTTTGCTTTCTTTTATAGGAAATTGGGACCAGGTATCGGAATGGTTTTTTTTTTGTTTTTTTGAAGGTCCTAAGCCCACGTTTTGTGCTTCTATCCAGTAATACACCTGTGATCAAAGGCGGATTAACGTCTCCCCACGGTTTTAGGACCCCATTACTTGTTCCCGTTCTACAACAGAGGGCCGGTAAAAAATTTCCACATAAGAATTTAACTGTTAGTAGGCCCTTGCCTCTGAATGAATCACTAGTGATTTTTGGTGATATTCATCTGAAGATTCCACGAATGAAGTTTAAACCGGAAATGAAGTGGTTTATTGATTTATCAAATCTTGTCTTTTCTGAAATAATTTATCGAGCTTTGAGATGTGATAATATAATGCGCGTACCGGATTTAAATAATTTCGTGGCTCCTACTGCCCCAACAATACAGGGTAAACCATATTCTCTGGCGACAACAGCTCCTGCAATTTGAATAAATAGTATTTAAATTAAAAAACAGTTATTCAAATATTTAATTATAAATTTAATATCTCTGGTCAGAGATCATTAATACTAACCATGAGAAATGAGACCACCCATCTCTGTGACTAATCCAGACAACAAGGGAAAATATGGACTCCATGCGATATCAGTTCCATGAGTGATTAAAATATCACCAGGCTGAAATGACAGAAAAATGAGAATTGTACCCACCAAATTGGGTTTAAGTTATGATTCTTTAATAAAGGACCTTAATTTGATCAGCATCTTCAAATTTCACTATAACTCTTGCCGGTCCTTTGACAGTTCCCTGAAACAAGGGATAGGCTGCAAAGGATATTGAAGAGTTATACCCTCTAGCACTATGATTACTTATGAATTAATTTGGAAAACCAAGTTTGGTACCGTTCAGTTTTATGTTATCCCCTTGAGTCTCACTTGGTTGATCCTTTCCTTCTTCCAATTCTTCAGTCTAAAAATTGTAATACGAGTGAACAAACATTTTTTCCCCATTTTTCGTTATAATAGTTGACCTAGTACATTTTGACCTCTCCAGATTGCTTTCAATGGGCCCTAGGACGAAAGGATAGAATTGGCACCAAAGGCCGAAATTATAATTTATTTAAAACTGGGGACCTTAAGATGGTATGATAAAGATAGCCCAATTATAGATTTGGGAGTATAAAAATATACAACTTCAGTCCTCGAAATCAAGATTAAAATGCCGCTAGGTCCTTTCAGAGTCCTCGGCCTGGATGTCCTTGGTCTATAGTGCGTAAATCTGGTACCGTTTCCTCACATAAGCCCGGAATTGATGTTTAAACGGATTCCAGTGAAGGTTTAGCAAGGTCAACCACAGTCATGTTCATTTGAGACCTCAAATGAACAAATGGATACATACTAAAGGTCATATTTGGGCTTAAAGTAGTGTCGAATGATGAAAGAACCTTGTTAATATTCGGGATCTACTAACAAATTGGTGATAAGGGGATAGGGCGAAAAGGGGCGATAAGTGATGAATTCCTCAGGGATTACAACACTCCAAACAGATTTTAAAAATGGAATGAATTTTGCTTACAGTTTTGGGATCTCCATGAACAAATTCTGGAAAGTGCAAACCATCCATGTGTGGATAAATGCGTCTTCTCTTACCAGCTCTGAAAAATGCGGTATGGAATTTTTAATTCACTAGATGAGTAAGTTTATTAGGGCAGCAGTTCCCAGCCTGGGGTTATTATCAACCTTGCGGGTTCCACCAGTCCCAGTCCGCCCCACACACCACCATATCTTTATGGGCAACATGCTCCTAAGTCTACTTTGGTCTACCCCTGCCCCGGGTGCTTCCAACCACCTGGATTCCTGAACACACCAGCTCTCATCTGATCACTGAAGTTAAGCAACGCAACCCCAGTTAGTACTTACATTGGTGGGCGCTTGGGAAAACTGGGTAATGCTAATACCCAAGCATCGTCGCATTAGTGTAGTGCCTGTGCATTAGAACTACACAGTGGACGGGGCTCTAATGACTTTGTAGTTGAAGGGCCCTAAAACACCAATAAACCAAACATGGGGTACCCACAAAATTTAACAACGAAACACACTATGTATGCAGAATTTTCATCCTGCACCGGGGTCAACTCTAGGAGGTACAACTTAGGTAAGCGGTACTCAAGTTACGAACGGTTTTTTTAAAAGTTTTTAAGTTACCTGTTTAAAATTCGTGGCGATCGAGTCTTTACCAGTTGCCTTATTTCGTCGAAACTCAAGAAAAATATCAATTCTTCTTCACTTAATTTGCCTTCCTCAACTAGCATTTGTCCCAACTTTAAATAGCCATCTCGAAGTCCATCAATTGCTTTTACTAACAGTGACTATGTGAAGAGATTGAATTATTGCAGGTGTTTTGTCTTTCAATTAAGAAAAATGTTGTTTTTAATTTTACCTTTGCTCTCTCGCGGTTTATTACTCCTTTGCGTGATTGTCCTAATACGAATTTCATTATTTTTCTGAAAAAATTAAATCAAAAATGTTTTTAATTGCAGCTTTAACGTATGACGAGAACGAAGGAGTTGGTCAGGTTCATTACAGGGATACAGGTTATTGAATGCACCCTGGCAGAGGAAGACCAAATCCGACCCTGCCACAGGCGGGGTAGGGGTTATAACGACTATGATGATTAGCCCTTTGAAAATTGTGTGTAAATGCAGTTGTACCACTCAAGCCAGGAATCCACCAAAACAAAGCTAAAGCAAACATTTGTTGCAATCGTCTCCAGAAGATAGTAAAGCTTTTTAAAAATTAGGCGCCTTCAACATTTCTGACAAATATTCAGATTGCATTTCTAGTTTCTTTTCGACACAAATTGCATACTGTGAATGCTTCTTTTAGGGGGGCGGGGGCTAGGAGAAATGCATTTGTGCATCCATGTGTCGGGCTCACGGTGCCAAACCCTTATCAGTCTCCTGAACCGTTTATCACATTACTTCAAGCCAGGTTATTTCTTGTGCCCTTCTCGGTCCAGCTCACTCCTCTTTTCACTAAGTCCTCTACATATTGGAAGATCATGTCCCAGGCGTCCTTTCCTCCAGTGTGTACTGTGGATGGAGCCTGTGTAGCAAAGTGTGTCAGCTGAAAGCCATTTCAGGGAGAAGGGGTTATATAAATAGATAGAAATTCAGTCAGGGTCAGCAATTGCAAGGGACATAAGCGTCACTTCTAGGAATAATCTTAAATTAGGACGGACATTTCAGGTCATCACGCAAGGGCAGTTCACAAAATATGGAATTATCCACTTTTCACGTTTTATACTGGAACTTTTGACTATGGGCAAGGGAGCGGCTAATTGCGTTGGACACACCAGTTCTCGTCTGATCACTGAAGTTAAGCAGCGCAACTCCAGCTAGTACTGACATGGGTAGCCGCTTGGGAAAACTGGGTACTGCTAATAACTAAAAATCGTCGCATTAGTGTAGTGTCTGTGTAGTCTCTGCTTAAGAACTATGCTGTGGACGGGGTTCTAATGACGTTGTAGTTGAAGGGCCCTAAAATACCAAAAAACAAAGACTATGGGCAAGGTGTAAAAAAAGTGTTTCACTGGAGGTTTCCTGTTTCTGTCTATGGATCAGGTTCGGTTCGGTTTCGTCATTGAATTTCGAGCATTTTTGCATTGCATTACATTAAAAAAAAACAAATTTGAAAGGACATTTTATACTTTTTGGTAAATGACATAGGTGTTTTAATATCCTGGAATATGTCTTCAGTTTTTTCTCCATAATTAGTCTCTAGTTTGGATCCATGCAAAGAAACCATTGGCTGAATAACAAATAAACAATGTTGAATTATATGAAAATATTCTTATCAAAATGGTGAAAAAGTTATGAAGGTTCATACTTGCAAAACTTGAACCAATTTCAACAATTGCCTTTTCCAAGGAACAGAGCCTAAATCTATCTGTAAATAAATAATGCATAAAATTATTATTTTAACTTTGAAAAAGAAGTAATTAAAGAGTTAGTCTTTCAACACACCTCTTTGTAACCACGATGGCCGTGGTGCTTTATAAATTGTTGGAATTTCTCTCTAGATTCAGTGTCATTACTTTGTAACCACTTTAAAGCATCCTGTAAAATTTAGTTCAAAAAATTTGTTCTTTTGATTTTGACTTTCATTGCAGTTTAAATAACCAAAATGTTTGATCTGCTAACCTCAGGTGTCATAGAAATGAAATCAACTTGATTTTCTTTGGCAATTGTTCTTGAAAGTTCCTACGGAAAATTGGTTTACATTATAATATTGTCATGATAGGGATAAAAGATTAAATACAGTATTGATTTCAGATAACATACTTGTAAGCTAAATGGGACATCTCCACTAATGGCACCATTGGCCTTGCCGATTAATTTGGCAAAATCATTGTAGTTATCTATTGTAAAACCTAAAAAAACAACAAGCAAGAAATTAAATGCCTTTTCTAGAGTATAATAACAGAATTGACAGTGAAATTTGTTCCCGTTTATGGCAGGTATGAGTACTCCTGAACTTCAGGTATCTAGAGAAGGAAGGGAAAGCATACAACAGGGTTAGCCGGGCATGATAACCTAAAGAAAAGTTTTGGAAATTTCTTTAGTCACCTTTCACAATCATACCATGATAAATTGGTACCAGCGCCGCGTTTTCGTATGGAACCAAGTGAGTTCAGGTCTTGGGCACCAAGTAGATCCCGATCTTGGGAGTCAAATGGGATCTGGCACTAGTGTAATGTATAATTTCACGTTTACCCACCCATTTTTTGAATTATCGTTCTTAACACTACTGTTATTGTGCAATAGGTCAGATGCCATGCAATATTATAACCAACAAAGCATTAATTTACCTGCCAAAAATTCTATTTTGGTTGAATAATGCGGTGTTGGAACACGTGGGGTAGACCCGCATCTCCCCACAAACAATTCAGCAAATATTTCCTGCGGGTTCCAGACACCTGGCTGGCCATACCAGACCCTGCCACAGGCGGGATAAGGGTATGATGCTGATGTTTTTCACACTATCTTATCGTTTTCTGCTGCGTTTTGCGCTTCTTTTTTAGAGGCCATTCTATCTTTTCAGTCTAGGCCCGGGCCTATCTCGCATCCTGGTTCACGATCTGTCTTAAAAAAGTTTCAAAACTTACTTTTGCTTGAACCACCTAATGTATTAAGTATGGTGAAATTCCAAATGAGAGAAGCTGTGCTGACTTTAAGGTGTGGAAGAAGAAGCTGAAATTCATAATTTCGACATCATTAAATAAAACTTCTGACACGGAATCTCTAAAACTAATTAAGGCCAGGGCCGGCGCTATATTCTGCAAGGCCCTGTGCAAAATAATGATACAGGGCCTTCTCTTATATGAAAGGTACTTAGAAAAATTGCACCTCAGAGAAGGGCCGTCGCACAGTTCGCACATCCATCACGCCGGCCCTGATTAAGGCCTACATACTTCGTCTAAATCAAAAATGTGGTATTCAAGTCGCTGTAGCATATCTTCCACGCTGGTAATTCCAGTTGTGTCTATTTTATAATTATTATGCTTCTTTTCTGCCTCTTCCAAGTAATAACTTCCTCTTATAATAGACTGTTAACATCAGTCAAATGAAAGTTGTCGTTAGGCCCGTGTGACAGACAAAGCGTGAATAAGAGTGGTCATTTGATTCGTGTTTAAAACGTATTTTTATCTTTACTTACATTATAAAAGATGTCGTAGAAGTTCTTCAATCCATACCAAAAATTTTGTAACGGATATCTTTGTAATGCCATTTGATGAACATCAGATTCATCGATCATCCTTCCATACACTGCCAATTGAATTGCATGAAGTATTGGACTGGGTTCTTTGGATAAACCGTAAAGCTTAATCTACCGAAATGAAATTCCCTGCCCTATTAGTTTTTTTATGGATTGAAATAATCGATTTAGCAAAAGAACACTTGTAGACATCAGTCACGTCACCTACCGCAATTCTGTCTGACATGAGATGACCACTGTACATCAGACTTCCAAATGTTACACTTGGCAGTGGATTATATTGAAAATCCTTCATGACCTTAAGCATCCTTCTCTGTTTATACAGGCGACAAATCAAATATGAGACATTCTGATAATTTGTTGGTTATATTTGGGGTAGGCCGGCATCCAGACGCCTGGTTGGGGTGCCCCCAGTCAAGAGCATGTTCAGTGGACCCACAGACCCGACTCTACCACAGGCAGGATAAGGGTATGATGATGTTGTTAGTTATATTTGTCATCATCCCTTATCCTATGTAAGACGAGTTTGGTTGAGGGAGTTCTGGCTCCTCACTTTCTTGTAATTCCTATCTGATTTCTATCCACATCACCCATTTTGTGCCCGACCATACCATCTGCTTCCATGTTAGCTTTGGCCTGCCACCTTTACTGCAGCCCAATTAACTGAACCCTAGTGAAGGATTACCAGAGATCCTCCTCCCCACTTTTAATAACATGCCCATACCTCGCCCTTCCCATACCAGTTGGACACACCAGTTCTCTTCTGATCACTGAAGTTAAGAGATGGGTGACCGTTTAGGAACACTGGGTTCTGCTAGTACCCAAAATCGTAGTGTCTGTGCAGACTTTGCATTACAACTACGCAGTAGATGGAGGTCTAAGACCGTTGTCGTTGAAGACCCATATAACACCAACGAAACAAGCCCATACCATCTCAGCCAATCATCTCTCAGGTCATTTGTAAAAGAAAAAGGGATTACCTGACCGCAGAGGTGCCAGAGCCGTGTGGACATGGAAATTGCAAGAGTGGTGAGTGCTCCTGGCAGAACTTCCCTAAAGGTTAAACAGATAAACTCCTATTAATATTAACAATGTCAATGGTCATGATTGGCCCTAACCTATAAGGACTTAGCACAAAATACAGGATATTCATAATGCCGTTGCAGATTCATTACTGCACTAAAAATAAATTGGTAATTTAAGAAATTCGGGTCTGGAGAGGCTGTTACAACTACTCTAGGGCACAATAAAGGCTAGGTTTCAAAATGCATATGAGAAGTTTTGTCCTTTGAATTCCATTTTAACTTATCAGATATTTAATTCACGTTATTGAGGATGTAACAAATAAGAACCATAATAATACTTACGAGACATTTGCAGTAGTATATTGTTCATTGTCCGTTATTCGACAGCTGTCAAATTCATGAATTAGCTCATATTGAGTCTCCTGTAAATGAGTTGTAACTGGGCGACACTGCATGGGAACAAAATAACGACACTCGTATTAATAATAATTTTGCATGACAAAAATTTAGTTTCAAAGCAAGAATTCTGTCGCTAACCTGTAAAAGATATATTTTTCTACCGCTAATTGCCCACTCGACATCTCGAGGAGTACCAAAGCTGTTCTCCAAATAAATGGCCACATGACCCAATTTTAACGCTTGTTTGTCTTTTAATGAACACTTGCCGGCTTCTTCTGCACCTGTGTTCTGTTGTTCGGTTCCTCCTTCACCTTTAGTTCCGAAAAAGAGATTTTTAACTCGTGTATTTGTTGACCCACATTTTACATTCTAGTATTTAATTGAGTTTCAATTGACGTCCTACTTATTTTATTATACCTCTTAGAACTATCTTCACCGTCTTCTTCCCTATCTCAGCTCTCGCTATCTTAAGGTTGTCGTCCCAATCTCGATGTAAAACGATAATATCCGGTTCAGAAATCCCAGCAACGACACTCTGCAGGAAACCAATAATAATTGATTATTATTTGGAAGCTCTTAATTAAGCTCGTTCTGGACGAAAATATTAGCTTTACACACTTAGTATTTGGTCGGAAGGTTCCAATCAAGCTCAAGGGGAAGTTCTACTGGGCAGTGGTTAGCAGGGCCGCGTTTAGGTCTTTTCGGATTCAAGGCCTACAAATGAAAGTCGCAGCCGTTGTTGTATAAACAAGAATGAGGTCGAAGCTGCTGAATATATCTCTGTGCTGGCCCAGTTTTAGTGGGCCCTAATCATATGCCTACTTAGCGACTGAGTTGCGGTGGACACACCAGTTCTCGTCAGATCACTGAGGTTAAGCAACGCAGCCCAAGCTAGTACCGACATGGCTGGTTTGTTGAAAATTGGGTGCTGCTAATTTACGCTCTCCTATATCTCCCATTCCTTCGTTCGGCCCGTTATGGCTGCTTGGCCGACTCCCCAACCCGTTGGTGTAACACTACTTAGTCTAATAGTAAACGCGGCCCTGGTGGAGTGGGATGCCCCATGGCATTCGGCACGGTTGGCAAGGTGAAACTGACCCAGGTGGGCCTTCATTTATGGTTTTTAATGAATACAAGCCTCTTTTGTTGGCTTTTCCTCGGCCCTGGATGAGAATGATCGAAAGCAGAATCAGAGGTAAGCCAATGTGGAGCCTGAAGGGGGCTGGTTAGGACTGGGAGGAAATAGAGAACCAGGCTTCCCATGACTGCTATCTAATCAAAAATGTTATGCAGTTCACTACAAGGCCACAAGGCCACTATGCCTCAATTCAAGGCCACAAGGCCAAATGAGATAATACTTCCTAGTGTCTGAGCTAAATTTTAAGGAAGCCCATTCTTTGATTTAAGAACAAAAAAAGATATAACCTCTCCTAAACCATAGTTAGCTGTAATAGTGACGTAGCCATAAGCTCCTGTTACTGGATCGGTCGTGAAGGTGACTCCAGAAATGTCACTTGGAACCATTTGTTGAATGACAACAGCCATACCACCGTTTAGTAATTGGCCAGTTTTTCTGCAAAACAAAACGAGGTGTCACTTGTGGAGCATGATATAGGCCCCTAATTTATAAGGAATTATTTTTACTACCTTTTATATTCTACAGATCGAAAAGCAAATTGAGATGCCCAACACTTTAGCACAGCATCGCAGACCTGTGGTGCAAAGAAAATGAATAAATTCACTGGAATCCTGTTTATAGTTGGATTAAATAGAGAGTATCTTACTTCATTTAGTCCAATAACTCCCAAAAATGTTTCATTCTGACCTGCAGCTGACGCTTCTTCGCCATCTTCCCCTGAAATTTTTATTGTCAATTAAAATTTCTTGTCAAAATTTTGTTCCTTTAAACTTGTATTCAAAAAACTTCCAACTTTCAGTGCAGGGGATTAAAACTCCAGTGCCGGCGGCCGTCAGGAGTGAGCGAGCAAGCCCCAGGCCGGCAGGAGAGCAGGCAGGACCTGGGCTCCCGTAGGAGAGAATGCGTCGCATGACTTCTGTGGGGTAGGTCGGCATATCTTCCCACAGACAACCCGTCCAATATTCCTGCGTGTTCTAGACGTCTGTCTGGGGTGCCCTCAGTCAGAGCATTTTCATCAAGAATTGAGGATAACCTTAGATTAGGAACGTGGAATGTGGGGACCCTTACAGGCAAAACAGGGGAATTAGTTAGCGTTCTAAAGCATAGGAGGATTAGTGTAGCCTTTTTTTGTCTATTCTTGAAGCAGCAAGAGCACATGGCCTTGCATTGGCATATACTGTACGTGGTTCAGGGAAGAAGAGCCACGTCAATAGAATGCCAGTAGCCGTGATGCGAATGCTGCGGTATATGACTGGGGTGTGAAGAGCCGATAGAATTAGGAAGCTTGGGGGTGGGGGACATTGCGAAAATAAAGAGAGAGAGTAGATTGATGTGGTATGGACACGTAATGCGGAGGGGAGGAGCTCGTTAGGTCCATTACAGGAATGCAAGTGGTTGGAAGCACCCGGGGCAGCGGGAGGCCAAAGCAGACATGGGAGCAGATTGTCCGTAAGGATATGGTACTTTGTGGGGTGGACGGGGACCTGGTGGGAGATAGGCAAGAGTGGAGGGCTAGAACCCGCAGACGCGACCCTGCCACACGCGGGACAAAGGTATGATGATGATGAAAACTTGTATTTCTTACCAATTGCTGAGGAACGCACAGCAAATTTCATTTGTTCATAACCAGCGCCAAAGATATGTTGCAGCTCTTCATGAATGGAATCTTTAGTTTCCATTGGAAATGCTGACTTTGATATGTCTTCCATTATTCTACAGTTTGAAAAGTGGTTATTATTTTTAGTATCTTTTAGACCGAAAAATTTTATGACCTTAAAATATTACTAGTCGTATTATAAGGAGAGGATTAGTTGGTCCCAAGTTTCTACCAGGTACCTCCGCCAGTCCTTCAATTGCAGAGAGCAACCTTTAATTGCAACAAATGGTCCTATAACAATGAAAAGCAGACCTACAGCCCTAAACACGACATTGCAACGGATCTCAATTAATGATTGGCGAACTAACTGGTTCTACATTATCCGCGGTTGGCAATAACACTAAGGCCTCAACAGGGCTGGTTTGAAACAAATGGTCATTTCGATTTGTTTTGGTGGTTGTTTAGTCCTTCTTTACACTTAGGTTTGCAATTCTGTAGTGAATTACACAAGGAGGGTGTTAGTAATCTGCGAGTCCTAACCATTTTCTTGTTTGAAGGGACACTGTGTTTGGTATTTTGCAGGGCCTCAAGGAAAAGTTATTAGTGGAAAAGTCAAAAATCGACTTGTTAGGCGGCCCTGTTGGACACACCATTCTGGAGAGTGGGGAACGATTACTGTGGCTACTTTGAAAAGCCGATCTTGACTTCAATGTCACGTTATCAAACAATCATAAGTCTCTGACAGAGCTAGGGAACGAGCCCAAGGTTATGGACCTCTAGATTAGTGTTAAAAATTTATCGTAACTTACGTTTGGCATTGCGTTTGAAGACAGCCTGCTGTTCTTTTCCTAATAATGTGTTACCCCAAATAAGTATTTCATGAGCAGTAAATTTAAGATAACATTGTATATAAAAAATTGTTTAAAATTTGTTTCTTACCAAGCAATATTTTCAAGTCTGATAATCTCATTTAAAATTGAAGGCTTGTTTGCAAGGAACCGCTGGAAGGCGACATTGGTTACACAGACTCCAAGTGGAACCTCAAACTAGATAATACAAAATGGAAGAAATATAATTATTAAGTGCTAAAATTATTTAGAAATCTATTGATTTTTGAGTAATCTTACGTTTCCATGATCTTTTAAGAGCATCATCAGCGCCAGAGATGCTCCTTTGCCACCGACTAAGTCAGGATGTTGACAATCCACGTCAGTGAGTTTGACCACTTGTTTGATGTGCTCTGAAGGTGCTGCAATGAAGGGTTGATATCGTTTACAATTTTGAATTTATGCTATTACCTGGTAAATGGAATAAACTGTACAGCCTCCTACTTCTGATGCAGGTGTCTTGTATGCATAGTAGAGATTTTCTTTTTGGCACTGGACAGTTATCGTGATATGGTGTTGATATTTCAATAAACCCAACCATATGCTCGAAATTTAAGGTTCCTTTAATTAATTTTGTGACTGTTTTACATTCCCAATTGTCACCTCCATAAACTTGAAATCCGTTATTGGCGACACTAAAGCGTACTGAATATGGCTTATCGTCTGGGGACAGAATAATAGTTCATTTTCATGATGAATAGTTAACATTTTACCAATCAGACTGCTTTTCATACCTGCATTTAGTTTAATAACTATGTTGTCACTGCATGAAATTGCTTGTAAAATTGAATTGAAAATTATATCCGCCTTTGAAACAACTTCAAGTTTAAAATTTGATGCTGGAGCTACGTATCCGTGAACAATACTGAAATGTAGATGAAAATATTGTGAAATTTGTCTCTGTTTCACAGCTTTTGTGGCTCTGTCAAACTAGGTAGGGTTGCAAAAAATTCAAAATTTAAAAAATAACCTTCTCTTCTAGAAAATTTCGAAAATTGTTTCTAAAAAAATGTTTTCCCGCCTCAATGATATTTTCCCGCCATTTCCCAGTTCCCTACTCCACACTATGCCATAACCAGGTTATGTGGAAGATGTGGAAATTTCCACATGGGCCTCGAAGAAATTTTTTAAGAAAAGCGATAAACTACATTGTGTCCTTTACATAATAAAACTTCGGTGTCCAAATGGAAAATTCCACATATGCGTTGTAAAGGCACCCTAATAGTCAGAGGGCCAGTGAACAAAATTTCTACATGAAAAACACAGGCACCAGGCTATTAAAAGCAGCCCGGCCCTCTACTTTTTTGTTAGAACTGGCCCTCTGATCTGCCACAGCCAGTGATAGGAACGAAGTCACCATTCCTAGGTGATGCTGTGACAAATGTGTGGCATAGGGCCTTATACCAGTTATTGTTGAGACCTTTTTTCATTCGGGAGGGGGAGATAGGGGCGCCAACTAAGTTCTTGCACACAGGCGCCGATCACTACTGGCCCACCACTGATGAAAAATCTACATTAACTTCCTCTACTATCTAGGTAGGTCATATTACCCCCGACCTTAATGCCCATATTGAAAGTCCCAAAATATCAGACGTGACGACCCCTAAGAAGTAGCTCACGTTTAGCCCAGTATCCAACCGAAATTTCGTACAAAATGATATAAAAATTTACTTTTTTACTCCATCCAGTTCATCGTTTGCGCATAGAGAGAGGACAGTGCCACCCTAAGACATGTCATAAAACGGAAAATTAAAAGATTGGGGGGAAAAAAAGTGCACAAAAATGTTTAATTTGGAGGCGGTTCTACCTTCGTATGGAGATGTAGTCGAAGCCGGTTATTGATACTCTTCCAATTTTCAATTCCTGAAAATATAATGTTCATATAAGTAAGAATATCTGTTATAGGATAGGAATTGTCTTATTTAACATAATTCTAACCGGAAGTACGTGGAACTTTTAATTACAAAACGGAGACTTGCCCTAAAAACTCATAAACATTTTTAGTTCTACATTTTAGATTGTTTTCTTCTCAACCCCCAGTAATTTTTGTTGATCTTTTAATTATAGGCCCTACGCACTGTGCCTAAACGGGTCGAATCGATAAAGTGGCTAAAAATGGTTTAAAACTCGACTCTGAGAACCAGGGTCGGTTGGAGGTTTCTCAGGGTCTCGGGGAGAAAAAGTTATTTGTATGTCCCAAAATATTTGTAAGAAACAAAAATTGTCTTAGAAATTTGAAAATGCAGTTCCCCTGTAAGTGCGAGACCTTGGTCTGACCTGGTCTAGCTGAGAATCATAATCCTTTAAGGACCCCCTACTACAGGAACATACCGTTATATTGTAGATTTTTGGATGAATTGTTGAATTCGGCCTATCTGCCAGCCTTCAGGTGCAGTTAGGTGCTCTGGGCCTGTGGGCAATGTTTCTGTCACACTTACGTGGCACAATGTTCCTGTCACTGTAAACGTTGTTTACTAATAATTACCGTGAGTTCTGATTTTTGGGCCCCATAAGTTAACCGTTATTTCGTCCAAATTCCCAATTTGAATCACTCCCGTCATTTGGCCCCATTGTTCTGTACGCTCATCAGGATCCCTTTCAGTGAAATGAGAAAACAAAATTCAGTTTAAAAATGTCCGACACATGGCATCGGCTATTCATCTTATGCTAGGGATTTATTTATTTTTTTACTTACACGTTGTAATTGAACAGTTTTGAAAGCGGCAAATGAGATTTGCTTACGGCATCGGCCACTGTACTGACATTGAAATGTTGTCCTACAGCGTAGGGGTTGTACCCCGTGTGCCAACTGTAATCAAATATTAGTCTGATATTAATTTTGGTCTTTAAGAAGCAAATCGGCTATTTTGTTTCGTTGGTGTTTTAGGACCCTTCCACTAAATTGGCCATTAGAACCTCGTTCATTGCGTAGTTCTAATGCAGAGTCTGCACAGACACTACGCTGTCACGACGATTTTGGGATATTAGCAGTACCCAGTGTTCCCAAGCGGTCCCCCATGCTAGTATTAGCTGGGGTTGAGTTGCTTAACTTCAGTGATCAGACGAGAACTGGTGTGCCTAACGCAGTACAGCCGCTCCCCCAGTCACTTAAGTTATATGTACAAGGAAAGCAACAATGATATTTAGGAATGCTGTTACTCAGTGCCGGATTTAGATATTCAGAGGCCCTACGCTTTTTCAATTTTGAGGCCCTCTCAAGCCCTTTTGAGGCCCTTTTCTTAAGTTTTGAAGCCCGCGAAATGTTGAGACCCTAGGCTTCAGCCTACTTAGCCTAGTGGTAAATCCGGCACTGCTATTACTGCAAACTTCCTTTCAAGGAAACCTTCTAATAAGAAGTGTACCGATAAGTCTTAGCTAGAATCGAACCTGCATCCATGAAATCAAGTTGTCAGATTGGCCACTTCTTGTAAAATTTGTTTGCCTATTGGCTTGATTCGGTAAATGGCCTCACAGAGCATATGGTTTAGGAGCGGTATGCTTTACTGTTGCGTAGTGTCTGCGGGCTTTCAGTCTGCACTGCAGACGGGTGTCAACATGTTTCAACAATGTTGAGCAATATTCAAGTAGGGGCGCTTATTTGAGATTTGCTGGCGGGGGAGGAGGACCACCATAGCCCCGACCTGTTCGTGAATCCATGAATCTATCTTTTGATCCCGGCAATGATCCATTTGATTCGGGCAAGAGGCAAGCGGAACGTGCCTCTTCTATGAAAAGACAAGTGAAACTATGGAACTATGGTCCCGAGCAGTGTTTACAAAGTCCTCTGAAGAATCTTTGTTCCTGTTAACTCAGGATCGATCCGGTGCCTGATGGTCAGAAACCATTTTTAGATAGGCATTTATCTCAGACAGGACCAGTCTAATTTTGCAAATTGATTTCCAAATATGGGGTGATGATTTCGACTTTATCGGGCCTTCAAGATATCAGAGATTCATTCCACCGAGGGGGTGGTGTCACTTTTAGACTACTCGATGGGTTACGGACTACCGTGCCCCAAAATGAACCTTAAATGAATAAATTTAAACATCACTTACACAAAATTCATGCATACTTTGACTTCTTCGCCATTAGAAGGATCCCAGGTGTCATGAATTCCTTTCCTGGAAGATAGAAAAGTATGGAGTTATTTTACATTAGGTAAATAACGAGTATGGGCAGATGACTATATATATATTTTTTTTTACCTTAAAGGACCTCTGTATATAATTCTCCATCTTCTCATAGCCTCTGATGGTTCCAGCGTCAAGCCTCCGGCTGAAAATGTCTTTCCATCAGTGTTGTATATTCTAGTATCTGGATGAATTTTAGACTGATACTCTTCTCCAGATTTCAATTTCAAGTAGACCCAAATTTCAGCACATCTGTCATGACGTCTGGTTAAATGAGTGACAAGAGCGTTGCCCTGATGGTCAATTCCACAAAATTCTACTGTGTCTCCAGCCTATGAAGAATATGGAGCCATTCTGTACTGGAGCCAATTAATGAAGTTTTTCGAAGCCTCTACTCACGTATAGGTCGTGGTCTAATGGTCGGGGATTTTCAAGTAGTCGTTCTTCTTCTTTTTCAATGATACCGACTTTCTGGAGGTCCCTTCCTTCCAGTTCATAATGAAAAGTTGGCTTCCGGTTTCTTTTGTAGTTGGTTAAGTAAAGAAAGGCCACAATCTTTCTTCCTAGTACCTTTAAGCTCCCTGGTGATAAAATTTGTTAAAATTGCATTTTTGTTTTTCAAATTTACTCTAAAGAGGTAGGTCAGGTGGTGAATGGGAGAGTCTGAGTGAATCATGACCTACTAGTAGGGCCAGAATGGTTCATCAGGCGGTTGCACTTACCCCAGTGGACCGTCGTCATCCAGGAGCCAACTTTTAAATTTATAACGTTTTCTAGTGGTTGTTCATTGGTTTTCCTCGGGAGGTGCAACTAAGAGTCTGGTTCTTTGCCCTCTTTTAATCAAAACCGCCACTACATAACAGTGGGCATCCTGGGTCATTTCTGGACTCGCATTCTCGTTCAGAGCTGACGAGAAGGGGAACCTGCCTCGGGACTCTCAGGGGCATTCCAGAATTTTTTACGCGTATGTACACGGCTTGTGTGACGACTTGTGTGAAGACTTGTGTGAAATGTTTCTTTGGGCCACGGCGCAGTAGTAATGTGTTTGAATTTAAAAGCGTTGATGTAGGTTCGATCCTGGCTGAAGTGGATAGCTTGTTTCAGGCGAGAGAGAAGTTTCAGGGGAACTTTCCTTCAAATGGAAAGTGAAGCCCTGGCCTCGTGTGGTGTGAACGATGCCACCTGCGCGTCATCATACCCTTTCTGCGTGAAGTAAGTCACCTTTGTTTCTTGAGTTTATACCACCCAGGTGCGAACGGTGTCGCTTTTTAATAAAAAAATTTTCAAAAGGCCCAAGTATATATTGGCTAGGACACGTTTTATTCCAGATTAAATGTGTATTGGCATTCTTATTACTATTCAGATATAACGTGGATTGCCAGCGTTCCTAAATCCTACCGCCTGGGTTCATTGCACCAAATTACAGAACGGCTCTGAATAAAATGTGTACCTCGGCAGTATTCCTGGGGTTTATGAGTTAGCTTCCCGGCAGGAGATACAGGCCGACATTAAATAGTCATAAAATCGCCAATCAATCCCCACCTGGCATTCCACGTTAGCTCAACTGGTAATGTGGTTGACTATTAGGTTCAGTCGGGTTGTTGTTGTTTGTTGGAGTTTAAGGTCCTGTTAACTACAAGGTCATTAGAGACCCGTCCACTGTATAGTTCTAATGCATATACTGCACAGACACTAACTACACTAATGCGACGATTATTGGGTATTAGCAGTACCCAGCTTTCCCGAGCGACCACCCATGTCAGTACTAACTGGGCTTGCGTTGCTTAACTTCAGTGATCAGACGAGAACTGGTGTGTCCAACGCAACTCGCCGCTCCCGTTCAGTCGGGGTTGAAAGTGTCTGGGCGCACGATGTCACTTCAAGAAGTCACGTCAAAAAATACGAGTATTAGGTGTGGGGTCCATCCACGAAGTGTAGAGCCCAAGTAAATAGATCCATCGACAGGAGTTTCCAAATTGCTGGTGATAACTGGTTTCAAACTGATGCTTTCTCAACGATGTGTGCGAGCCGAAAAGTCAGTGCACATAGGTTTGTTCCTGGCAAAGCTCGGGAATTCCCCCTCCTTTTACCAACAAGGAGAGGGAGCGGCGAGTTGCGTTGGACACACCAGTTCTCGTCTGATCACTGAAGTTAAGCAACGCAAGCCCAGTTAGTACTGACATGGGTGGTCGCTCGGGAAAGCTGGGTACTGCTAATACCCAAGTGTCTGTGCAGTCTCTGCATAACAAATACGCTGTGGACGGGGCTCTAATGACCTTGTGGTTGAAGGGCCCTAAAACACCATCAAACAAACAACAACAAGACATTAAGTGCGCCTTCCGGTACACGGGCTGGTTCCTGGCAAAGGTCGGAAGACAAAATTTCCCTTCTCTGAAAGAGGAGAGACCTTCATTTCGCCTTCCCTCAGAAGCAGCGGCATAGCTAGGATATTTTGCGCCCGGGGATGAACTATTATTACGAACTGTAACTTACATTATTATTATTATAATGAAATGGTGCAAGCCTCATTTTGGTGCCCCTGTACCTTGGCGCCCGGGGACATACGTACCCCCTGCCCCCCCCCCCCCCCGTTATGCCTCTGGTTAGAAGATAACCAGCGTGGTGCACATATGAATATACTGTATGTCACGTAGCCGTGCACGAGTCTTGAACACTGTCATTGGAAACTGTTAACTACACGTGCGCGTTGGGGCTGTTGTGGTCGAATACGTCAGACACAATAAAGATACAGTGAACAGAGAGATTTATAACCGCAAAGGAAAGACAACTAGGGCGAATAAATATGCAATTACATTGTATATTTTGGATAAACACCTGCCATCTCTCCATCTCACGACAATGTTATAATTATAGTTAAAAGTAAATGGCTCAACTTACCTAATGAAGCATTTTGATTGAGTACGAAGAAAATGGAAATAATTCCAATAAGCATAAATAAATATAAAAACATATTTGGTGTGTGTTGATGTGTTGTAGTCTCATCAAATGCAACATAAAACCTCACCGACTTGATGAAGTGGTAATAGGTATCCTATCCAACTGTTTATATAACCAGATAATAGTTCAATGCGGAGCTTTTTATCATTTACTTTGCTTCTCATTGATAATAAACTATCAGACGAGCAGACGAACAGCGTTATTCTGGCGAAGATATCGATTGCACCACGTTATGTCCTCGCTGACGGCAGTGGCCTTGTACTCGTACTTGAAACTGCTCAGGATTCAAGTTATTTTCGGAATAATAATGACTGCTACATGACGGAAGGAAAAGTTTCATTTCCTAATCATAATGACTTAATGGTTGAATAATTGCAATCTCAGCCTTCTTAAATGAGACAATGAAGTTTAGTAAGGGGCTGCACTGCACTGAACTCTGAGCCCCCAAATCAACACTGAAACTGTTTGTACCGTAGCTTTTCTCTATCAAGACCAACAATGAGTATTGTTCGTAATACTATTTCTATATCATAGTGTTTTCCTGTTTACTTTTAATCTGTTGATTTGAATGTCTTAAATAATGTTTGGCTTTTGACTTAGGTCGATTGTCAATATCCTTGAAAATTAATCTCCTTCACCATCTGCAACAACTTGCTGTTAAAATGATTTTAAGCTACTTTATTAATATTCTTGAATAATCGTTGCCTAGATTTTTGCTGTCTGGCCCTATGCTTAAACACTTGGAGGCCATTGCAACTTGGAGGCAACTTTTCCCACCCATGGTAGGGTCGGGTACCCATCTTGTCCCTCTGAATGGACACAAGGGTGATATGTTGGACAGTGTTGCTCCGCCTTTAACCCCGTGTGATGTGCACGGGATCATCTGCACGTAAAAGAGCTCTTCCTTCATGGAGTAAGAAACAGTGTACACAGGACCGGCCGGAAAGGGGTACGAACGGTGTGAGCTCACAAGACCCCGCGCCACTCACTGACTTTGCAAATTGAAAATACTGCACTTTTTTTTTTGATATAACCCCAGTAGCGACCAACCCTAGAAAAGGACTACCAGAAGAAATTACTGCGCCGGGCCAAAGGAAACTGGAAAACGAATTACAAAAAATGGTGAACAAGTGCTTAAAAAACTGCCGGCTATCTAAGGACTTTAAGACAGGCCATCTATGGCCGATAGTCTGCCGGACCTCCAAGTCAGCTTTGCACCAGGCCCCGCAAATCTACTTTACACTTGGCCGTTTCCAGGCAACATTTCCAGGTTTAGCAACTCGCTCCCTTGGAAGAAAATAGGCCAACGACGAATAAGCTAGGGGCTGCAGCATTAAGTTGGCAGCAGGCTGTTTAAAAAGCTACCGTCCATGGTTCCATTGTGTCCTAATGGGACAAGGCTGGACACCAGACCAGGAGTCGCGGAGGTGTGAGGGCGCGAAATGTTTAAAAATATTCCAGCATATTACAAAAGGTTGCTAAAAAGAAATGTGGCATTTGGCCCAATGGTGAGGTGAGTCACAATCATTTAAAATCTTTATCCACCAGTTTCTGATGCTGTTCCTCTTCTCTTACTCGTTATTTCCTGTCAGGTTAAATCACCGTTTTCTTCAATTTCTTCTTCCACCTCACTGTTACCCTGCCGTAGGCAAAGAAGACAAAGTGATATGGACATATCACACAGGGCGTCGACTATTTCCACTCCACTGGAAGTTACTTTAGCAGTTTTTATATCTCTCCCTTTCAAAACAAAATTTGGCTATATCATTCAGAAGAAGTTATCTCTTATGTTTTCGTATACAACAGGCGCTGTATGTAAAGAAGAATATATTGTCTAAGTCAGGGGTGTAAAAATGGTGGCCCGCGGCCCGCACAATCGATACCTTGTGCAGTATACATATGCGGCCTGTCACTCACAGGCGTAACGAGAGGGGGGCGGTGGCCCCAGGATGCAGTTGAAAAGGAGCACCATGGGCACTGTTGTTGATGGTTGGTGATTTAGGGTCCTTCAACTACAGAGGTCATTAGAGCCCCGTCCACAGCATAGTTCTTATGCAGAGACTGCACAGACACTACACTATTGCGACGATTTTTTGGGCGATATTAGCATAACCCAGTTTTCCCAAGTGGCCGCGCTGCTTAACTTCAGTGATCAGACGAGAACTGGTGTCCACTGACTGGTCCTCATGGCATATGTTACCTAAGTGGCCCTCCGGATACCCCCAGTTTGACATATCTGTCTAAGTGACGTTACTAGAGAGTAACCGAATTATAATAACCCTCGTCTCTTTTTTCATTTTCAAATATTGCGAAGGACGTAAAAAGAAAACTCATATACAGGTATGATCAAGATTTCAAAGGAAAGATCTGACCATTGTCATACTCATATTTTCCGGGGGCCGCCTATGGCAAGTTTTTGCATATTTTATGCACTTCCAGTTCTCTATTTCTCAATGACCTCACTTGTTGACAACTTTAATGTGAAGGTTAGCCAAATGAGCCAGCTGAAATGCTCAAAAGTCATTAGTAGGGCCCCAGTATTTGTCGACCCCGTTTGTCAATGTCGGAACCGGCCATCGGCAACGCTAGAAAGTCAAGAACCAATATAAATACATCGATCAGTTATCAAAAATTGTATTATCAGATTTTCATAGAAATTTGCAATTGTGGAGGGGACTCTCAGAAGTGACCCGTTCGGGTACACCAAGGTTTAGCAGCCTTGACGAGCTGCTGACGAGAGAAAGAGAATAGGCCCCTCTGTACATGGTATTTGCCGACGATATCGAAAAACTTAGTGACTCCAGAGAACAAGTAGAGAAGGGCCTAAACGATATTAGAGGGGCGATATTAGGATCAACGTTCCAAGGCAATGGAGAGATAGACTCGGTTGGGACCCATAGAATCAGTGGGGTATGGTTGAAGTGAAGACAGGCAAGTGGAGTCCTCTGTGATAGGAGGGTCCCAAACAAGTTGAAAGGGAAGTTTTACGGGGCAGTGGTTGCGGCCTCTGTTTTGTGAATCAGAGTGTTGGGCAGTGAGCAGTGGCGTCGCTAGGGTTGGTGTCATCCCCCTCTCCCGATAAAAGCCGCTTCTTCTGCTTTGGTATCACCCCCCCCCCCATTTCTCATGGTGCGAGTGGTGTCACCCGGTGCGGCCCGCACCCCCGTAGTGACGCCACTGGCAGTGAGGAAGAGCCACGTAGAATGCAAGTAGCCAAGATGCGAATGCTGCGGTATATGAGCGGGGTTTCCAGAGCTGATAGTTAGGAATGAATATATTACAGGTAGCTGGGGTGGGGGACATCGCGGAAAAGATGAGGGAGAGGTGGTATAGACACTTAGGGAGAAGAGGGGAGGAGGAGGAGGAAGAGAGGCTCGTTAGGTCCAATTCAGGAATGCAGGTGGTTGTCAACACCCGAGGTTGGGGTAGACCGAGTCAGACAGAGGCGGCTCATGGGGCAGACAAACCTAGGCGGCTGCCTAGGGGGCGGCCAAATTACCGAGGTGCTTCTTTGCTGTGCAGTCTATCCGTCATGTAAAATGTTCATAGTCCTGGGGCTCCCAACTGTGATTGGTCGGGCCTTTTCTAAATGTTGACTTTCTCGAGGCGACTTGTTGCAGAGCCTTAGCAATGCATTGTCATTGGGGCAAATGCCAAGGGCGTGAGGGACGCTCGGACAATTCAGACCTGCATTAAATTTAATGGGGGTGGCGGCGATAGACCTACTTGCCTAGGGCGTCTGAAGCTCACGAGCCGGGCCTGGAGGCAGACGTGGGAGCAGACGCAGCAAGTTGTCCGTAAGGATATGGTAGTATGTGGGGTGGACGGAGACCTGGTGGGAGATAGGGGGAGTGGATGGCTAGAATACACCACGCTAGTAAAATGCCATTCAGGATAACTCATTAACACTCTTCGTAAATGATTTTTGCCGCATTCATATTTAAAGAAGTTTTGGCATCATTTCTTGAGATACGATTGGATAATCTAGTTAAATCCTCATTGGCTTGATTACGATGGTAGGTACGTAACACTGTAGTGACAAACGAACAGACGTGCACCAATTTCGAGGTTACGTAATGTGGTGTATAATCTATTTTATATACTACGTTGTTATCGACTGAATGTGCAGTGTGTAGCGTGCTCTATTTCGGCTCACTTCTGCGTTGAAAATGGTGTGTCTCTTGACAATCTCTTCCGTATTGGCTTTTGCACTTGGACTCATTTGGGTCAAATTTCAGACTAACTACTTATCAGGTAAGTTTCAGCTTAACAATTTAATTTTTATTTTTGTTTCGTTGGCCCTTCAACTACAACGTCATCAGAGCCTTGTCAACTGCATAGTTCTAATGCAGACGACTGCACAGACACTACGCTAATGCCACGATTTTCGGGTATTAGTGGTACCCAGTTTTCCCAAGCGACCACCCATGTTAGTACTACAGTAAAACCCCAATTATCTGGCATCCTTGGGACCAACCACGTGCCGGACAACTGAATTTTCCGGATAACTGAGGGAGCGGCGAGTTGCGTTGGACACACCAGTTCTCGTCTGATCACTGAAGTTAAGCAACGCAAGCCCAGTTAGTACTGACATGGGTGGTCGCTCGGGAAAGCTGGGTACTGCTAATACCCAATAATCGTCGCATTAGTGTAGTGTCTGTGCAGTATATGCGTTAGAACTATGCAGTGGACGGGTCTCTAATGACCTTGTAGTTGACGGGACCTTAAACACCAACAAACAAACAATCCGGATAACTGAAGCACTCGTATATTGAAGGGTTATCAAATGAACAGTGTTTCAAAAAGGATGAATACCCCTTCCCTGTACTAGAAAATGAGCGAAAAATCCACATTTATCTCAACTTTTTTAAGAACGCATCAACAAATGTACCTACTATACATGCCTTTTCCATTTACAACACAATAGTGTTAAAAGATTAGTGTTGAAAGGTGTGAATACAGGCGAAGTCATTTATTTGATTCAAAATCATGTCACTTTTGCACATTTTCCCACCTTTTGTCCTCCTCATCATACTGGTCTTTGAGCATAAAAAATCGTTAGAAACATTTTGATACAAAGTTATTAATGATGAGGCTACTCACAGGCAAGGAGATAGAGCTACCTGTTAGGAGGTGCCAGGGTGAACTTTTGGGGGCCATGTTCAAAAATATTTTGCAGGGCCTTCTGTGGGGGGGGGGGGGGAAACATTTTACATTTTGATACATTTTCATAAAGCCCGTGCGTTGGACCAGGTTCCAGAAAACGCACTGCAGAGAGCTGTATAAGTGCATCAGTTGACATACTGTGTATATATTTTTTGAAAGGTTGTGATACATTGAAGCTCTGGCTCAATTTCTAGAAAAACTGATAATGCATTCACAGTATTTCAACGAAATATTTTCATTTTGTACATCTTGATATAAGAGAAATCCAGTATGTGTAGTACTGTATGTTATTTTTTTAAATATTAAGAGCAGTCATATATGTGAACACATTATACAGAATCCATATTTTTGGAAACATCTTGAATATCAGTTTGCTTGAATAATTTGATTTGTCTGACTTTGTAAACGTATTGCATTGCAATATAATTGTAAAATGATTCCCACTTGATGTACCATGAATTTTATAATAGTTTGGAAACATTTATTGCCATACTGGAAAGGTAGGCCCAAAGATTTAATGTCTCCCTATGACGTCAGAGTACCATTTCTCATTGCCGGATAAAGGTAATGCGGGATAATGGGGGTTTTACTGTAGCTGAGGTTGCGTTGTTTAACTTCCGTGATCTGACGAGAACTGGTGTGTCCAACGCCATACAGCCGCTCCCTCACTTCTTTTATGTTGACGAATCTTTTCTCACTTAATATTCAACTACATACTAGAATTTATAGGAAGAAATTCACTCGGGATATTAAGGTGGTGATTAGGAGAGTGCGATGACCTCTAATATAATTTGACCCGCCGCGGTGGCGTAGTGGTTAGCAGCACTCTCGGCAACGAGGTGGGTCGCCTTCTTCCGGGTGAGAGAGAGGCCGCCAGAGTGCATTGTTTCGGATGAGAAGTAAAACCGAGGTCCCGTGTGGGTGCACGATGGCACTTGCACATAAAAAAACCCTCTCTACTATATAGATAAGGCAAAATTTTCAGGTGTAGGAGCTTGCCACCCCCTGGCGTCGGTAGCATTCCCCAACGAACACTAGACCGACGATATACCATATAAGCGTAAGGGTGCAGCTTTGGCCGGCAACTGGCTGCAGAAAGGAACTATGACCAATATATCGCCCTATGTCCATTCAGAGGGACAAGATGGGTACCCGACCCTGCCATAGGCGGGAAACGGTTTAGGAGAGTATGATGACGGAAAATTTGAAATCCATTTAAGATACTTTTGTGAGGATTAACTGTACTTAGGACCACCCCTTGTTTAAGAACTAAAAAGGCAACCCCTCACCGTTTTCCCACCTATGGTAGGGTCGGGTACCTGTCTTCCCACTCTGAATGGATCCAATTCAGTTTTTCCACAGCCGGCTGCCGACCAAAGCTGCAGCCCTTATTCCTATTTTATCGTCAGTCTATTGTTCGTTAGGGAAGTCCATCAATGCCAGGTGGATGAGCTTCCACACCTGGGAATTTTGCCTCAACTACCCGTTGTATAGTAAAGAAGGTTCCTCCACGTGCAAATGCCATAGTACACTTGGGACTCCTCTCACGCCCGAAAGAAGTTAACCCACCTCGATCCAGTATCGAACCTGGAACTACTAACTACCACGCTACCTATTGTGCCACCGAGGGGGTCTCTTCCTCGCGATATTGGTAGGGTCGGTATTTTACACAGCTGGCTGCTGACTAAATGCCGCAACCTCTTCTTGATTGGGGCGCTTTCACTCTACCGGCACCTATTACAAATATTACCGGACCTGTACATATGTTGCAAGGATTCTTTTACGCGCAGAGGATTTCTGACATCCCTATCCTACGGATGGCTCGCTGGGGATGACCTACAGATGACCCACGAGTCCAGCTAATGAAGATGCTCAAACTAAGATTTTACGCAAATTTTGAAGTAGAAATTGTGGTACAGTGAAACCTCTCTATGGGTACACCCCTCATATCGGTGCAGATTTTTCAGGCACCGATTTTTCGCCCATAGGGTTAATGCTATTTCTACCCCTCTTAACGGTACACCTCTCTAATAGGCACACCCCTCTGTTGGTACACCTCATACATGTCACCACTTTTCAGAAAACTACCTCTCTAATGGGTACACCCCTCCATTGGTACATCTAATACATGTCAGCATTTTCAGAAAACCATCTCTGTAATGGCTACACCCCTCTATTGGTACACCTAATACATGTCACCATTTTCAGAAAACCCCCTCTGTAATGGGTACATCCTGCCTCGGTGACGCAGTGGGCAGGGTGCTTGGTAACTGCAGCAGTGGTTCTAGGTTCGATACGAGACCGAGGCGGGTTGCCTTCTTTTCTGCAAGAGAGATGCCCCGAGTGTGCCTTCCTTTGGATTAGAAGTAAAACCATAGTCTCATGTGGCGTTCAATGACATTTATACATAAAAGAACTTTCTGCTATGCAACGGATAGGTTAGGCAACATTTGCAGGTGTAGGAGCTTGCCACCTGGCAGTGGTGGAATACCTCAAAGAACAGTAGACCTACAATAAATATGCACAGGGGTTGCAGCTTTAGTCTGCATCTGGCTGTGGAAAAACGCAGTCCAAAAGATCACCCTTGCATCTATTCCGACGGGCAAGATGGGTACCCGACCCTGCCATACGCAGCAAATAAGAAGATAGCTTGATTGTAGACAAACGTCCCTTGATTGATTTGTTTGTAAAAATTAAATTTGTGTACAGTCAAACCTGTAACATTGGACACCTCTATACAATGGACACCTGTCTAAAATGAACGGGTTTATGTAGTATGGCCGAAGCCTATGTCACCCATAATAACAACCTGTGAAGAATGGATACCAGTCTACTGTGGACATTGAACGTCCCAATGTCATTATTTTCTGTTCTGCACCCTTTTAAAATGGATTCTGAAGTGAATCTTACATAATTATCGACAGATTTTGGGGCTATTTATTGAGATTTGGAGTGGCATATACCACCAACAAATGGTTTGTGGTTAGAAAGTGATATGGATGATACTGAAACTGAACACAACCATAATGTTCTCACCCCACTTCAGGTCTTAATGGCTGTTATGGACCTGCAACAATATGCACTTGAAGTCCATCCAGATATTTATGACTCTTTACAGAGCACACAGCATGACATTGAGACTATCATACTCTTATCCCGCCTGTGGCAGGGCTGGGTCTGCAGGTCCATTGAACATGCTCTGACTAAGGGCAACCCAGCCAGGCGTCTGGAACCCACAGGAAATAGTGACTTTGTTGTCTGTGGGGGATGCTGGCCTCCACCACGTGTTCCACCACTGCATTATAAAACTGAAATAAAATTTTGGCAGGTAAATTAATGCTTAGTTGGTCATAGTATTGCATGCTTTCTGACCTATTGCACATTAACACTAAGCAACCAGGATATCCCACACTGCATGGGGTAGCATGAAATTTAAACTAACACTGTGCAAAAGTAAACAAAACAAACTACAATTTCCAAATTTTTTGCACCTTTCAAATTATAGAAGTATCACGGAACGTGCATATTGTATTTTAAATATCATGTCAATGCTGCAAGGGCCGTAATGACCACTGTAGTTCAAGGGCCTTAAATCACTAATGAATAACAATCGATGCTGCAAATTATGTGTACTTCAGTAGGATTGAAACATGGTAAACACTTGTTTGAACTGCAAAAATATATTGTTGGCTATTTGCAATGCATTTGATTTAGTACTGTGGTTGGTTTGTTGGTGTTTAAGGTCCCGTCAACTACAAGGTCATTAGAGACCCGTCCACTGCATAGTTCTAGTGCATAGTCTGCACAGACACTACACTAATGCGACGATTATTGGGTATTAGCAGTACCCAGCTTTCCTGAGCGACCACCCATGTCAGTACTAACTGGGCTTGCGATGCTTAACTTCAGTGATCAGACAAGAACTGGTGTGTCCAACGCAACTCGCCGCTCCCTAGTACTGTGGTAAAAATGCCTATTTGTTCTCTGGGCACCTGCATAGAATGGATCCCTTTAGGTTTTTTGCAAAATGTCCAAATTAGACAGGTTCTCTATACATTGGACACCTGCCTACAATGGACACTTTCTTTGGTACAGCATGTGTACAATTTAGACAGGTTTCACTGTATTTCAATAATTTTGTGAAATATTATATTATGCAATGCATTTTTTTCAGTTAAAACACCAATATAAAACAATATATTGTTTTGATTAATTTATATACCCATACCCCTCTTATGGGTACACTTTGGCTAGGTCCCACAGGTGTACCAATTAGAAAGGTTTCACTGTATTTCGTATCAGTTGATCAATTCTCCGGAAATGTAGGTTCTTTTCAAGCGTGGAGTCCAAAGCTCACCTATCATATCACGAATTTGGTGGCCAATGACCTTTCTAACATTCTTTTCAGGGTGTGATGTGGTGGACAAAACAAAATATGTATGGCAGTAATTTCTATAATTGTTTTTTTTTTCAGACCTTTCCGCCATAATCAAGAAGTTAATAATTCGTATATATTTGATTTACTTGCGGAAGAAAAATGGAAATCTATTTCAGTATTCTTCAAAATTAGAAAATTTCAGTAAAACTGGTATTTGTCCCGTTGAATATGAATGGTTTTGCGAAAACCCTAGGAAGCTTGATGATAATCTCCAGGTGAGTAGTTAGAATTTTCTGAAGGATTTGAATCGGAAATTCAGTTTAATTTAATTGGAACCCGAAGGTCGCACACAGGGCCGGCGTGATTGGTGTGCGAACTGTGCGACGGTACAGGGCCCCGCGCATTCGGATTAATGAACCAACTTATAGAAGAGCCCCGCTTCATTATTTTGCACGGGGCCCCGCACAATTGGTTTGCACAGGGCCCGCAAAATATAGCGCAGGCCCTGGTCGCACAGCACTCCGCTTGCCTGTCTCCACTTTAGCCATCCTGCGTTGATTCTATGGGTAACGTCTGAGTCTATTTTCCCATTACTCTGAAACACCGATCCTAGATACAGAAACTCTTGGACCACTGGCATCACCTTGGTCCAGGCAACTCCAACTGAAAACTATGTACTATGTTTTCTTCATGTTCACCTGCAGGTCCAACTTCGCCATTACTGTTGTAATGTCCCGTAAGCCCTTTTGTGCATCCTCTTGGGATTCCTCAAATCTTCCTACATCATCAGCAAATACCGTGCACTGGGGAGTCCATTCACCTACTCCCGCCAGCTGGTCATCCTTTACCAGAGTTAATAGATAAGGGCGGAGAGCCGATCATTTATGCAGCCCCACCTTCACCTTGAAGCTGCCAGTATTCCCCCATGCCGTCCTCACCCTAATGGTGGATCCGTCCTGCATAACCTGTACTAGATTTGACTCTGTAATTACTTATCGCAAACAAGTGCGGATTTACAAGTGGTTCGCCAACATCTGTTGTAAGCAGCAAGTGGGTTAATAGAAAAAAGAAGTGGCAGGTCATAGAACCCAGGCACTATGATGCTGGCCCCTTGAAGCCTTCAAAATGGAACTTTTAAAGAATGGGCCGTCTTTTCAAATATTAATTAACACGAAATAATAAGATAATAAATAATTTCTAAATTTCTTGGAATTTATATTTGTAGAAAGGCTCCCTATCTCACTTAAAAATACTTTGATTAAATAGATATAGACCAGTGGTGGCGAACCTGTGACCCGCGGGTCATAAAGTGACCCACCGAGCAATTTTAAGTGACCCGGGCGTGATTATATCTAGTTTATCGTCATGGGGGCATCGCGGAAAAATGAGGGGCAGTAGGTTGAGATGGTATGGACACGTAATGAGAAGAGAGGAGGAAGAGTTCGTTAGGTGTACTCAGGGCAAGGGGAGACCAAAGCAGACTTGGGACCAGGTTGTCCGGAAGGATATGATAGTGTATGGGGTGAACGGTAACCTGGTGGGAGGTAGTGCATAAAATTTAATAGTGCTTGCACCTGACCCGCGGACAACTTTTTGTTTTTTTTGTGTTATTGTGACCCGTCTTCAAAAAAGGTTCGCCACCACTGATATAGACTTTTCTCGTAGATTTTTCCCAGGTCCAGTTCGACCCTGGGGAAGTGTAATACAGTATAGAAAAAATTGTGGTTGGGATAGAAAATGAGATGATATCGAAAGAGTTCAAAGATGTAATACGTCTCTTAAAGCACACTTAGGATGCCTCTGATAAGAAGAGACGATTTAGCAGATTCTTGAATTTGTTGTTCATTGGTATTTTAGGGCCCTTCACCTACAAGGTCATTAGAGCCCCGTCAACCGCGTAGTTGTAATGCAGAGACTGCACAGACACTACATTAATGGGACGATTTTTGGGTATTAACGATACCCAGTTTTCCCAAGTGGTCACCCATGTCACTACTAGCTGGGGTTGCGTTGCTTAACTTCAGTGATCAGACGAGAGCTGGTGTGTCCAACACAATAAGCCGCTTCCGAGCACCCCAGGCTGGCAACTTCAGGAATCCAGGTGGTTGGAAGCACCCGGGGCAGGGGTAGGTTAAAGCAGTCTTGGAAGCAGGTTGTCCGTCAGGATATGGTGATGTGTGAGGTGGACTGGGACTTGGTGGAAGATAGGCGGGAGTGGAGGGCTAGAACCCGCAGACCCGAGCTAGCCGCAGGCGGGATAAGGGTATGAGGATGATTGCCGCTCCCTTAGGTTCTTGAAATCAAAGGAAATGACAAGTTGAGTGATTATGACCTAGGCATCTTGTAGAAGTTCGGTGGGGCAGAATTTTTAAGCCGGTTAATAAATGCAAAATATGGATTGATGGAAATTTCTTATTGATGTAGGCAGGCGATACTGTGGAATTTTTTGGCGTTGACCATCACGGAAATGCCCTTATGGTTCACGTCACTAGACGCCATAATAGATGTGCTGAGATAAGGATTTATTTAAAATTAAACTCTGGAGATGAATATGTTTCGCCAATTCATCCCCATACGTATGTTTATAATACCAATGAAACAACGTTTTCGGCAAAAGGTCTTACTCTAGAAGTATTGGAACCTCTAAGACGATGGAGAATAATTTTTAGGGGCCTTCTGAGGTAAGTACTATGTATTGGTATCAGTGGACTACATTTCGAATTTATTTTTTATATTTTATTTTATTTTTTGTAAATATTTTATGCAGAAAGGGCAATTGCTATGATTTGCATCAAGGACCTGATGACCTAGTGGAAGTCCGCTTCAATTTAATGTAAATTGCCGTGAAATTTGATGTTTATTTACCGATAATTCATTTCATAGACAAATTTTGTATTTATTTGACGCTGAAGTTGGAGTCCATCCTATCATTTATATGTTCTGAAAAGAGATTTCAATATTCAGTCAACAGTGGACACTATTTCCTCACTGAAATGGTCTCTACCATTCCTTCATCAATTTAATATGTAAGTATCAACAAAGTATTGCACCCGGGTTATGGTCAGTACCTTCATGTAAGCAACTCCTAACCTTTTTCCCTTGTATGGCTGGGTCGGGTGCCTTGTGGCATTCCACCGACGCCAGGGGCGAGCTCCTACACCTGGAAATTTTGCCTCATCTACCCGTTGCATAGTAGAGAGGTAGAAACACACGGGACCTCGGTTTTACTTCTCATCCAAAAGAAGGAGCACTTGGGTCTTCTCTCTCGCCCGAAAGAACTAATGATGCTACCACTGCCCCATCGAGGCGAGCGGCGAGTTGCGTTGGACACACCAGTTCTCGTCTGATCACTGAAGTTAAGCAACGCAAGCCCAGTTAGTACTGACATGGGTG
>JAAFCE010009109.1:13642700-13700362 GCA_013389805.1 Trigoniulus corallinus
AGGGGCCCGCTTCCACGTCTGCGAGGGGCCCACTTCCACGTCTGCGAGGGGCGCACTTCCACTTCCCGAGTGCTTCCAACCACCTGCCCATACACCACCATATCTTTACGGACAACCCACTTCGTCTTCTTCGATCTCCGATTGCCTCGAGTGCCTCCAACCACCTGCATTCCTGTAATGTATCTAACGAGCTCCTCCTCCTCTCTTCACATTACCATCATTACGTGTCCATACCACCACAATCTCCTCTCCCTCATTTTTCCGCGATGTCCCCCCACCCTGATCAGAGGTTGGACTATTTCACTGCCCTTCCATTGTTTCATAATTTTGATTTTGGTTCGTTGATGTCTAAGGGCCCTGTAACTACAAGGTCATTAGAGCACCGTCCACTACGTAGTTCAAATGCAGAGACTGCACCGGCACTACACTAATGCGACGAGTTTTGGGTATTAGCGGTACCCAGTTTTCCAAGCGGTCACTCATGTCAGTGCTAGCTGGAGTGCGTTGCTTAACTTCAGTGATAAGACGAGAACTGGTGTGTCCAACACAATAAGGCGCGCCCCATAATTTTGAAATATGTGTTTTTAGTTTGCAACACGGCTATACAATTCCTCCAGCAAACTTTGGAATCGAAACCATATCGTCAAGTGATCTAAATTTAGATGATATTTTAAATCGTAACAGCAAAGAAATTACACTGAATTACATCACAGGTATGCGCTAACAGCTGTTATACTTTGACTATAATCCTTTTAAACTTTAGGCTGACTGACAAGGGAGAAATAATTTATTATAAAAATTGTAATGTTTTTATTGGCATTCAGATGGCAAAGATTACGAAATGAAACTTGAATTGCAAGAGGAAGGCTGTCGTGTTTTTGGAGGAAGATCTTGGGAATGTGAAATCACGACGAGATTAGTGAAAGGATTATTGAATGGGCAACCCCATGTTGGTTTTATTGAGTTTTCTAAACCATTCTTAGGCCAATGTAACGCTCCAGGTGGAGTGTCTTTGCCGTTAATAAAAGAAATAGGTCTCTGGAATTTTATTTGGTTTTATATCGCATGCAGTTACTTGTTTCGTTGACAAATATGCTCACCTTTTTTACCAGATGACTGTAATCATAACTGCATTTGTCTAAAACTGTCGGAACCTAGATGTAGGAATAGTAATGCTGTTGGTGGCAAAGGAGCTTCATTAGCGTTGATGATGACAGTGAAGAACGATCGAGAAAGGGTAAATAACTTCAAAGAAGGCGTTTAATTTTCTCAAATTTTTTAATTGTGCTGTTATCGTTTAATGGTGCAAAAGTGCTCATTGAAACATAATTTCAGTTTGAAGTTCCAGATGGAGTTTGTTTAACGAAACATGCATTTTGCTCTCACGTAAATCAAAACACAGGAATATCGCAAGCCATAACAGAACTGGAAAATTGTGCTTGGTAAGTAAACCATGGACATGGTCCTAAAGGAGATAACTGATTCAGAGAACTGATTTTTATATTTGGTATTTTGATGTTAACAGGGGGATTAAAGAAGGCTCTGTGGACTCTCTCTGTGAAAGGTGCGTCTAATTTACCCCCTTATACCAGGTAAAACGTATTTATCTAATGTTCAACACGTGCCCACTTATATTGGTCGACTTTCATTTAATTAGGCTTGTCGAAATTATCGTGAATTCTACTATTTCGCAAGATGTGCAACACAATGTAAAAAATAAGCTCATTGAGGTTTTTGGAGAGGATGTTGAAAACATTTCGTTTGCTGTTCGGTCTTCTGCAGTTGGTTCGTAGCACTTTTTTGTATTATTCCAGTATATTACTATTACTCGTACACTGACTCTTTTATAACTGCTATTTTTAGGAGAAGATGGGGAAGAGACCTCGGCTGCAGGACAGAACGAAACATTTTTAGGAGTCAAAGGATTTAAAAATGTAACAGATCGTTATGTTTCTTTTTTTTAGAATTTATAACTCGCAGTTTTACGAAATTTTCGAAAAAATTCTGTGCTATTTCAGGTCTGTGATTCTATTCTCAAGTGTTGGGCATCACAGTTTGCATTCAGATCTGTAGAATATAAAAGGTATGAATTGCTATAAAATACTTCTAAATTATCGCATAAGGAGATATAGAGCAGCATTATTTGAAGGTGGCAAAAATTGTTTTTAATTTTTGTACGGAGAAAAGGGTAGGCCAGAATCCTTTCTGACCTTCTGCAGCAAACCACTACAGTTTATAGTCATTAGTGGACATTCCAGAGTGTGATCTGCACAGTAATATGGTTTTTTAATACCCAACTCCCTCAATCGTTAAATTGTATTTGTATTAATGATTATAACCAAAAAGATGAGAGAGAGGCGGTTAAGGTGGTATGGGCATGTGATGAGGAGGGGAGAAGAGGAGCTTATTAGGTACATTATGGGACTACAGGTAATTGGGGCGCAACCCCAGCTAGTACTGACATGGGTGGCCGCTTGGGAAAACTGGGTACTGCTAATACCCAAAAGTCGTCACATTAGCGTAGGGTGTGTGCAGTCTCTGCATACGAACTATGCTGTGGACGGGGCTGAAGTTGAAGGGCCCTAAAACACCAACAAAAAACAACAAGACCAAAGCGGGGTGGAGGGGGACTTGGTGGGGGATAGGCGGGAGTGGGGATTAGAACCCGCAGACCCGACCCTGCCTCAGGCGGTATAAGGGTGTGATGATAATGATGATTCCAACTACATTACAGGAAGAGAACCATTTGGGATGAATAGGATGAGGGGAGAATAAGGGAGAGTAACCCGAAAAAAATGAAGGCGGGTGTGGTTTTGGGATTTAGTAGAATGGTTGCAGAAATAAGTGACTGTTAAAGGGATTGTTAAGGATTGAGATAATGTTTTCTTCAAATTTGTGACTTGCAGTTGCATCCCCTCAAAAAATAGTGAAACGTGCATGTAACCCGAAGTTCGGACATTTTCATTGCAAATTAGTGCAGCGAATCCTTGGTTATCTGTTTCTTCTCCGAGTAACCTGAATAGCTGACATGGGACAGGAACCTGTTTAGGAGTAGAAAGGAATGGTGAGCCATAATTCACAGGTCTGACCCTGTCTTAGGCTGGATAAGGAAATGATGACAATGGTTAAACCTGTGGACCCCACATAGGGGGCTAACCGGGGCTGTGGTCCGCGGATAGGGACCGAATTTATAAAATATTTCGATTTTAAAATATTAATATATGCATATATTACAAATTTAGTTGGTCTTTTAAATTAGATTTTTGCAGAACAACATTTTCAGTGTTGTTCAGCAAATATTAATAATGTCTCAATTTTACGCTAATAAAACAAATATAAAAAATACATAAAAATGGTTATTTTTGGACAGAAGAGTGGGCCACATAAAGGTGCTTGATCTAGGGGTCGCAGTAGCAAGTAGGGGCCTTGGTGAAACCATCAGAGGTGACCATGAAGGAAAAAGTCTTCAATACAATGTTATGCTAATGAGTTGGGGAGTAAGCCAAGCAGCCGTAACAGGCCGAACCCTAAGGAGGCTGCTCGCGGGTGAGAAGGAGGTAGGAGTAGGATATTTAGGAAAGGGGGAATTTGCAGCACCCATCGTTCCTTACCAACCCCCATTTTGATACTATATTGAGTTTGCGTTGCTTAACTTCAGTGATCTTACGAGAACTGGTGTGTCCAACGTAACTTGGCCGCAATGATGAGGTTTTGCAGGCCTCTGGAAAGGTTATTAGATGGATCTAACATATTTCAAAAAAGAGCTTTTTTTGAAATTTTAAAGTTTCGGAACCTCTCTGAGGCCGGAAAAAAATCTACGTCTAATTCGGAGCCTACCCTGTTTATCTTTACAGTTTGCTGAACGCTTTCGACGGCAAATTTAGGCACCTAAATCCAGTTTAATTCTAATTATTAATTTGACTATTTTGTTCTTTTGTAATAACAGACAACATGGGCAGCTACTGAATGGTGGCATGGGTGTTGTTATTCAAAATATGATACCAAGTGATGTATCAGGAGTAATGTTTACTCGTGAGCCCACATTTGGATCTTACGGATTTGTGACAATCACTGCGAATTATGGCCTAGGAGAGGTATGTGGTTTTTTGGAAATATCTTCAACTAAAATAGTGCCTCATCAAAAATAATAATAACTCACTTTACTTTTAAGAGTGTGGTATCAGGAATATCGGATCCAGACACTATAACTCTTAAAAGAAAACTGAATGATGACGTTTCAATTCTGAAAAAAGATATTGGCAAGAAGAATGTTCAAATCATTTTAAAAAGTTGGTAACAGGTTTTCTTTTACAATCTGACTCTTTATTAATAGCAGTTATTTGATTATTACCTGTTTCTTACAAACGCAGATGAAGGTGGCATAGAGGAGCAGGATGTAGATTTGAACAAAGCAAATGAATGTACATTAACTGACGAATTAGCATTAAAACTTGGACGAATTGCAGTTTTTCTGGAAGACAGCTACGCTAACCCCAGAGATATTGAATGGGCAATCACTAATGGGAATATATTTTTGCTCCAAGTAATTCAACTACATATTATGACAGATTTTAAAATTATTACTTAAGCAGAAGAGTGATAGTTATCCATTATTTTTTGACAACAGTGTCGACCTATTACAACTCATTTACAAATAGATCAACAAGAAATTTTGCATGAATTTGATACTCCTCTTAACACAGATAACGAATTTGTAACAAGAGCAAATGTAGGGTATGTGATTGTATTTTTAACATCTCTAAGCACCTATGTTTTGAATAATATTATTTTAAGTGTGAAATAACACTCTATTCCTTGTAACCTAGTGAAGTGATGCCAGGTGCATTAAGCCCACTAAGTCTTTCCACACTTAAGAGGACGTGGGGCATAATGGATGCGGTAAATCACATTTCTTTCAAGAGTGTCCTAACTTCACTGATATGGTCAACCAGTCGTACATAGAAAAGTGTTTCCTTACATTCCTTGATTTGAATTTAAACTGGTAAAATGCCCACTATTATGTGCGTGTCTAGTTGTGTATAGCTATGACTCGTTTCATTTTCGTCATAACGTTAGTACCAACATGGGTGGTTGGTAGTGAATGTTGGGTGCTGCAAATTTCTCCTCTCCTACATCCCCTACACCTACCCCGTCCTCACCCACGAGCAGCCTCCTAAGTGTTCGGCCTGATATGGCTGCTTGGCTTACTCCCTAACCAATTGGCTAGTAACATAACATAACAAAATGAAATCTAGATACGTTGGAGAAGGAAACAAAATTCTGAGATCTGGTTGAGGACCTAAATTTCCTTGTACTTATTGAGGACTTTTTATGAAGAATTTTTCAGCCAAACATGTGGATAATTTTCATTATAACCCGCTTTCGTCACTGAATTTTTCAATGTTAACATATTGCAATCATTTTCTAATAGATAGAATTGGGGTAAGCATATTCATATATTATTTCTACGAAGTGTGGGCCTTTAAAAATATTTATGATATCTTTATTTTTTATTTCTGTTTCAGCAAAAAGTGTTCTCCTTGTCAGAAAAGCCAGATACCATGTATTATGCGTTTCATTTAGCTCTGTTTGGTCGAATCGTCGATGATCATGATGTCCACGCTGCAGCCTTAAAGCGTTTTCCTTTACCCAGTTTTAAAGCAAAGCTTTTTGGACTTTATAATAATTTCGTCACGGTAGGTGTCAATAAAACTTCAATTAAATTGTAAGCATTATAGATTTTGAGTAAGATCGGAATTGGAGAGACAGCGCCATTAAAAGGTATAACCTCGCTTCACACCTTATCGAATTAATGTCCTGACAAAAAAATTCAAGTTAAATATGTAATCCAATGGCGGAGCAAGCGAAAGCGCGCACTTGAGGCCTTTGAAGGTTAGCAACGTCTTATTTGTAACTGCAAAAGGTTAAAAATAGAGGTGTAATTGTAAGGAAAAGGTTGATTGATCATTACATTAGGGAGACTCAAAACTATGGTTGCGCTTGGGGACCTCCAAGTCCTCCAAGTCTTGGGGGCCCCCTGGAGAGATAGTGCATTACATCAGAAACTTTAGAGTCTGCAAGAGAACGTAAAGAAATTTTTGCATTATTTAAACTAATAAAAGGGTTACATCAAAAATAACGTGGAAGGGAGCTGCGTGCTTTTGGACATTGTCAGACTAATGTGCAGGCTGGGGAGTTAACAATCATTTTCGGTTATTTGAAAGATGTCATGTTAAGATTTTGTTAATGTGGCTCTGTCTTTAAATAACAGATTATGTTCACCTCCCTCTCCCCAAGTTCATTGCAGCACTTGTAATATCCCGCTAATTCTTGCAGAATGAAATGATGGAGCAGGAGTAATAACAGATAATTTAGTTTTGAATTTTCAGGGATTTATTATTGTTATATTTTTTCGCAGTATTTGCTTCTTGGTAAACGATCACTAGACTATTGCCAAAAGAAATTCACAGATTACAAAATTCCAACCGACAATGTTAAATCTACAACAGAGCTATATCAGAAGATTGGGCATCACATACTCGATGCTTGCGAGGTAAGCAACACTAGGTCAATCTAAAAGTTACTCTAAGTTACGGATAGCTTCAATGACAAGAGCATAGAAAAGTTGCTACTACCTTAGGACGAATGTCTCAGTCAGCGAGGTGACTATCTAGAAACATAGCTGGAATGTGTACCTACATGTTCCAAATAAAACACTTTGGATTTTCACGGTGTTTTCCATTTTGCAACCTAACGGACCTTGAAAAAATAGCCCTCGCAAAATAACGTGTAGACAGAGTATTTATCTTTCAATTGGGAAGGACATGAAAATAACGGTGACGTACGTTCGAGGGGCGAACTAGTGACATCAGTGTTCCAAAGCAATGGGGAGACAGACGCTGATGTGACCCACGGAATCAATGGGGGAGGGTTGGAATGCAAACAGGCAAGCAGAGTCCTGTGTGATAGGAGGGTCTCAATCAAGTTGAAAGGGGAACTTTACAGGGTAGTCGCTAGGCCATCTATGCTATATGCATCAGAGTGTTGGGGAAGTGAGAAAGAGCCACGTCAACAGAATGCAAGTAGCTGAGATGCGAATGCTGCGGTACATGAGTGGGGTATCGAGAGCTGATAGAATTAGGAACGAGTATATTAGAGGTAGTCTGGGAGTGGTGGACATCGTCGAAAAAATGGTTGAGGTGGTATGGCCACGTAATGAGAAGAGGAGAGGAGGAACTTGCTAGATAAATCTCAGGAATGCAGGTGGTCGGAAGCACCCGGGGCTAGGGGAGACCAAAGCAGAAGTGGGATCAAGTTGTGCGTAGGGATATGGTGGACGGGAACTGGTCGGGGATAGGCGGGAGTGGAGGACTAGAACCAGCAGACCCGACCCTACCGCAGGCGGGATAAGGGTATGCCCGCCTCAGTGGCGCAGTAGGTAGCTCGCTCGGTAACTGCTCAAGTAGTTCTAGGTTCGATACTGGATCGAGGTGGGTTGGCTTCTTTCGAGGGGGAGAGAGGCCCCGAGTGCGCCTTCTTTCGGTTGAGAAGTAAAACCGAGATCCCGTGTGGTGTACGATGGCATTTGTACGTAAAAGAACTCTCTCTTCTTTCAAACGAGTAGATAAGGCAAAATTTCTAGGTGTAGGAGCTCACCTCCTGGGGTCGGTGGAGTGCCCCAACGAACAGTAGACCGACAATAAATAAGCATAGGGGTTGCAGCTTTGGTCGGCAACCGGCTGTGTAAAAGCCCTGCTCAATGTTTGGCCCTTGTGTCCATTGAGAGGGACAAGATGGGTACCCGACCCTGCCGTAGGCGGGGAAAGAATTAGGAGTTTTGTAATTAAAAGAACGTGTCGGATAGAATTATGCGTTTGTTCCTCTACATAGTGTTGTCTTTTTTTCAGATTTCCCTTGCTCATATAAAAGTTAGTAGCGCTTCCATGATGTGGAATTTATTTGTCCTTCAAACGCTAGCTGGCACATTCAGTGGTGAGATTTCCAAGAATGTCGACTTCACTTGAGAAAATACTAATGCGGAGACATTTTGTTATCATAACACAAAGCGTTTAAATATTTTTCTAATGACAGATGTAACTCTTGACCACTTCAACGATTTTGCCACTTTGGTTGGGCAAGACATCGGAGCCATCAGTGGAGATATGCCATATCGATTAAAGGTATCTAAGTAGAATTAGACTCCATAATTTTGATGTTGAACCTGTAACATTCTGCTCTCTGTTGCGTATTGATGGTTACCGTTATTATTTAATTAGAAATTATCGAAGAAAATTAAGCAAGAAAAGGGTAAAGAGTTTCTTGATATGACATTAGAGGTTTGTAACCGAAACTTTGCCTTTGCTTTTGAAGATCTAAGACCCAATGAACCCTATGTTTTATAAAGTGACATGGACGTATTATTATTGTGATAAGTATAATAATACAGTCACACCCCATCAATGAAGACCCCCCCCCAAGGGACCCACCATAAGTGTCGTCATAAACCGAGTGTTTTCATTATCCATGAAGTTTTTGGTCTATTTGGTGCTGATTTGGCCAGGACCTACCCTAACTGTCTTCATTAGCTGGACAATTTCATTATTCGGGGTTGGACTGTATTATTAGGTCTTAGAGGGGTTTGTTTCACCATTGCTTCCCTTACCTTAAATTCCTTTAAGATTCTGCAAAGTAGGTAAACATTTTTATATCCGTTGGATTTTAGGACGCATTTTCGTGGCTGCAGTCTGGGAACGAGGAATCCTGTCGACTATTTAGAGAATTTATCAAAACTCACGGTCATCGAGGTTATAAAGAAGTAAGTTTATGATGAAATGGTTTAATGATTATTAGTATCAAAAAAGCAAACTGATTTTTCTAATAATAGCAATTATTTTTAGTACGAATTAAGTGCAATTCCATTTCGAATGGAGGCCATTAAAATAGTTGAAATATTAAAGGTAAGGAATGCTTTATAGTTACATTTATAAATAGTGGAATCACTCTCTGAATTTGTAAATTATTATGTGCGTCTTCATCATCCCCGTCTAACATTTGTTTATAGTGTTAGGTTTGTGAGGAATTCCTTCAGTGTTGTTGCATATTGTGAATGAATATAGGACCTGTCGCATGACCTGTGTAGAACATGAATGATCTACACCAGCGGTTCACAATCTTCTGGAGTCCTAGAGCACATCGCAAAATTCTGATAAGGTCGCGAGCCCAATTATTTTTTAAAACAAGCTTTGTCAGTAATGTACAAGCGATGCTCCTGGATGATTCTGGGAGGTTATTGGCAGATTACAATTGCTCTCCGAAGTGCACATCACAAACATGTTTAATAGGATGTCTCCACTTTGAAGATATTCATCCACCATTTGGGCCCTATTTGGACGAGTATTGTCATCCATAGAGGAACTGAAAGCCTACTGCATCCCTGAAGTGTCGCACAAAAGGCTCTGTACCTCTAAGCAGTCAGGGAGCGATGTGGACCATTCAACGTGGTGCTTGCCCACACCATGACACCTCTATCGTTATAATGGTCCCGTTCCCTGACGTTGAAGGAGTGATAGCGGGTCTCAGGTTCTCTCCAGATCACGGGTCGTCTGGAATCTGTGGTTAGGCTGAATCTTGACCCGCTATCACCCATTTATGCCCGCCTTCGTTTTCATATGTTTACACTGTTGTCAGCGTTTCTGGTGACTGAGTAAAATGAAATTTACATAAATTCTTTACTGGGGTCGCCAAATAGCGGCGGTCGCAGATCCGCGGGCATAGGACCCCTGGTCTACAGTTTATTTAGTGTAGACCATTCATGTTCTGCAACCAAATTGTCGCAAACATTTTTTAGTGGGACATTGGAGTAATATGTTAGGGCACACGTGATGTCGCCACCAAAATCGCATGAGTTTGGAGAACTTTGTTTTAGCATTTGCCAACGCTTTCAGACTTTTTGGGCAGCATTGGTCGAACTCCAGCTTGAGACTTTTCATGATTTTCATCTGAATCATTGTGTAATTTTTATTGTACTTGTAGACTATGGTTATGTCATTGCCTCCTAAAGATGACGAGGCTGAGCAACTGACTACTGGTAACATCTTAGATAAACTTAAGACCGAACTCTCTAAGAAGCAAAGGTAATTTCTGAAGTGATTATCAAATCTTTGTAGTATGCATTTTCCTATTTCATTCTATTGGATGATTCTGTCATTAATTTAGATATGTGCTCTCCTTTTTATTACCTCGTTGCCAAAAGGCGGTTGTGAGCAGGGAGGCTGCTAAGGTATGAAGTAGTGGCCTACTCTTAATGGGTTGCTCTTGCTTTTTCTAGGAGCTTGTAGCTCCCAGACGTTGTTGATAACGAAAATGAATTCCACATTATCTAATTTCATATTAGACGTTATTAATTAAAGTTGTGGATGGCCTCCGAACAGCGTATCTTCAATTGGGTGAAATGTTAATGAAGGAGGGGAAATTGATTAATCCTAGATTAATCTTTTTCTTCACTCATGACGAAATTAAAAGTCTTTTAAACAGTCGATCCCCTCGAATTATCAACAGGTATGCTTCGACGGAAGTATATATTTTTATATTAAATTTCAATAAGTAATTTACCTTTTTGTTGCATTACTAAATTTAGAGCCATTCATCGCCAAAGACATTTTGAATACATGGATTCCTTACACTTTCCAGAATTTATCAACGGCGAAATTAAAGCGGTACAGTTTGCGTTAATTTTCTAATGTTTTTGTGACGTAAATGTGCTACCACTTTTTGTACAATTTTAAACCATGCCAAATATTTTGCATCATACTATAAAATTAACTTTTTTTGTAATGGGTCTTCGACAAGCCCAAGCTTGGTGCTTCCGAAAGTTACCAGCTTCATATCTGCAGAACGCTAAAAACAGATTTATTTTTTAGGCTGCGATTAATTGATTATATATATTTATATTTTCCATTGAGTGATAAATTGATTTGGTACCATTGTTTAGCATTTAAAATATTGGGCCTTAAAATTAGGTTGCTCTTGGGACCTTACAAGTGCTTGAACTGTCACTGATAAGTAAAATTTCAAGGTGTAGGAACTCACTTCACCATGCAATATTATAACCAACAAAGCATTAATTTACCTGCCAAAGTTTCTATTTTGGTTGTAAAATGCGATGTTGGAACAAGTGAGGGTAGGCCGGCATCCCTCCACAGGCAATCCAGCCAATATTCCTGTGGGTTCCAGACGCCTGGCTGGGGTGCTCCGCAGCTTTTCAGTGGACCCGCAGACCCGACCCTGCCACGGGCGGGATAAGGGTGTGATAATGATGATGATGATGATGTAGGAACTCACTTCCTGGCAACAGTAAACGACCTTAGTATAGAAATACACTCCTATTCATTTTTACATGGGAAGTTAAATTGAAACAGCGTTTATAATGAAATAAATATAATTGCTTCATTTTTGAATTTTTCAGATTGAAGAAGAAGAAGACGACAATGTTACTGAAGCATTTTCTAACGGCGGCACCGATGTTGTCAAAATAACAGGTACACGTGTTAGAAGAAAGAAGCAATCAGGGTTCTAGTCATTCACTCTGCTTTTCCCAATGAACCGTCGTCGTGACTAGTAGACCGTCACTGTGGACCAGTGCCGGATTTACCATTAGGCTATGTAGGCTGAACATTTAACGGCCTTCAAAACTTAAGAAAAGGGCCCCAAATGGGCTTGAAAATGGCCTCAAAGTTGAAATAGCCTAGGGCCTCTCAAGATCTAAATCCGGCACTGCTGTGGATCATTTCTGAATGGGGCCCTAAAACACCAACAAACACAACAACCATTTCTGACCAGTCTGACCGTGGGGGTGGTAGACTAATATCAAGACTGAAAATTACTTTCTATTTCTTTGAAACATAGGTAGTCCTGTTTGCCAAGGATGTGTCAAGGGGACGGCCAAAGTTATATTGAAGTTTCAAGATGTCAATCAACTACAGGTATCCAACATTTTACTTCTGGGACTCAGGATATAGGTATAGGAGACAGTGTAATTTTTATATTTGATTTGATGCACAGAAAGGAGATATTTTAATTACATATGGCACCGACATTGCTTGGAGTCCATATTTTCCAATGCTTGGTGGAGTCGTCACTGAACTTGGTGGACTCGTTTCTCACGGTAATCATTAGAAATCAGTTACATGCATCTCACATTTCTAAATTTTTCATTTTAAATATTTAGTTTTTACTAACGTGTTTTAAAATGCATCTTAAGGTGCTGTTGTCGCTCGAGAATATGGCTTACCGTGTATTGTGGCAGCTCGAGGAGCTACAAAATTGTTTAAATCAGGTACTGTGGCAATCAAACCAAAAGTGAGTAGGTTATCTGACAGGTTTTAAGTATTTAATGATATTGTATACAGGTGACTTCGTTCTGCTTAATGCTTCCAAAGGAATTTTAGAAAAAATTTCCAGTTGAAGTAGTTCAAAGTTTAAGTGGTCACTCTACCTGTTTGACGATTGTTGGCATCAGTTTGAGATAGGGAAGTACAGTATAATACTGATTCTATAAAATAATGTAGAACGTATTAGCAAAGAAACAAATAAATAAATTTGTGACAAACATATTTTAAACAAGCATTGTTATGCATTCATTCGCCGTTCAAACTTCCTTAAGCAATTGAAAAGTAAGTATTTGAATAACGTTTTTAAATTGCTAGTGTTGATCGGTAAGAATGCGCATGACGTAAGACCAACCAGTTCTTAGGGACAATATAGTTCTGGACGAAATCTGGGACCAATGTAAATTCTCCTTGAGATGAAAAATAAATTTAGTTTTCCGGTATGAAACGTCAGGATAAAAAGAGAAAATAACTTGAGGGTCATAAATTATCATCTCAGAGGACCTAAAGAGCAAATGATGTTTACTTCAATCTCTCCGATACCGTCAGATTTTGACATTGATATGGCTATCTAAAATTCTTAAATAATTTATTTTAACATTGCCAAATCATCCATTTTTGATTATATGTTTGTCGTGAACAATTTGTGAATCCACTGTTAATTGATATGCTATCACCTTCCATGTTCAGGTTAACCTAACACTTACAGACCACATTCAGCGTCTTTTCACTGCACAATAATCACTTCCAAATTGCTATGCGCCGTGTGGGTATTGTAGGGCTACACATGTGTTGGGGCCTTGTTCATAGCAGTTGATGCAGTTCAACAGGCGTGACAAGCGTCAAAATGGTTTTTTCCTAACACAGGTGTAGCCAAGTAGCAGAAATGCGTAAGGTATAATACGTGGGAAGTGTGCCGGAGGAACATAGAATTAGGAATGAGTACATCAGGGTTAGTTCGGGATTGGGGACACTGCGGAAAAGTTGACAGATTGTGGTAGTCAAAGTAGAGGAAGGCTAAAGCAGTTTGTTTGGAGGGATTTGGCAGTGTATGGGATGGATGAAGACCTGGCGGGAGTGGAGGTCAGAATTCAGACCTGATACTGAGGGAAACGGGACAACGGTATGATGATGATTAATTCAACTGTGTACATGCCTCATCCTTACTCATTTAGGTTTGGGAGTAGATGTTGTTAACCAGAATACGTGTAACGCAAGTCCATGCGAGAGAGTGGGAGTCCTGGGGTTCCTGCCTTGTAAAGCTAAGTTCCTAATCTACTTTTTCTCCAAAATGATTTATTGGAAGTAGTTTAACAATTGATAAATGTTTTGGAGATACCGGATGTTCTTTGAGCTCGGAAAGAAAAGTTTTTATCAGCTTGGATTCTTGTGCTCCCAACAAGTTTCTGGTATCTTCTTAGTCTGTGTTTCACTATCCTGTCCCATTTCTGTCTCGCGCCTCTTGTTTTTGCTTCCAAAACCCCAGGCTCAGGAACACGTGAGGCTGTCATGAAACGTTAACAAAAGCAAAGGAAGAATTCTAATATTTATTACAGAAGTCGTTTGTTCACTTTTCAAAAATTGCTGTAGTGGTTTGAAATGAAATGTTGTCCTAAATCCATTTAATTGGTTAATTTTTCTAATTATCGATTATATGATTTCTGATATCTGCTACTATGATTTTATTGATATATATTGTATAAATTTTATCAACTACTAATAAAGACGAGTTATGAAATCGGAGGCGATTCAAATAAATTTTTTTCATTCTTGATAACCTATCGTACGAAGTCGAATATATTTATCTTTTAGCTGACTTACGTTGGGTGTAGTTCAACAGTCTGTCAACTGTTGCTTATTAGCAAGGAAATATTTAATTTTTAATGAGCTGAAATAAATTGATGACATGGCATTGACAAGTAAGTTTATAATCAATAATCGAAAACTCTCATATTTTTGTGCATCTTGATGCAACTTAATATTATTGTCTAGTTGAAACCAAAACGTCTCTACAACCGATATTGAAGGATTTAGTATTCTTACACACTGCTAGTGTTCTGAAGTCAGTTCAATGTGAAGTTTGCCACGAAATTGCGTTTTTTCATGTCACTGGGGACTGCGAACATCGACCACTGTTCTGCAAGAAATGTTTTAATAATTTAACTTCAAAAGAATGTCCGACGTGTCACCAATCAATTTCTGAAGAGGTAATGTAACTTTATTATTCTATGCCACGTGATGATGTACTTTACCTTGAATTAGAATTTTACATTTAACAGTCGTTTTCCCTCTAGTCAACCTGGTTGGCGCCAAATCATTTCAGGAATTCAATTTTCTAAAATGTTATTAAAGTCTACTTCTCTGCATGCGATCTGGAATATCCGTGTTGTTTATTGTTATTGTGCAAGAGGTCAGACACCGTGAAATATTATAACCAACAAAGCATTAATTTACCTGCGAAATTTCTATTTTGGTTGTATAATGCGGTGTTAGAACACGTGGGATAGGCCGGCATCCCCCCACAGACTACTCAGTCAATATTTCCTGCTGGTTCCAGACGCCTGGCTAGGGTGCTCCCAGTCAGAGCACGTTCAGTGGGCCAGCAAACCCGACCCTGCAGCAGGTGGGATAAGGGTATGATGATGAAGATGACGTTATTAACGTCTACTTCGTTTTACTTTCAGGCTTGCATTAAAGATGCAGTTGATAATCAGCTAGCAAATTTGAAAGTAAGTTGTCCGTTTAAGAGAAATGGATGCATCTTTGAGCCAAAACTGGCTGATGTCATGGTAAGCACTTGTTTTAATATCATATTTCTGCATTAATTATTGACAATAATGATCAGCCTAGTTTAATCGGGAGCAAAATTTTTATTTTTTTCCAGAAACATCGCGGCTGTTGTCAGTTCAGAGCTTTGAGAGGTGCACCGCTGAAACGTACAAATTCATTTAACTCTCGTACGCCAATGGACAAGTTGAATCAGATGTTAAGTGACATGCAGAATGAGATAAAGGACCTTCGCAGACGTCTAGCGTCTAGTGAAAAGTTATTACAAGCTACCATTGCTACTGAAAAGCGAATTACTTCACTTGATTTTATTAATGAAAAATTGCAAAAAGAAGTAAACACTTTAAAAGAATCTGAGAAGCGGACAACGACGATACTATTTACAAAACTGGAGCGATTAAAACAAGAAATTATGAAAAGCATCTCTGAACAATTAATGGCACAACTTGATAAACTCAATATGAATTCGGAAAAGAAGCTCATTTCAATAATAAGCAATAGTATTGAAGATATTAAACAGGAATCACTGCGTAGTTTATCACATCAAGTGAATCATATAATAGATGTACACTTTTCTGAATTAAGAAGAAAAGTTTATGATCAAGTATCGCTGAAGTCGGAAGCTCATTTGGAGGTCATTTGCAGAAATAACGTTGAGAAGATGAGAACTCAGATCGATCAAGTCATTAAGGAATGTGAAAGAAGACTAACACACAGTTTATCCAAAAAACTAGAATTTCATAAATCACAGTTGGCAAAGGGAATTGCTATGCAGGTTGAAATAAAAACCGGAAAACAAATGCAATCACTGGCTGAAAAGATAAGTCAACATTACCTACTCCCACTTGAAAATTTCAACCCTGAAGAATATGAAGAAAATTTGAAGGAAGATGTGTTGTTTCAGGACTTTGAAGAAGTTTATGAAAGACCTGAGTTAGGCGGAGAAGTTGATGACATTCAGGAATTTAGAGCATCACCTGCACTTGACAAAGAAACTGATGACGTTCAAGAAGTTACAGAACCCCCAACACTTGATAAAGAAACTGATGACTTTCAGGAAGTTCTGGAACAACCTGTACTTGACAATGTAGTTACGGAGCCACCTAAGCTTGACGAACAAGCTGTTGTTATTTCAAACGTTAGTGAAACACATGAAGTAGACGAAAAAAGTGATGACATTCAGGGGGTTATAGAATCACCTGAGCTAGATGAACAAACTGATGACATCCAGAAAGATGTTGAAGTACCTCAATTAAGCGAACAAACTGATGACATTCAGAACGCAAATGAAATACCTGCACTTGACGAACAAACTGATGACATTAAGGAAGTTACAGAACCACCTGAGCTAGAAGAACAAATTAATGGCATGCAGAAATCTAGTGAAACACCTGCCCTTGACAAACAATCTGATGGCATTAAAGAAGTTACGGAGCCACCTGAGCTAGATGAACAAACTGATGACATCCAGAAAGATGTTGAAACACCTCAATTAAGCCAACAAACTGATTACATTCAGAACACTAATGAAATACCTGCACTTGACGAACAATCTGATGGCATTAAGGAAGTTACGGAACCACCTGAGCTAGATGAACAAACTGATGACATCCAGAAAGATGTTGAAACACCTCAGTTAAACGAACAAACTAATGACATTTTTAAAGTTACAGGAACACCTCAACTAAGCGAAGAAACTGATGGCGTTGAGAATGAACTTAACGGCTCTCAATAACACGAAAATAATATTGATATTATATTAGCGGTAATGGACTGAATTATTAGCTTTCCACTGTTAGAAAATGCGTAGTACCCTTTTTATTTAAATCACTTACTCCCTTAACACAAAATTAACTTTCATTCACTCAGTCATGGGATTTACACAAAACTACCATGTTTCCCCGAAAATAAGACCTACCAAGATTTTTCAAGATGTGCTTAATATAAACCCTCCCCGGAAAATAAGCCCTACGAGAGCGCTAAGGCAAAGAGCACATCCGTTTTTGTTTCCTGCATCTGATAGGGTGATTTCCTTAAAGGGATTGGTGAGTATAGAGCAGCGATTCTCAACCACTGTGCCGCGAGATTAAAGAAATGTGCCGCCACTGGGAATAGTCATCCGTAAGTGACGTCAGACAAGTCGTTTAATCAGTTCTGCCTTCCTAGGAGGGACTGGCTGAAGCAATGGGCATGAATATTACTGTTCTTACTACTCGCTAAAAAGCATAGGGCTAGGTTACAAGTAGCAGGGGAGGGTACCCATCTTGTCTCGCCGAGTGGACACAAGGGTGTTTTCCCTCACCCGGTTGCCGACCAAAGCTGCAACCCCTATCCTTTTTATCATATCTCTACTGTTCGTTGGGACATTCCACTGCACCCAGGGGGGCGAGTCCTACACCTGGAAATTTTGCTTCCTCTACCCGTTCCACAATAGAGAGGGTTCTTTCACGTGCAGATATCGTACGCGACGCAGAACCTCGGTTTACTTCTCATCTGAAAGAAGGCGCTAAGCAGGGCTTCTCTCTCGCCTGAAAAAGCCGACCGTAATAATAAGCTGACCCTTTGACTTTAAAAGATAATATTACCGAAAAGAATAAGACATTCCTCAAAAATAAGCCCTAGTGCTTATTTCGGCACCAAAATTGAAATAAGACAGTGGCTTATTATCGGGGAAACACGGTAGGTTGTTCCATCATTAACCTTTTACTGGCATGATGATGTCTTCATCCAAAAATTACACGGGTGGTTTTCAATCTGACCTATCGCAATTTATTGTTTTCATGTTTTAAATTGAGACATATAGCAGCAGTCGTCCGTTTGTTAACAACGCATTAATTATCTAAGGTGTGTGATGTAGTCCTTGGCATAGTTTGAAGGAAAATTTGTAATCGGGTACAGGTACGTACCTTAATACCAGGAAGACAATCAAGGAGAATTGCATTTAATAAATAAGCGTGGTGTGAAATAAAATCTGTTTGTCGTAATTAATTAATTCTGCATATGGTTTTCGTATAATACATATTTATTATTGTATTTTCTGAGCATTGGTCACGAAAATCAAGCAGTTACTGGACCTACGAACTAAAAATGAGGCATAGTCTTACATATGATTGATAATTTCCTTTTCAGTGAGGCTAGAATGACCTTTGTAGTTGAAGGGCCCTAAAACATCAACGAATCCTATTAGTACCATAGTCAAGGTTGGAATGGCTCATAAGTTTCACCTGGCATTCCCAGATAGGCCATTCAATGCCACAGTAATGCCACACAATAAGAATAACATAAAGCACTAATTCTACATTCGTTTCATGAATATGTTATAATCTCAGATTCGTGTCTTATCTATTTTAATAGCCATGGGCCATTTTGTAGCATTCCCGGCCTACTATTCCGTCCAGCCTAATCCTGGATATAGGACCCTAAATGCACTGACCTACTTTTAATGAATTCTTATAGTGTGTATGTGTGTGAGGGGAGGCGCTACGATGATTCAACGATCCCGTACTTGATTCTAAGTTCGTGGAGCCTTTCGATGTTTTAGGGCCCTTCAGCTGCAAAGGTCATTATAGCCCCGTCCACTGCATAGTTCTAATGCAGAGTTTTTTCCAGACACTTTTCTGTTACGACGAATTTGGGTATTAGTAGTACCCAGTGTTCCCAAGCTGTCACCGATGCTAGTACTAGCTGAGGCTGCGTTGCTGAACTTCAGTGATCAGACGAGAACTGGTGTGTCCAACGCAATACAGCCTCTCCGATCTTTTCTGGCGACTGGGCAGCTCCCAGTGCGCCTTTCGTCGGAATGGGAAGTGAAGCCGTGGTCCTGTGTGGCCTGTACGATGTCACTACTATACGTGAGAAAACCCTTTCATGGAGTTAACTAAACGTGTAGTTCGGCAAAAGTTCCAGGTGTAGGAGCTGGTCCTACCGGTGACAAATGTCAACTACTTTAGAAATAGAGAAGGCGGCCACTACATAATCAAAATAACATTGCAATATCGGCAATGTCACCTCGGATCAGTGCCATCTTAGAGAGCATGCTCTCACCATCATTGATCCTAACCCATTCCCACCTCTGGCGTGGGTCGGGTTATTCAGTTGTCTCGTTGGATCCAGGAACACACGGGCAAAATATCGGAAGGTATTTTTACATAGGCGGCTGCCGACCTAATACTGCACCCAGAGGCGGCTCGTGGGGCAGGCAAACCTAGGCGGCTGCCTAGGGCGGCAGATTTCATTTTATTATTATTATTTGTTGGTGTTTAAGGTCCCGTCAACTACAAGGTCATTAGAGAGCCGTCCACTGCATAGTTCTAATGCATAGACTGCACAGACACTATACTAATGCGACGATTATTGGGTATTAGCAGTACCCAGCTTTCCCGAGCGATCACCCATGTCAGTACTAACTGGGCTTGCGTTGCTTAACTTCATTGATCAGATGAGAACTGGTGTGTCCAACGCAACTCGCCGCTCAGGCAGATTTCATAGGGGCGGCTGACATCAGAGGTACTTCCTTGCCATGCAGCCTATCAGTCATTTAAAATGTTCATAGTCCTGGGGTTCCCAAATTTCTCTGATTGGTTGGGCCTTTTCTAAATGTTGGTATTGCGACAAATGCCAAGCACGTGAGGGACGCTTGGATAATTTAGAACTGTATTAGATTCAATGGGGGCGGCGGCGATGGACCCACTTGCCTAGAGCGCCTGAAACTCACGAGCCGGCCCTGCAACCCCCACTTTTCCATTTGTATACCTTTCCATTTGTACACAAGTGAAAGTTGGGGGAAGAGATTTCTTAAATAAACAAGAATGAGGTCCTAGCCAATGTTCTTATTTCACGCAGACCCCTCCTTACAGCCAGCCCTGGTAGTAAAAGCCGGCACCCCCTTTTTAATGTAAATTCAGTACTCTACATTTAAAAAGTAGACTACTTACGTGAAGTAAAAGTTTTATCTTCATCCTTTCTGCGATGTATCGTGTGTCCTATGAAGCGGAGACGATTGGAGATCTTATGGAGCCTCGGAAGGGGAAGTAAATAATGAAACCAAAATATTTGCCAAGAAAAGACATTATCAGATTTTCTTAGAGTCGGCCCTGCTATGGAGTAATGAGCCCAGAGAGAATCCGTTTATCATGTGTTTATATAAAGGAATTTTTGTATTTACCCCTTCTCCATGCGCAATTACAAGAGCACCTAACTTACCTATGTATAGTAATTGGATGTAGTAACTCTGGTAATTGGACACATTAACGTCAATTTGAAACAATCTTGAAAATGTGATAATGTCGTTGAGTGCTCGCAAGAGCCGGTACCAGGTTTGATATGCCCAACGATTTGCTTCATTCAAGAGAGAAATTCCTGTAATATTTGATAAGTATTATGACATCCTAACCGTGTTAACCTGTCACGTATTACTTGTTTTTCTATCCAATTAAGCCATTTGAATATATGCTGCATATAACGTAGACATCAGTTAGATCATCCTGGCGACAGTCATGAACAATTTCATTGCTCATATCATTTCTTATTTGATGCAAGCAGGTAGTGGAAGCATCGTTATCATTTTTACTGCTGATAACAGAATTGATAAGTAATATAATAAGGAGTTACCTTTGCTGGAAAAGTCAAGTGTTGGTGACAGCGGCGGTTACAATTTCAAGGATTAAGGCATAAATCTCATTTCATGTATGAAAACCAAATTGTTTCTCGAAATATTATTCCGGTAAGCCATTTCTGTACATAATTTAGAAACTGACCGGTTAACAATTATCTCAAAAATTTATCGTCCAGTCTGTCAATATGTCACTTAATTTTATCGGTTGATTTAACGTTTTAAAATGTGAGTTCTAGATTATAGCCATGCCTGCAAAACATTGATATGACAATAGGCGAATAATCCTGCAAATGCGATAACTTTTCAAGGCTGATTTTTTGTTATAAATTTCCCTTACAGACAAGAAGAAGGTTGGGAAGTTGTCCAATGCCACCTTTAGTAAGTCGCATCAAATGACCACTTCAAACAGATTTTATTATTAACTACTAGTGGATCCAATGGAGTTAACAAGTATGTATTTGAACGCGAGTTACATCGAACAATCGTAAACATAAAATTTCTTCTTAGATCAATAAACCGAATATGATATGTGGGTGTGAATTGCATGCTTAAAAGTAAAGACGTGTTTGTTGATTTGACACTGTTTTTCTTTATTTGAAGCAAAACAGCAGCTACAATCTGAAATCGAAGATTTAGTGTTTCTCAATTCAGCTGATGATTTAACATCATTTCATTGTCGAAATTGTCAAAAGATTGCCATCTTCTACATTGTGGGACCTTGTATCCATCGACCGGTGTATTGCAGAAATTGTTTTGATCACCTTTATACCAAGGATTGTCAAGACTGCCATCAAATAATAAGTGAAGAGGTATTGTAATTTATGGTATTGCATTGGTCAAGTAATCTAGTAACAGAATTACCGGTGTCGGATCATCCATTAGGCTAGTGTTACTCAATCGTTTTTATCAATGGCACACCCAGGAGCACATGATATCATTGCCCTGACTCGATTCAAGTGACAACAGTTGCAATCAGAAAGATTTACTGTTCATAGCAGTGGGAATCCAACAACTATACCCCATTTGCTTAGTTTAGAATGTGCCGTGAAATTTTGCCCCGGCACACTGTTTGAGAAACACTGCATTAGGTGCAAGAAACGCCCCTTGGGCCCTCCGAAAGTTTGGAACTTCATACCTTTAACTGCAAAAGGCTAAAATTGAAGATTTATTTGTCAAGAGAGCGACTGAGCAATCAGCATTTTTAACAGTTAGTACATAGCAGTTTTACTTATAATTACTGAAATAGGCCCATATAGAATAAGGGATGGGCATACTCATATCTACGTTGTACTTCGGGGTCTTCAGGACGCTTAGGAGCCTGAAAGTTGTATTGCACTTGGAGCCGTCCAGGTTCTTGATCCACCAGGGATTGCCAATTTGTGTTTTTGGCCTTTAATACGTAGTTCTAATCGCTAAAAACATTGTGTTGACGTTTCTCTCCGATTACGGCATTAGCTGTATTGCGTTGGACACCTGTTCTCGTCCGATCACTGAAGTTAAGCACCCCAGCTACCGTGTTTCCCCGATAATAAGCCACTGTCTTATTTCAATTTTGATGCCGAAATAAGCACTAGGGCTTATTTTCGGGGAATGTCTTATTCTTTTCTATAATATACGCAGTGGGTAGCACGCTCAGTAACGTCGTCAGTAGTTTTTGGTTCGATACTGGACCGAGTTGGGTCGGATTTTTGGGTCAAGAGAGAAGCACTAACTGCGCCTTCTTTCCGATGAGAAGTAAACCAAGGTTCTGCGTCACGTACGATGACATCTGAACGAGAAAGAACCTTCTCTATTATGGAACGGGTAGAGGAAGCAGAATTTCCAGGTGTAGGACCTCGCCCCCTGGGTGCAGTGGAATTCCCCAGCGAACAGTAGAGAGATGATAAAAAGGATAGGGGGTTGCAGCTTTGGTCAGCAACCGGGTGAGGGAAAACACTGTCCAATATATCGCCCTTGTGTCCACTCGGAGAGACAAGATTGTACCCTCCTCTGCTACTTGTAACCTAGCCCTATGCTTTTTAGCGAGTAGTAAGAACAGTAATATTTATGTCAATTGCTTCAGCCAGTCCCTCCTAGGTAGGCAGAACCGATTAAACGACTTGTCTGACGTCACTTACGTATGAGTATTCGCAGTGTCGGCACATTTCTGCAATCTTGCGGCACAGTTGTTGAGAATCGCTGCTGTATAATCGCTACTCTCTTTAATGAAATCACCCTATCAGATGCAGGAACAAAAACGGATGTGCTCTTTGCCTTAGGGCTCTCGTAGGGCTTATTTTCGTAGAAGGGGTTATATTAAGCACATCCTGAAAAATCTTCGTAGGTCTTATTTTCGGGGAAACACGGTAGTACTAACAATGGGAGTGGCTTATTGCGTTGGACACACCAGTTGTCGTCTGATCACTGAATTTAAGCAGCGCAACCCCAGCTAGTACTGACATGGGTGGCCGCTTGGGAAAACTGGGTACTGCTAATACCCAAAAATCGTCGCATTAGTGTAGTGTCTGTGATCGTTGTAGTTGAAGGGCCCTAAAACACCAACGAAACAAAAAAAACGATCACGGCGTTTGGGAACCTCCGCTAGGTTTTCAGTCTAGTGTCCATGAAAGCCTTAAATCGGTAACAAAGGAAACGGCATCTAAAGTTCGCTCCATATACTTGGTGTAGGTGTACCACGCCATTTATCCATCTTTACATGGTGACATTTAACTTCAGACGTCCGTAGTTCACTTGGTATTGATAAAGTCATACGGGAGCGGCGAGTTGCGTTGGACACACCAGTTCTCGTCTGATCGCTGAAGTTAAGCAACGCAAGCCCAGTTAGTACTGACATGGGTGGTCGCTCGGGAAAGCTGGGTACTGCTAATACTCAATAATCGTCGCATTGGTGTAGTGTCTGTGCAGTATATGCATTAGAACTATACAGTGGACGGGTCTCTAATGACCTCGTAGTTGACGGGACCTTAAACACCAACAAACAACCAAACAAAATAATGTCAGACCGGACCGAAGAAAAGCTACAAAGAGCCCCACACGGAAGTGACGTTGACTGAATTAGAGAAGTTGATCTGCTGTCTCTCTGGAGTCGATGTGGGAAAAATGCCCCAACGAAGAAAAATAGGCTGACGATAAATAAGCATAGGATTGCAGCATTAGGCTGGCAGCCCGCTGTGTTAAAGTACCGTCTCAGAGGTGACTCATGTTCTTCAGTGGACACTTGGCGTAGGCGGGAAAAGGGTTAATGATGATGAGGCTGATGCTACACTACTTAATACAGTAACTACTGATGAAGTTGAAGGAAAAAATTAAAAATAATTGTTCTTTCTTGAATAGCAACTTTAGATAATACCTTGCACGTGTATTGAATTATTAGGTGTTTTCCCCTTTAAAATTTGTTTATTGTTCATAACGAACAACTCTTTGTTGCTAATAATTTTTTGTGCTGATTTATTTGAAGTAGTATGACAGTTTCATAAGCTAGAATTAAACAGGAATTGTGACTTTGGCAGACAAGTTTAAACTCCAAGGTTATTTTTACGTCAGGGTGTCACGTCAAACCAACAAACAGTATTTAAATATGCATGACTGACATAATGGAAGAAGCGGAAATGTTATCAGTAAACCGTAGCCAAGTCAGGTGGGAATGAAAATACAAACATTGAAATACAAAACAATCTTCAGTCTTTGTTACAGTTGTCGTCAGACAATATTTGAAGCACTATGTTTTTAATATTGCAAGATAACTAATATCAAATATGTGGCGTTACTTGTGACGACGCCGAATGATGACCCGAGGGATGTCAACCTTGCAAAGTCCAACTAAAATGCCACAAACGATATTCAATGTCACTTATCAGATTATTCAATAACAATCTGGTTCCAAATATAAATTTTAGTTCTAGTAAACAGATTTTGAAAAATTGAGCCAAGGTTAACATCTAACAATTTTTTTTGGTCTGTTTTTGTTCACAGATTAACCAGAATAATGCGTATTTGGACACTCAATTGAGTGAACTGAAAGTAGCATGTCCATTCAAGATAAACGGATGCTCAGAAGAACTCTCTTTAACCTCTTTCCTGGTAAGATTTTTGTTTGAAATCTTGAAAAAGGGTCCAACTGATACAGTATATCTTTCTGGGGGTTCTTTAAAATTCATTCTTTTCGTTTGAGAGATTTAATTTACGTAGGACATTTCTTTCATCAACAGGAGCACAAAGCCAACTGCCATTGCAAAGACGTGCTTCTTACAAATCACAACGATGAAGACATTGCACCGGTAGCCGGAAACGGACCACAAGATGCAGAGGTGAGTATCAAAATATGCTGAAGGTCTGCTTAACTATTAAGATTGTGTTCATGACACAGGTGTGAGTAGGTTTCATATGAGTCTCGTTCGCATGTAAAGAGCCTGTCAACATTTCTACATGGTCTGCCTTCTTCAGCGTAGGTCGCTGAAGGGGACCGGGGTTGCTTTCACCTCAAACGGTACCTCATTGGGATTGATATGAACATTTGATAAACGGCTATTCACCTTTTTCTATAGTATGACAGGGTCGGATAGGGGTGTACCCACTTTTGTCCCACTGGGACACATGGGTGATCTATTGGACGGCGATATTTTTACGCAGTAAGCTGCCGACCAAATACTGCAACTCCTAAGCTTAGGCTCAAGGCACACATCCGATTTTTACTCGTGCGGGTGCCGCAGCAATCCAATGCACCCATGCCGTGAAATGTCACCAGTACACATTTGACAACTGTTACAGAAGGCGTGCCCCTTTTTGCCTACGAAATCGTGAAACTAAGAAACCGTGATGCAACTAAGAAGCTGTGTGCAACACTCAATAGGCCATTTCGGATTGCGTGTGCGGCGCCGTTACGGTTCCGTAAGGATCTGCGGTCATTTTCAGACGCAACTGCGATATGAGGAGCTGCAGCGGCGCCGGAGGTACGTGTGCACTCCCCTATTGCAACTAATGTATTCCGTGCCGTAATTTACGATGCCGCAGCGGCGCCCACGAGTAAAAATCGGTGGTGTGTACCGGGACTTATGCCTATTTATCGTTGGCATACTGTTTGTTGGAGACCCGCGTAGTGGTTAGCACGCTCGTCAACTGCGTCAGTAGTTCTAGGTTCGATACTGGACCGAGGTGGGTAGCCTTCTTCCGGGTGAGAGAGAGGCCGCGAGTGTGCCTTCTTTCGGATGAGAAGTAAAACCGAGGTCCCGTGTGGGTGTACGATGGCACTTTCAGGTAAAAGAACCCTCTCTACTATGCAACGGGTAGATAAGTCAAAATTTCAAGGTGTAGGAAGGAGCTCGCCTCCTGGCGTCGGTAGCCATCCCAAACGAACACTAGCCCGACGATAAATAAGCGTAGGGGTGCAGCTTTGGCCAGCAATCGGCTGAAAAACCTATGTCCAATATATCGCTGTATGTCCATTCAGAGGGACAAGATGGGTACCCGACCCTGCCATAGGCGGGAAAAGGATTAGGAGTTGCTTTTGCTTACTGTTCGCTGGAGCACTCCGCCGAGCTTGAGAGTTTTGTCGATCTATTCATAGCATAGTAGAAAGGGTTCTTTTACGTGCAAGGGACATCGTACACACCATACGGGGCCACGACTTTTAGGTCTACTTCCAATCAGACGGAAAGCGCATTCCAGGTCTATTTCTCATTCGCCCGAAAGAAGCAAACCCATCTGGATCCAATATCGCACCTGGCACGCCCCAAGCGCGCTACCATCGAGGAGGGCCCTTAATGATTTTATAATGCTGTAAAATGTATTCTATCTCGGGAGGCAATTGGCAATTACAACGTTTGTTGCCTAATTGCCTAGTAATGATTGTCGCTTGTTCTGAACTTGTTGAACACGCTGACAAACATGCTCGCATACGCTATAGGTGCTTTCCTATGACATCTGTACCTAACAGTAACAAAAATAAAAACTGTTTTTTGCATTTTGATAGATGAGTAATTCAACATGTGATATGAAAGAATCAACTAACTCATCTACCATGGAAATAGTCATGAAACGTCTGCAAGAACGAGTTAAAAAAGCTGAAAATGACTTGAGGCTTGTGCGACTGAATGAAAGTCGTATCAATGAACTTGACATATTAGTTAAGAAATTAAACAAAGAAATCGGCGATAGACAAGATGCTGAAAGAAAAATAATGGACTATTTAAAGAAAAAAAATGAGACTCAGAGACAATTGCTAAAGAAATATATTTCTGATGAAGTGACTCAACAGTTTAATAAACGGGTAAACGAATTTGAGAAAAAACAGTCCGTTGCCATGAATGCGACTTTAGAGAAGTTCAAAGAAGACTTTCAACGAACGAGTGCTATTCAAATTAACCAAGTGGTTGAAAGGCAAGTGACGGAATTAAGAAGGAAAACAGAGGTGCAAAACCAACGAAAATCGGATCACCGCCTGGATGTAATGGATAAGAAACTTAACCAAATGAAAATTGATCAAGAAAAGCAACATCAATCGACTGACAATAAAATTACTGTAACAATATCCAGAAATGTAAACTCATATAAGAAAGCTCTGATGAGAGATTTGAACCTTCAAATTATTCGCGAAATAGATAAACGCTATGCTCACCTACAATCCAAGTATGGTCAATTACCGTCTGATAAAAGTGAAAATGATTCCCAACACTCCCTGTCGAATGTCCATAATGACACTAACCTGGATGACGAAGATAATAAGACTTTAGATGAATTGAATCAAGAAGCCATGGAAATTGTAGTGAAGGAGTTGATTGAAAAACAATTAAACGACAAAGTTGAGAAAGATAAACAATTTATAATGGACTGTATATCTGATACCATAAAGCAAAAATTAGAGGACAGTGAGCAGTTATCACAGCGACTTGAAGACCTTAAATTAGAAATGGATAAGGGAATGGTTGTTCAATTGGATCAACAGAGAGAAGCTGTGCAGAAAATGAAAGAAAACATTGAACAACAGATAACAGATGCTTTCGATAAGATGGATGCTGATGTTAATTTAAGAATTTCTGAAGGTCTTTTACTTCAAGAAGAACAGATGGTGGAACGTTTAACTTCATTTCAACAGGAATTTAAAAATGAACTGGACAAATTGCAAGATGACTACAATAAGAAACTAGAAATTGAACTGCAAAGGTATTTCCAAAATGGATCTTTGGACTTTATGAAAGCTTTCGACCATAAATCAAAAACCCCTTCTGAAAGCGAATACCAAGTCCTAGTGTCAACGGATAATGTCGATCAAATCGACGCTGCCAATGTAGAGGCAGCTTTTCTGCAAGTTGAAACCCCAAAAAACTCAGTGGAATCTGAAGAACGAGAGATAAAACAGTTGATCATCAACTTCATAGGTGAAGTTCGTGATAAAACTACTAAAGAAATACTAAAGAAAATGGAGTTTCAGAAGGAAGACGTGTTGCAACAAGTTGATGACAGAATAGTTCAAGCTATAGAGAAATATGAAGACACCCTTCATAACAAGATTTTTACCAAGTTGATCGAGGAAATCTCCGCGAGGAAGGAGGCGCTGGTGAGAAACATTGTGGAAACTTTGAAACAGGATACTATTATTCAAATTCAAACTCTTCAAGACGACATTACCCGACAATGGAATGAAATGTCAACTATTCAAAAAGAAGAAATGACTGATCGTATTAATAGTCAAGTTAGTGAACAAGTTGAAAGGACGGTGAGTCGACTTGAACGGTCTCTCTCATTGCAACAAGACTACGTAGATTTTTCAGTCGACTCTGGAAACAAGTATCAAAACTCTATTGTTAAAGATTTCCTACCTCCAAATCAAAATTCTGAAGATATAACGGAAGATGACAGTGACGAACATGCTTTTCAAACTACGAACTCTAGATCTCCACAATTAATTGCAATAATTTCAGAAATTAATGAACATGTGGTTAACATTCAACAACAACTCACAACACAGATCATCGATAAAGTGAAACAAGAGGAAGATGAAATTTTGAATCGCCTCAGACAAAACATGAATGAACATTTTGAAAGTTTGCAAGCATCTTATGACGAACGTTTAGGAGCCAGCAATACCTGTCAAGAAAACTCTGGAATTGACGAGGATCAATTACAGACAAAAATCAATGAATTGTTTTTGAAGTTCAGTGAACAAATAAGAAGTGATTTGGAGAAACACATTGAAGATGCAAAAACTCCAATTCAACAAGTAATTGAGGCTGAATTAGAAAAAATCAAGAAATTTTACGAAGGTAAGTTGATTAAATAATTGTACATTCCAGTGCCATCACTTGAAGCAACATTTACTTTCTATTTCATTTTATTATGAAGGAAAAAAAGGTGTCTCATCAAGTAAAGATGTAGTGAAAGTAAGTTCAAATTATGATTTGATAAAATATTTTTTCTCACATATTTACATTGATAGAGATTTCAAACGGTAAAATAATGAAAATTTACCTGAGTAGGAATTGAGTCCTATGTGGTTGGTTATCCTTTTAAATTTAGTTCAGACCACTCAAGTAACCTGTTCAACCTATAGAACATGCAATTTGACATGATGATAGAAAAGTGGAATGTTGCATCAAAGATCTAGTCTCTGGAGGTTTCTGGTTCTCATTCGAGGTAACGGCTTTGGCAGTGTTAATGGTATTATTTAGGCCTAGGAGCAAGTCGGTCCTTTACAATGCAGAAGTGTATGCAGTATTAGTAAACCATTACTGTTACCCAATAGAATCAATGGGGGATGGTTGAAGTGGAGACGGGCAAGCGGAGTCCTGTGTGATAGGAAGGTCCCAATAAAGTTGAACGAGGAGTTTTACAGGGAAGTGCTTAGGCCCGCTATACCATATGGATCAGAGTGTTGGGCGGTGAACAAGGGCCACGTCAATGGAATGCAAGTAACCGATATGCGAGTGCTACAGTACATGAGTGGAGTGTCGAGAGCTGATAGAATTAGGAATGAGTATATTAGAGTTAGCCTGGGGTGGGGAACATCGCAGCAAAAATGAGGGAGAGTAGGCTGAGGTGGTATGGACACTTAATGAGAAAAAGGGAGTAGGAGCTCGTTAGGTCCATAACAGGAATGCGAGTAGTTGGAAGCACCAGGGGCAGGGGGAGGCTAAAACAGACGTGGGAGCAGGTTGCCCGTAAGGATATGGTAGTGAGTGGGGTGGACGGGGACCTAGCCGGAGATAGGCGAGAATGGAGGGCTATTGTTGTTGTTTGTTGGTGTTTTAGGGCCCTTCAACTACAAAGGTCATTAGAGCCCCGTCCACAGCATAGTTCTGATGCAAAGACTGCACAGACACTACACTAATGCGACGATTTTTGGGTATCAGCAGTACCCAGTTTTCCCAAGCGGCCACCCATGTCAGTACTAGCTGGGGTTGCGCTGCTTAATTTCAGTGATCAGACGAGAACTGGTGTGTCCAACGCAATTCGCCGCTCCCCATGGAAGCTAGAACCCATAGAACCGACCCTGCCGCAGGCGGAATAAGGGCATGATGATGATGAAAATGTATATTAGTATACCGGTACACATAGCGGTGAAAAAGTGTCATGCATTACTTCACCGGTTAAATACATCAATTTGTGCAGCCAAGTTGCGTTGAACAGTGCAGCCAAGTTGCGTTGGACACACCAGTACCGTTAGATCACTGAAGTTAAGCAGCGCACGCCCACGTCAATACCAACTTGGGTTGTTGGTAAAGAACGTTGGGTGCTGCAAATTAACCCTCTTCCTCCACCTTTCACCTACCTCCTCATCTCCCACGGGCAGCCTCCTAAGGGGTTAACCTGTTATGGCTGCCTGGCTTACACCCCAACCCACAAACTAATCAAAGAATAATTTAATTCTGGGTGCCTTATTTAGCGTGTCTTCATTTTTGTGTTGAAGTTACAAAAAAGTGAATGCCTTTGGGCTGCACAAAATGGACCTAGCAGGTTGTAACCTCCTCACCGCTAAGTTAGGTTGACTCTGTTACCTGCACATAACAGAAATATCAAAGTAGATGTCGTTTTAATGGTGATCTGCCAATGATCCTCGCTGGATTTACATAGTTCAAGTAGTTCACAGCTTAGGGCATCCAAAGGGAAGTAGTGTTATTTAAGATTGAGTTAATTAAATTCTAATTTTAGACTTGGAACTTTATTACATTTCTATATTTTCAAATTAACAGCTGGGCTGTCTTATCATACCATTTTAGGACCCTCTGCTAACTGAAAGTTATCAAATCAACGTTTTGGGGTTCCTTCTTTATGGAGGGGCATTCTGGCATCGAGGGAAGAAATCTCATGTACACATTAGAAAACCGTTTGTATGTTATTTAAACAATGTTCATTAATTATGACCTCGTCTTATATTTTAGAAAATGATAAAGAGATTTCGAGAAAAGAATAAAAGGTCGATTAAACGATTGAAATGCTACGTAGATGAGGGCGATTCCACGCATCATTTTTGGAGGATACCATCATTCAGAAGAGGTTTAAACAAATTACTTTCGAATGAAGTTGAAAGATTGGAGTGTACCTTCTTTCAAGTCACGGGGACACCGCTTAAGGCCAAACTCCTTCTGAGCCTCTACAATAAAGAATGGATTTCTTTGAAAGTTATGTTTGCATGGCAGAGGGTTAAAGGCAAGAACAAAAATTTTATTTATTCTCATAAAAGGATATTTACACTTTTTGATCAGTCCAAAGGGAGAATCAAAAGGAATGTAACAGCCATTCAAGAATCAGATTTTCGAAATGAAAATGCCATCAAGTGGATGCAAGAAATTCATGGTAAAGATTGTTTCATTCGAGCAGAAGAACTGCTAAAAGAAGATTCAGTTTATATCAACAACGAGGCCGTATTATTTAGGGTGGTGTTGCAACCATCAAGTGCTATTTATAAATCAATTTCAAATGATAGTGGAATTCTATTTTGGAAGATAAATAATTATGTTGCTAGCAAGCAAGCAGAAAAAGATGGTTTAATCGAGTCGCTATATAGCGATTATTTCTACTCACATTTACACGGTTATAGGTTACAAGTTCGAGCTTATTTAACTGGACATGGCGATCAAAATTCGGACTACATGTCTTTATTTCTTCACATTCAAAGTGGACCATGGGATGAGTTTCTTCCTCGACAATTTCCTTATAAAGTGACATTCACTCTACTGAATCAGTCGACGTCACCTGACAAACAGCACATTACCAAGTCAATTGAATTTACAAAGGACACAATTGTCAGCAGCTTTGGAATAGAAGAATTTGCTTTACAAACGGAAGTCGAGAAAGAATGTTATTTAAATGATGACATCATTTTATTGAATGTAACTGTTGAACCACTGGATGGTTAACGATGAACTATCATGAATCTAGTCACGAGTTCGATCTTGTTCAGGAGCAAATTCGGTTGGCTTTCTGACATTTCATCCAAAGCCACGGTAGCTCGATGACTGTGTGCTTCATTCGCGAGTCTGTGATTACCACAAATGTGCTTTTAGTCCAACAGAGGATAAAGTCGTGTCTTTGTGCCGATGTCACCTGCAAGTACTCACTCAGCCTCGGTAATAAACAGCTGCACCCTTCCAGAAAGAAAGGGAGCGGCGAGTTGCGTTGGACACACCAGTTCTCGTCTGATCACTGAAGTTAAGCAACGCAAGCCCAGTTAGTACTGACATGGGTGGTCGCTCGGGGAAGCTGGGTACTGCTAATACCCAATAATCGTCGCATTAGTGTAGTGTCTGTGCAGACTATGCACTAGAACTATGCAGTGGACGGGTCTCTAATGACCTTGTAGTTGACGGGACCTTAAACACCAACAAACCAAACCAAAAATCCAGAAAGAAGATGGTTTCATGCCACATTTGGATGGTTTGTGTATTAGTCCGACAGCCAGCCACGTCAAAATGTTTCCCCCGTGTGTTGGATTACAGGAGGGGATAACCGACCTTGCCACAGGTGGGAAACGGGCAAGGAGAGATGAGGATAATTCACAGATACATGCAAAGCAACAAATATCTACATCCCCATTGTACAGTCAAGCGCTTTCGCTTCCAGAGGTCGGCTGACGTTTCCTTGTGCAAGTAAACACACAAAAAAGATTAGATAAGGATTCAAGGATTCAAAACCAGTCCTGGCAGTAGTGTCTTTTGGGGATTCAACCTCCAAAGGTGCCTAAGTCGGATTGGGATGACATCTGTACGTCAAACAGCTCTTTCCACGTGAAGTAAAACATAGGAGTGATTGGTCAAACTTCCTAAGTATAGGATTCCTATCAGCTCCTGATACTCATCCAGGTCCCTGTGGAAATTGATAAAGAGCCTGCAATGGACAGATTTAAAAGTGCGCCATCCTTCTGATAATTGTGGCAGCCCGTGCATGTGGGTGTGCCATGTCACCTACTTACTAGTCCGTTAACTATCATTCTCAACATCAAACGGCTAAGTAATAAAAGTAATTGACGTCCTAAGTACAACTTCTGACATACCGGTAATGCATTTTTTGGGCTACTATTTCGCACATGGAGGACGTGATTAATGATAAAATTCCTTAAAACGATCTTGATGGTTAATTTCGAACATTGGTTATAAATTAAGAAAATTTAATATCTTATATAGGAAGCAATAATTTAAAAATTTCTAATAAATTTTATTGTTTTCGACACAGTTTATGTCGATTGATATTTTTGTAAACATTGTGGTTTTTCAACCGACGCGTTTAGGTGACCACAAGAGGACTTCCCAGGAATTTGAAAACGGCGAGCATCCTTAATTAAGAGAAACTGGAGTATGCCATTTGTTGGTACTTCAGTACTTTTAACTCCCTTTTGTACCACCTTTGGAGAATTTGGTGGCTATGGGTGATCAACTGTAGAAATGTAGGCATGTGAAATGATGCGGGGATGATCAGGAGAAAATGAGCATTGACGGAACTGAACGACAGGCTGCATACTGTGTACAGAAAATGAATTTTTGTTCCTCAGTGAAAAGTCAGGATATGACCAGGCGCTTTCCTCCAGATTTCAGTTCTGGGATCAACTATCTGTTTAGAGTGACTGGATAGAGACTGGTCCTTCTCATCTCCCGAGTCTACCAATATATAGCTGATGGATCACTGACGAGTGACAAATGGGGAGAGGGTAGTACGTAAGTTTGACCAGATGCTGGACCATGACAACATTGTGATGTTATCAGTAGGTGAGAATCCTATCACACTGAGGTTAAGCTATAATCTCTCTTAGCCGTCACATTGTGGGTTCTATGGACAGGAAAGAGGGAGGGACAAGATCCCAACAGGTATGTTAGGAACAAATGTATTGCAAACTTGTTCAAAACTGTTCATATGTCGTTTATTAAGAATGGGACATACTGAATAAATTCAAATAAACAGGTGACTCAATTTGACAACTCTGAATCATTAATGCAGTGACACATTGGATCATCCAGAGAAGCAACGAACTCTGTGAGGAGTCTCCTAAAGTTAAAAGCTTCAAATCTGCGACTGCAAAATGCTTAAATTGAAGATTCTGTTTTAAGGGAACGATGTTTTAAGGAAATCAGTCTGCTGATTAAGTAATAAATTGATTTGATATCATTTAGTATTTAAAACACGGGGTCTCAAAACTTGGTTGCGCTTGGAGCCCTCAAAAACGAAACATTCAACATATTTTAAATTATTTCGTACAGTACTCGCTGCCGCATGAGGTCTGGAATATCCCTGTCACCTACTGTTCTTGTGCAATAGGTCAGACATCATGCAATATTATAACCAACAAAGCATTAATTAACCTGCCAAAATTTCTATTTTGGTTGTATAATGCGGTGTTGGAACACGTGGGGTAGGCCGCCTTCCCCCCACGGACGACAAAGCCAGTATATCCTGCGGGCTCCAGACGCCTAGCTGGGATGCCCCTAGTCAGACCATGTTCAGTGGACCCGCAGACCCGACCCTGCCACAAGCGGGATGGGGGTGCCATGATGATGATAGTGTTTCTCACTATGGGTAAAATAGTAGCTACATTTATACCTAGGATTGTGCAGCTAATACTAAAATCTCTGAGGCAAACCTGGAACAGAATTAGCTGGCAATAAATCAGGTAAGTCTGTCAGACACTGTAGATGTAAGATTAAATTATTATAGACGAAAATCCTTAACCCTGTTGCTGATAATGGATTTCTAGGCGGAAATGGATGCACGAAAGGGAGATGCACGGAAGTCACGGGCGACTTGGTGGAAGGTTGTTTTCCACTGTTGACTGCAGACCTAATGCTTTGAAGTACTGCAAACGACAAGCAAGAAAATATCCTTATGTAGGCCTACCATCCGACACAAACTCTGGAGTGCAAATGGACTGGCTAAACATTTCTTTAACAAGTACAGTATTGAAGTGGAGAGCTTGAAACACAAGGGTTCAGGCTCTCAGCGTCAGTCTTAATGAAACCTCAATAAGCACCCATGTACACAGCACGCACCCAGATTTTATTGCAGAATTCCGATGTTGTAAGGACATGGTGTTGTAGGGACCAAGTCCATCACTCACTCCCTGTTGGCAAATCATCTGGACAGTCTAGATACCCCCAGGCTAACAGTGGAGCACAATGACGTGATACAGATTTGTTAGTGACCGCTCTGATGTTCTGTAGTGTTGTGTAGGCCTACATTCGAAGTGTAAACAGCTTTCTATATTGGCGCGATGTCGAAGATAGTCTGAAATGAAAAGTTTTAATAAGTTTTAAGAATTTAATGCTGAAAATGTCGAAAGACTAATCGGTTGAAAGGACTAATTGATCGAAAGACTAATTGGTTACAACTTATTCGCCGAAGTCAGCCATTCTGACGAAGACTTGCGCAATGTGTTGAAATGAAGCATTTACTAATTGGAGTGAAAAAAATTGATTTATGTGCCGTAATCAGAAGACCAATGATTAAAGGTAAAAATGACAATTTCCTTTATCTTAAAACATGTTAAATCTGCCAATCACCGTCGAAAGAAGAATCCCGAAATAAATGTGGGCTAGCGAACGTTGTTGGATATTACAAGTAGTCTACTTCAATGGTATTTACAAATTTCCAAATACTGTACGTAGAAGTGTGGCAATAAATGTCCACTCTGGACCTGTAGTAAATTTCTTCCATATGAGGGAGTTTAAAACTTTACACTGACCTTATCAAGCTAGAAAGACTAGCATAAGACAAAGTTAAGGAATGGGGGTTAGGTAGGGTTGCCAGGCGTCCCGATTAATGGGAATTGTCCTGGTTTTAAACCTCGTGTCCTGGTGTCCCGAACGAACCTTTCGAGACGCCCAAAAGTCACGGTTTTCAAAGTTTCCTGCCGGAATGGGTGCGAAAGGCAAAGGTGTTGCTAGGGTGCTGGTGGGGATCTAGACATATGGGTCTAGCATGAAATATCTCACTAGCAAAGTATCCGTCACACAGGAATACATATTCATATTATGCACACGTTTCAAGCATTTCCGTTCATCGTACATGCAAGTTGTGCATGGTGTCGGTGCGCGGATGTCAAGAATTGCAACTAGGCTGAGTGTATGCTTGAAATCGACGGCAGCTGGAAGCGGTAGCGCAGCATGACAACCTGGTGCCGGCTACAGAGGCTACATGACAGCCCAAGCCAGCCAAAATCTAGGGGAGAGAGAAAAACTAAGCATAGGATGGAGGGAAGGGCGTTTTCAAAGAAAACGTTGGCGGTGTATGGGAACCAGCTTAAGATAGAGAGGGAGGTAATCTATGGCAACATGTGGGAGAGCTCACTTCTGTCTCGGGCAAGAGCTGGGTCACTGGAGACGAAACAGAGGATGGCAAAGATCACAGGTGGAGAGGAGTGCTGTGGATTATGTGGGGATCAAGTGGAGGATGTCAGACATGTGATACTGGCATGTCCAGCCCTGGATCACTGCAGGAGGGGATGGGGAACCCCCACATTGGGAGAGGTTCTGGGATGGAGCGACTGGAATGGGTGCGAAAGGCAAAGGTGTTGCTAGGGTGCTGGTGGAGATCTAGGCATATGGGTCTAGCATGAAAAATCTCGCTAGCAAGGTATTCGTCACAAAGGATTACATATTCATAAATGCAAAACTTAAGCAAACGGCCTCTCAAGTAATGTTTTTCACCAGTAGGTAGGGGCCTATTGTAGGCTACTGTATGTACAGTATATGGTTGATAAATGAAACCCTTGTAGGGACACGATCCCTGTCACACGTCTGCCCCCCCCCCCCCAAAACATACACCCCTGCAAAAGTACACTATATATAAAAATCATTGTCTCTAGGTCCTATTGTTGTTGCATCCTGTGTGTAACAATAGGACCACTACATTCAAATCTAAGATCTTTTGTAGGTGCATCCTGCATGGTCCCTTGGCAATACTCATGGTGGGTACCCTTTTTTCACAGGGACCCAACCACAGTCAAGGACCTCAGGATGTGATGTCACCAGGACATGTTTTGGGGGTTTGACCATTTTTCATTTTCATTTATTCAGACATTCATTCTTAAATCATCGGACGACAATCATCAACTCAACCTTTTCTCTAGGGCCGATAGTCTGATTTTGGTGTAGCATTGGATTTTTTATCAATCCATGTGACGGTCCAAATCTGGCCGTTTGTCATCTCCCAAAAAATCTGCCCTTGTATCAGCCGTGTACACAACTGGAATAAAATCCGATTGTTATTTTTGTTACCAAAAACGTGTCGGATTATTTGGTGGGACCCAACATCATCCGCACCCGTGAAACGCGATACCCTTCTCTTCTTATTCACGTATGAATTTTCCACCTGACTACAAATTGAATATTTCAGATACTAAAGCATGTCCAGTTTGAGTTGTTTAAGTAGCATGTTGTTATTTACTTATTCGCAGTTTAATCACTCTCGAACGCCCCTGTCACTTGAAAGTTTTGTTAGCTTAAACCCAATTTTTCAAAAAATCGCTAAACAAGACATTTGAAGTTCATGCCAACATCACTGTTTTGGTGAAGTTTGACTGGTATTCATCAGTTATTGGTAACAGTTTGGAAAATGTTCAGGGGATAGTGCTTCTTCGAGAGCCACAAATTCTTGCAGGATCAATGAATTTTTAAGGTAGACCTAGAGAACATTAAAGATGAGGAACGAAGTGGTCGTTCAACAACCCGTCTGTGATTAAATGGTCAGGCGTTGATTGAGGAAGATTGGCGAGTCTCCATTCACGAGATAGCCCATCACGTGGAATAGGACTGAGCAAGCATTTTGCCCAAGGCGTTTGCCATTCTCCACACATTCCGAGCCCTGACAAACATTTGTACTCGAATGCTGTTACTGAAGGTGAAACCTGGATCTACTAGTAACTAGTGTGAGCCGGAATCGAATCGGTGGTTCAAGTGGTCTCATCAACTTCAAACCTGAGTTGTCAGCCAATAAGATCATCAACATTTCAAGGTTCCCATTTCATCATCATTTCAATTTGGAATTGTTCACCTAAAGAACCCAAGTCCACACTTCACTTTTTTTAGTAGAAATGGTTTACAACTTCAGAGCAATGGTAGTTGTGCATTTCTTGGTTTGACAGGGCCAAACTTCTTTGATTCACCCTCGCGTAAAGGCGTGAAATGTTGTTGTTTACAGTATATTAGTAGCAGATTTCGGCACTGTGACGAATCGGTTAAATATTTGTGCCAAAACAGAAATTGAAATCTCTCCTTAAATACGGATAGCACCAGTATCTTGTTCATCCATCTTATGAAATATTTGGTACAAATGCCATGTAGCCAGGGCCGGCCTTCTCTATAAAGGGGCCCGGGTGCAAAAATCCTTTTGGGGCCCCAAAATATTTTTCAAAAAGTAAAAATATAAGGATTCAGAGTAAATGGACTCCTCTTAGATGCCCTCCTATCCCATTCTGAGATCCTTCCTAATTTTAGAAGGTATTACATTTTTGGATGATGCCATGTGTCCTAATATGTCGCCATTGCATTTATGAGTTGGTCTGAAAGCTTATGTGGACGTCCACACCTTGGAACATTTTCAGTTGGACCTGTCATTATATTTTTTATTACACTTCTGATGATTAAAGGTATTTTGGTTTTAACAACCACAAAATAATAGCATTATTAAGTTATTGACTCGTAACCTCTAATTCTGGGTTGTCTAACCTGTGGCCCATTGAGGCTTGTAATGTGGCCCATGGTGCATCACTTCTAATTATGCATTATAGCCTACCTGCTATGTAACGCCTAACGTTATCTTCACCCGTTTTGGTTTTTAACAGCCTGTGGCTGGCAATCAGTTCATGAAGCAGCCGAGTGACCCACAACACCAGAAAGGTTGTACAACCCTGGTTTAGTTCAATGGCAGGGTTGTTAGGTTACGTTTAGGTTATGTTGCATTGGCGGGATCGAATGAGGGACGTTGCCCCTACAATGACGTATTAAACTTTTAATATTAGCAATGATCTGGGCCCTGATGGGTACTGATGATAGGCCCCCCTCAATCATGGAGCCCGGGTGCAATGCACCCTCTGCACCCCCGGATGACGGGGCCTGCCTGTAGCGTTAGAATGACTCGAAGTTTAATTCTGAACAGGGTGTGAGCGATGGGGCGCACTCCATCCGACTATAGTTAACTAAGGGATGGGTAAAGTCGCCCCTTCAAATAAGGAAAGTACTCTAAATATAAATTATCGGGGATTTTAACCCTGCACATGTGGTCCTTTCTGTTCCCCACGTTTAGGTGGAATTCTGCATGGCCATGGACCTTCTTCCACTCCGCCCACTGCTTTATCCTACTGTGGAAAACAGAATATTGGAGATGAAGGGACCCTAGGGTAACAATCAAACGACAGTCCTGAAAATGGATGAATAAATAAGCGTCGCATAACGTGAATTTATTGTAAATTGATTTTTTTTTCCGTTTCGGATAATTGTCTTTGCATTGAATGCCAGTTCCCACATTTTGGAAATATCTGTATAAAAATAATCGATTGTTTAAATAATATGGAAATTAAGATTCTGTAGTAGGCCCTTAATCCTCCGGTCCCTTTTAAAAGGTTTTAGAGCTTAGTAAGCTCCAGGCCAGTAGCTCATTTAAAATGTATGTCATAAATAATGGATAGGTTTAATAACACTATAGTAATTTGTATTAAAGGGCAAATTGCAGTCTTGGCGATTTTATATGACATTTTGATTGTTCAAAGGAGTGAATTGATAGCAACATCTCCGGTCACCTAGGAAACAATATATCCGGTCAATTGACCATTTGGAATAACAATGTACTGTACGTAGTTGTCAGGAGTAGTCATTTTGATAGTCGCGCATCGGTTTGGGCGGTCTTGCCTCCTCCAATCTCGCCTCAATTCTCGATAAAAATGTGCTAATGTGAAAATTAAGTGCGCAATCTCAAATCAGGTATATAATGTATCGCCGGAAGGGCTCTTGTAGCGTTGAGAGACCTCGGTCCTATCACGACGATGCAGATTGCACTCGTTTAATATCCGACTTTCCATCATCCTCTTGGGGCATTTGCAAGATCATACTCCATATCTGAGAAAACAAAATGACACCAAAAAAATTATCGTCCAGAAAAGAGCCAACGGCCATTTATGGGGGAATAGTTTTCCCTCACATTTTTTTTTCTATCGTTTTCTTGTAATAGTATCTTTTGGGAGTCGTAAATTGCGCTAATATGGAAAATAGCCCATCGCATCTCTGGCACCCAGAGTCTTCATCAATCATTGGTTTAACACCATTTCGAAAAGTTGACATCAATCCAGTTATGTTCAACGGTTTAATTTTGGTAATGGGGTCGACTGCGCTACTTTTCTGCCTTGGCTACTTATCTGTTCAGTAAGGGGATTCACCAGGGGACTGTAAGCGGACTACCACCAACATAACATCCCTACCCACTCAAGAAGTACGATAGTCAAGATAATGGTTTACAAATTAGTATTACAGGATGAAGTGGAATTGAATCAGTGAAATGGACCTATGTAGGCTTGAATTTAGAGTGGCATTTATTGTTAGGTTGGAGAAATTGACGAGAGTTAGGGCGTCTGATGTGAAAATATTTTTTCGTGATAAGCACTTTTGCATGTAGAAGCAGGAGGGGGGACTAACAGGGTGCAAGATGTGAAAATATCCAAATGTGAGGCCAAAATTCTTCTCAGCAAAATGAGCATAATACGTAGACTAATTGTTCCAATTTTGTCCTTTTCATAAAGGGTTTGGCCCGAGTCATACAAGAATCGGCGTATGATAAAAATCTCTAGTTACCCATTTTTTAAAGGTCCTTTTGTTATTGACAACTGGAAACGAAGTGCCCATTCCGTCGGTTAAGAAATGAAGTCGTGTCCCTGCATAGTGTGGTCAATGTTAGGGCGGGTATAAAATGTAGTGGTCATAGGGATCGGCTTGCAGCTTTCCTTGACTTCAAGGATGCTGTTTATAAGGAGCAGACCAAAGAAGGATTGGGGGTGGATGAGTGCCTTTTATGGAATAGAACACCAGAACTCGTGGACCAGACTCTGCCATAACTGAATAAAGGCCTAATGGTGCTGTTAAGTTGTTGTAAGTCACAACTAGGACCTATGCGGAGTAGAATTAAGTAGCTTCCTGTGTTACGTAGCGGCGTACTGAGGGGGTGAGGACTGCATCGGGTGACACTTTCAGGGGGTGAAGCCGGGGCGCAGATAAGGGAATTGTGAGGGGCTGACACCATAGAGCGGCTGAATTGCGTTGGACACAGCAGTTCTCGCCTGGTCACTGAAGTTAAGCAACGTAACCGTCATTAAAACTCAGACTCCTCATTAAAACTAAGCAGTGGACGGGGCTCTAATGACCAGTGCAGTTGGAGGATCCGAAAACACCAAAAACAAAAGGTCATCCAAAGATATATATATGTCCCTCTGCCGCACTGGGTGACACTGATTCTAGGTACGCCACTGGTGTTAAGATTCTGATCGAAACCAGTCTCATACAATACCTGGTAGCCTAAATTCTTGTTGCATTGTTAATCGCATATTATCCCTAACAGATGGCATTAAGGATTGACGAAGATAAAGATGTGGATATATTTTGAAAGGCGTCCATAAGATTAGTAACGTCATATAGGGCCCTTTCATGTAACGCGAGGATGTTAATAAATCATACAATATTTTGGGAACCAAACTGTGAGCCATTTTGATATGCTCTGCTGATAGGCCTAATCGTGCAATGCTAAATATCCACATGGGAGCTTGAAAACTTGGTTTCTACTGCTAAGTATCAAGTATCTAACTTGAAAGGTCCTTTTGAAAGTTATGGTCCCGTAGACCGTGTCGAAAACGACCAATTAAACCTCACTGACTATTTGTTATTGAATATCGAATGGTAAGTGACTGAATAGGTGCAGAATTTTTAAATAGGTTGAGGTTATATAGGGCATTATTTAGCGTAAGATACAGTTATGATAAAGTTTTGGGGTTTTCCTTTTTACAACTCTCAGGGCATAAAGAATGAGGGGGAAGAGGTACAAGTTTGCCAAAGGGTCCCTTTACTCCAGAACGAATATGATATTGTAGCCGACCATGCGATGTTTCAAATGTTAACAGATGGTGCGAGTAGGGCCTTTTGTATCGCTTTTACACACTTGGTCCTCTTCACCCACAGATATTTATAATGTGGAACGGGATGGGACGGCCCTCTTATTTGGAAGGTAATTGCTCTCAATTAGTTGAAGTTCTGCCTAAGGTTTGCAAATTACTTGTAGCCTATATGACTATGGTTAACTAATAAGAAACGAAATCACACGACTGATCAAAATTCTGTTAATTTGCATATTTTAGTCCTTATGCATCGATGAAAATGAATAATGAAAGTCTTGGGGCAGAAACAATAATTTGGAGGTTTCCTTGTTACGCTTTCTGCCTCTGGCTTCCCGTCTGCCACGTTCTTCATTATGGTCACTATGTGAACTAACCGACTTTGAGTGTTGGTACCCCCCCCCCCCATTCTCTTCCTGACTCGAAACAAAATTATATTCGTATTATTCCTGTCAATACAAATGTTGACAACTGTTGAAATAAATTGTTTTTGTTGTTTGTTCATACATTTTGCCCCCTTCATCACGTAATTATATTTGTCTGTTATGGCAGAAGACGTCTAAGCGGATCTGTTCCATCTACCGGAACACGTCATGGTCTACAAGCAGGACACGTTGGTGTTTATTTTGGGGAACCTCTGGAAGATCAATCTACCTCTGACAAATCAAAAAAAATTCTCTTATCCAGTGTTTTAAAAACTTAAAAGTGCGAGACCTCGGTCTGAGCTGACCCTAGCTACAAGCCTTCCTTTACACGTCGAGGTCTCCACCAACTGCACTGAATGCGCTGCTTAATTTCAGTGAACAGACGAGAAATGGTCTGTCCAATGCAATTCGTCCCACCCGTCTAAGGGACTACGGGAGCGACATATTGCGTTGGACGCACTGAAGTTAAACAACCCAACCCCAACTAGTACTGACATGGATGGCCGCTTGGGAAAACTGGGTACCGCTAATACTCTAAAATCGTCGCATTAGTGTAGTGTCGGTGCAGTCTCTGCATTAGAACTACGCAGTGGTCGGGGCTCTAATGACCTTGTAGTTGATGGGCCCTCAAACACCCACAAACAATCTAAGGGACTGTGACATCACAACTAGTTATTAATGGGTGGAATGCCAAATGTAGCTTTATTGGGCTAGAAACTGCGTTACACCATGCAACGATAAACTTCGGTGCACAAAATTCAGATGTCCTGCAACAGGCAGCCACTGGAGTTCTTGAGGCCCAGGTTTGACTCTGTTCTTTGACGAATGACTACCACCTGATGTGTGGACACACCAGTTCTCGTCTGATCACTGAAGTTAAGCAACGCAAGCTCAGTTAGTACTGACATGGGTGGTCGCTCGGGAAAGCTGGGTACTGCTAATACCCAATAATCGTCGCATTAGTGTAGTGTCTGTGCAGTATATGCATTAGAACTATACAGTGGACGGGTCTCTAATGACCTCGTAGTTGACGGGCCCTTAAACGCCCACAAACAACAACAACAGCCACCTGATGTGGAGGTCTTTATTTGCACACCATAGAGCACTTTGACGTGGAAAGGAAGGATGTGCAAATACATCTGAAAGTGGAACTCGACCTTGCTCAGGGTTTTGTAAGCTACCTCTTCAGACCTGAAAGGCCATTGTTAAATAGCCCAGTATTGTTTGGCCTAATGACAACTTTTTTTCAACGTGGGAGAGAGAGGGGGTGGATCTATTTCAGGCTGTTATCCAAATTCATATCTGCGACCCTCATTTATGTAAATGATCCTCTATGTAGTAGTAGTTGAATTATGACGTTTTTATCTAATTTGTCATGTCGGATTCGTAACCACTACGTCTATCGTTTTATGTTTTTGTGGCTTTTTTTTTACTGATGAATATGATAAGTTAAATGTATGCATCAGAGGACATGATATGTGTGTCTATGGACCCAATAAATACTGTCTCTGAATTATTCTTGTGTGGAATAAAAATATCTTATGCGATTCAGTCTCTTGTTGAACGTTTTGCACCAACAGCCTCGGCATTTTTCATAGCTTATCACTTAATATGTGCATACAAATAGGCCCATTGTTAGAAATTTCCGCTTTGCGGTTGTGTATCGTTTCACTCCCATCCACCCCTTTCCACCCTGATCCCCTTACTCCATCCCCACTCTCCCAATTTACATCTTCCTTCTATTCAGTTATAAAGAAGTCGTCCCTCTCCTATGCCTGTCTACCTCCCTATCTGTCTTTCTCTCTCTGTATTTTACTCTTGTAACATCCTTCTATGGAGGTGCCCAAAATAGGATTCCCTCTCCCTCTACTCCGATCTTGTTTCTTCCCTTGTATGTAAAATAAACGTTGATGTAGCATCCTCTCTTGATGGCAAGCTCTTCTCCTGAAGATCATGGTTGATGGAAAGTGAGATCTCCGTGTCTATCCTCACTATCATAATAATCATAATAGTAGTTGTATTAATAATGCGACCACCACAACCATATATCTATTGGGACTTTGTATGACGGAGTCTATAGGGGGCAGTTATATGGGTAGATAATTTGAGAAGGGGTTAGTGGTGGCGGTGTAATTTATTCGGCGCAGGCGCATGTTAAGTCGGGCTGAACACTTCAGTGCATCTATCAAGAGATGCCACCCTCCTTCTCGACATCTCTATCCTCTCCACTGATAGTGTATCTTTTTTTAATATCATTTACTTATATGGCGACATTCTCGTTGCTAATTGTCGTTTTTTTTTCTTATAATGACACCCCTTCTAGTTCATAAATGTTGATTAATTGAAATCGTTTCGCACGCACGCGCGCACTCTGCCAATGTTTTGAAGATTATCGTTTCTCTTGTCAGTTTAGCTTTTATAGATGGTGTCTTAAATGGATTCAAATGACTTCATGAAAAGGATGTGTCGTCATGAGCTGTTTAGCTGTCTCTAGGACATTTAATCTATTTTTTTTTACGGATTTGTTGCAGATAAGCGTTTTAGTTATTTAGATGTAATTTTGCTGACTGTAGTGCATTTTGTGAAAGACTTTTAAGCAAGTTATTGAACTGCCATCCTGCATCTGAAAATGTTAGGAAGTGCAATAGGGTTAAGTGGAGAATAATTCAAAAGAATAAGTTACTCAAAGCCAAAGTTGTAGTCAGAGCTTGCTGGGATTTTTGAGGGACCGCGGGTGAAACCCTCTGAGCCTGGTGTCTCGAGCTGACGCCCGAAAGCTTGACGTCTGAGCCGAACTGACGAAGTGAGCCCGTGTACTACAATACTTCAGAGCTCATACCCGCTCCAAAGTTGCAGGATTAATTCCGATTCACCCCCTTCCTCTTGCTTGCCATTTCCTTTGTAATATGCAACACTCATCCAGGGGATCCAGGGAGCGGCAAATTGCATTGGACACACCAGTTCTGTGCAGTCCCTGAAGTAGAACTACACAGTGGACGGGGCTCTAATGACGTTGTAGTTGAAGGGTCGTAAAACACCAACAAACCAAACCTGGTGTCCCAGAAAAAATGTAACAATGAGACCAGCGGCGTAGCCAAGGTGGTTGGAGGTTAAACCCCCGTTGTGCATTGTCTGTTAATTTGTAAACATGGATCAGTTATCTACAGCGAAACGTTATACACCCTATCGCCGGGTGCCGTGCAGTTTCTGCACTATAACTATGCAGTGCACGGGACTCTAATGACCTTTTAGTTGAAGGGCCCTAAAACACCAATAAATAACAACAAATCTAGGGGTTCCAGCGGCGGACTATCTATGTTAATACCGGTATGAGGAAATTTCCACATGACCCGCCAAGATTTTTTTCAATAAAAGAGATAAAAATTTTGCTAGGGATAAGTTTTCCCTCAACGTCAAAGGGCCAGTGTGAAAATGATTGCACCGTAAAATGTTGCTACCAGTTCGTCTCTGCCCTATCCCAATTTTAGTTTCATTTGTATGCATTGTTTTCGGTATTATATCAATGGTTTAGTTGCCCTATGAAAAGATGAAACTTGAACCAACTCTTTCGGTCGTTGTAATAAAAATGTAAAATCATTATTATTACAGTATTTCTGTAAATTCCTTTCCAGTTGCAAATTGTATATTTTTCATAATCTGATTTTCTTTTTTTTTGGGGGGGGGGGGGGGGGGGGCAATGTTTAAGTTTGATATTAACTATGCAAATCTGTAATATAATTAATGGTAATGACACGGAGAGCTTCCTTTGAGATTGTGCCACAAAATGGAGATGGGGAGGTAGTAAGTTGTTGAATTTAATATACAAAGAGTGTGCGTCAGCTTTACAATTTCACATAAACCTGTATTCGGGAATATAAATAGCTCAGTAAACTGGGAGATGATGCTGTTGACGCCTTCGCCGCCAAAGCTACTTTGGTGTAACCCCTCAACCCTCCTTAAAGGGATTTTAAGAGAGATTTTTCACACTGTCTCGTCGCAGTTTTCGTATCGTTAGTGTGAAGAGATTCGTAAGTTGGACTTGTGATTATTTACAACCAGGGATATTAGCATTCTCGTATTCGCATTGATATGCAGACATTTAGGTTCAAATGTGCAGGGTAGTGGGGGTGGGAGGAGAGCCTGGGAAAGAGCGGCACAGGCTCAGGAGCTTGTGTTGCTTTCCCCACTTCTAATAATGATGTTAAGTTGTTCCCACACTCCTGTGAGCATTTTGAGATTGTGGTTGCCCATGTTTTGCTTTAATCGTCACACAAGCGTTCATCCGTGTGATGAGTTGGAATGAGATTTAAGGGAAAGGGTGGGATATCTAAGGCGAAAGAGAGAGAGGACCAAAGAGTCGATGGGAGGATGGATACGGCGGTCGTAGTGACGTGACTGAAAGGGCGCTGAGGGCCACGGATGACAACAATATCTCTCTTGATTGTCTTCACTGATGCAAAAACAAGCCTTGGAGGAAAGAATAAAAAAACACTGTTGTCGCCGGTGGGGCGTCATTTGTTGTCGCCGGATGAATGATTCACGTGATCACGCACCCCTCTTCCTCCCCCCTCCACCTCAACTTGAAGGTGGTAGATTGAATTATGAAATAGGCGGACTGAAGAAGAGATGGGCTCTTTCTTTCTCTCGGGTGGTGCCTCGTGACGTATGAAAGATTGATAGTATTTGATGTTGTACATTATTGATGCGTATCGAAACCCTATCGACTTTAGGTCATAGGTCGTATTCCGTCTTTATCCACTCGATGCAAGGAATAGGACCTTGCAGTTCTTCGTGTTTGAATTGCAGTTAGGGGACAAACTGCATGCACTAGAGTTCTCGCTTGAAATTGAAATGGAAATTGTGGAAAATCCGCCTGAAGTGGTCGAAGTTTCTAGAGCAGTGGTGGACCGGTCAGGGTATCAGCTTCCCGGTTGGGTAGGCAATATGTCCTCTACTAAAAAATGCGCATTTCGCGAAACTTTTAATTGCACGCTTTTGTCACATTTTTGAAAATTTCATTTATATTTTAAAATTATTGTTTTGGGTGGCCCCCTTTGTCTCCTGCCAACCAAGTCCACCACTGCTCCAGGATAATTTATACCCGTATGGCATGATCTCTTTGGACGTGTTTTCCGCCTATGGAAGGTCAGGGATTTGAGAGTGCGGGCTTCCTCTAGAGCAAAAGTCCCCAAATTATGGCCCGTGTTGTTTCTAGACGACTAAAAACACTCGTGATGGAAAACATTTTACTTGTGAACTGGAGAGAGACATATAGAAAGAAAGAGAGAGAGAGCGATAGGGCTGTGGTGTATGTGTGGCGTGGGTGGTCGTCGCTGTTAGGGTAGATTGATTCACGGGTAAGGCCTAAAGAATCCAGAGACCGGTGCTGGAGTTTTCTCAATGCTTTATTTCTGACTGTTACAATCATACATAGAGATCTCGCTGGTCGGAGAGAACTGGCTGGTGAGACCTCTGACTGGTGAGACACACGAGAGAGAGGGGAAGTTGTGCCTTCCTTAAATAACCCTTTCGGGCACCCTTACCAGTGACCACAGGAAGGGGAGGGGTTAGGAGGTGAGGTCACCGGATGCTTGACCTATTAGCACCCTGATGTTATCTAGTGATGACACCATGGTGCTAATAATGGTCAGCCCTTTGTTGGAGGGAGAGGGAAAGCAATGACCTCTCACTGGGCCCTGCAGGGCCATAGTTGCTTAATAAGTAGAGATCCGCGTAAGTCACGTGGTTGCCACGTTGGATATTGTAGGCATCTATACGGTCTGTGTCATAAATCCAATAAATGGCGGTATTTTCTTACAAATAAAATTTTTGGCCTTGGTCCACCAGGAGACCCTCGTGCAAAAACGGTTTGGGGACTCCTGCTCTTAACGTGAGGCACTAAGTCACAGTAAGGTGAATGCCAGTACGGGAGATTGTTGTCGGAAGTTGGATCACTCATAATAAAACCCTGGAGTGCTATACCCCAAATTCAACCCTAGTCAACGTTTGGGCCGATGGTTAACTATTAGCAAAATTAGTGAATGGCATATTTGCAACGGCAGTCTCTCGTATAATTCTTGTAGATGAAAAAGACCCGGGACATGTGCGAATGTCTTACATATCATAAAAGCCTGGTGGTGTTAACTACATGTCTGGGACGGGACTTAGTAGAGGACCTGAAAAGAGGAAAATGGAAGGCTGCGTGGAGTTAAAAATTCTGCGTTTACTGTTGCCTTACTTCGTGGAAATTAAGTTGTCTTTGTCTCTTCCATTTGTTGATTGGCTAGAAATCTCCACTAAGCTACACACTTCAATTTGTGATGAGTTTATAAATGGTATGAAGGGGTGAGGAGGAAGGGAACGGGGGGACGGGGTGGTTAAAGGCGCGTGGAAAAGGCACTGATTTATAAATACTGATAAAGCGGAGCAAGCGTGTGGAGTCACTTACTGGAAGGGTGGATGCGTTAGAGAGGGAACGGGGTTTCGAGCTTCTCTACTTTTCCATCACTCGGCTCCTTCTACACGCACCCCTCATTCCCTTCAAAAAAGAGAGAGCAGTGATTGAATTACTATGGATGTACGAAGACGATCGATGCTCAGGGCAGGGCAATGCCACTCTGATATTACCGACTAATGAAATTGAAGGGGTTGGTAGGACGTTTCCAATCACTTTGCAAACTTCACACATGCACACACTTGTCCTAATATAATAAAAAATGGAGGACTTTGTTTATCGATAACAATACTCAAAATGAACTGAAATCAATCCCAAATCCGTGTAGATTAACTGCAACGGAGAGAGAGAGACCATTTGGGCCATGGCGTGAGGTCATTATAAAGTGTCCTAGAGATTTAAAGTCACTTAGGTAGTGAATGCGAAACCATTCCACTGCCTCTTCTGCCTGAGTAATGTAAAGGAAAAGTGCTGCATTGCTCACGGTGTGATACATTTTTGCTGCTGGGAATTGTCATCCTATGTTCCCTGCCTATGGCATATTCTAATGTTGGAACTTCACTCCTTAACTCATGTTCAACTCTACCTTAGTTTTATTCAGAAATAAAGCATACATTAAGACAGCCCTAAAGAAATTGAAGCTAGCCCTTCGCTTATGTGTTTTCCTAATCTATTTCCGGCCCGTAACAATAGTCAGATGTCCATGTGCCCAGGATTTAAAATTGGAAATGGGAGGAAAATCGAAATGGATAGGATAAGAGGACAAAGATGGAGAGATGTAACGAAGCACTTGGATCTCGTGTCCTGGTGACGGGTATGCGGTGGTATAACTAGAATTCAACCTTGATTAACATATTTCAGCACCAAAGCTCATTTCTCGTTGGGAGAGGGCGCACTTGTTTGCGTCTTGAGTCCCCGTCTAGGGATTGTCAAAGGCCTAACACTGTCTCTCGGCGCTAGTCCTAAAATTAGAGAGCTTGAATTCAAACAGCGTTTAGGAAAACCTTCGGTATTTAAACCGGCAATAACATTGCCTCAGCCCCTTGAACCACCAGGGCTTGAAAATGCTCTCATTACCAGAATTATGTACGAGTGACATCATTTACGTACGTCACACAGGGGTGTGGCTCCTCATGAAGACGTCCGTTCCGGTGTCGCGTTCCTGAAGAAACGACTAGCAAACAAATAACCAGGAGTTGTGGCTTAGGGCTTCATCAGCCCTAAATTAGGAGACGGCATAATACTATTATTCATAACTGAAAGCAGTACAGATTTCAGAAAAGTTTCTTAGTTGGTGTAAAAGACTATATTTTGGCAATATAGATCCCCTGTCCAATAAATTTCTGACTTGGGGTGGGGTACCATGCATAACGTCCTGAGTCAGGAGAATTTTAATAGTGGTTATCATATTGGCAAGCAAAGTACTTAGGATCAATGTTCCAGAGCAATGGGAAGATGGACTTGGATGTGACCCATGGAATCAGTGGAGGATGGTTGAAGTGGAGACAGGCGAGTGTAGTCCTGTATGATAGGAGGGTCCCAATCAAGTTGAAAGGGAAGCTCTACAGGGCAGTTGTTAGGCAAGCTGTGTCATATGGAGCAGTATTGGGCAGTAAGGAAGAGCCACGTGACTAGATTGCAAGCAGCCGAGAGGCGAATGCTTCGGTGTATGAGTGGGGCGTCGAGGGCTGATAGAATTAGGAATGAGTATATTAGAGGTATCTTGGGGATGGGGGGACATCGCGGGAAAAAGGGAGAGAGAGTAGATTGAGGTGGTATGGACATGCAATGTTCGTTAGGTCCATTACAAGAGTGCTCTTGTTTGGAGGCACCCGGGGCAGGGGAAGACCAAAGCAGCTGTGGGAGCAGGTTGTTTGTAAGGATATGGTAGTGTGTGGGGTGGACGGGGACCTGGTGCGAGATAGGTGGGAGTGGAGGGCTAGAACCCGCAAACCCGACCCTGCCACAGGTGGGATACGGGTATGATGATATCAGATTGGCAAGCGAAATTGGAAGTTTCCTGGGATTTTTAGTCAGACACGTGCAGCATATAATTGAGGCGCTTATTCTTTTGGACTCCATAACATAAAAAGTTATTGCCTTTAATTTAATAAGAGAAAACTCATACTGTTATGGTAGTCAGTGAAAGAATTGGCCACCTGTGTCCAGATTTTCGGATAAAGACCTTGAAATTTGATTATGGAGTGGCACACGTGTGGAGGAGTCTGTGTTTCACAATGTGGTCATTAGCCTGTAAATGAGGAACTCTAAAAAGCAGATGACCAATTTTGAAGGAAGAGTCCAGTGTTTCATGAACGAATTGTCCCACGGGAGTCTCTTCTTTACGTCTCGAATATTTTTTGGCCGCTTCCCTCAATCGCGGTTGGGGAAATTTGTTTTAAGGGGTCACTTAATGTATATTTCTAAACTTTGCGGGCCAAAGCGACACAATCGTTATTAGTTCTGGTTCTCCATTTCCTCTTATTTTAAACCAGCGTTCCCGTTCACTCATTTGAGTTAAATACTAGCGCAGGCATGTCAAGCATAAGGCCCGCGGCCCCTTAAAGGCGAAACCTGTGGCCCGCAAAAGGTTTCTATATCTCGCCCTAAAAACAGAAGAATTGAAATGGCGCTTGCTCCATAATCTAAACAAACTATTTATTGCTTTAATCATGAATTTTGTTTGAGTAGTAATATGCACATTAATTGAACAACTTGAAAAGCAACTCCTAACCCCTTTACGGCCTATGGCAGGGTCGAGTACCCATCTTGGCCCTCTGAATGGCCTACATTAGACGGTGTTTTACCACAGCCGGTTGTAACCAAAGCTACAGCCCCTATGCTTGTTTATCGTCGGTCTACTGTAAGCTGGGGCACTCCGCCGACACCAGGGGAGCGAGCTCCTACACCTGGAAGTTTTGCCTCACCTGTTGCATAGTAGACAGGGTTCTTTTATGTGCAAATGCCATCGTACACCCCACGGGACCACGGTTTTACTTGTTATTCGTTCTTCTCATCTCTAGAATCTAGCCCGTTTTTTTTTGGAAATATGCAGTTTAGCTATTGGACCTTCGGTCGTATTTTAGTCCCGAGCTCTCGTGACATTAGGGCCATATCCAGTAGAGAAAAACGAATTGTTCTGTTTTACTAATGAGCTCTTTAACCGCAGTTTCTCCTTGTTACTCAAGTGCCTTGCGGAAAAACACTGTCCAATAATATACCATCCTTGTGCTCATTCAGAGGGACAAGGTGGGTACCCGACCCTGCCATAGGCGGGAAAAGGGTTAGGAGTGGCTTGCTCTCTACTAGCCAAGGCCAAAACCAGAAAATTGTAGGAATGGGGCACTGGAAAAAGGCTTTATAAACGGCTTAGAGACAAAATGTTATGACCCGATTGGGAATTTGATCATTATCCTCTTTGTGTACCTTTATCCAGGTCTTCTCGTCTGATCACTGAAGTTAAGCAACGCAACCCCAGCTAGTAGTGACATGGGTGGACGCTTGGGAAAACTGGGTACTGCTAATACCCAAAAATCGTCGCATTAGTGTAGTGTCTGTGCAGTCTCTGCATTACAACTATGCCGTGGACGGGGATCTAATGACCTTGCAGTTGAAGGGCCCTAAAACACCAAACAAATAAAACCTTAATCCAGCCTATATGCATGGTGAAGTCTGCAAGTTCAGTCCCTTCATTTCCTTTCATTCCCAAATATTTCCTCAACCACCCCACATATTGTCACGACCCGGTAACCTCCTTCCTGTAATGGGCCTTAATTCCTCCAGTCCTAATGCGGTTGACCTTCTCGTGACGAGGGCGTGGCATTATTGGGCTGCGGGGAGGCGCAAGCTAGACACTTGCCCCAGGTTCTTCATCCCCCCGTTACGGCACTGCGGTTGGTGGTTGGTTGTGATCCTTCCTCGTTACTTAACCCTTTTACGGTTAATGGCATGCTAAGATACATTTTAGTGCGGCAAATCGAAGGAAGTATATGGACAACAGAAGGGCACCAAGAATTCGTGGATGAACTGTTGGACGGTAGTTTTATATGGCTGGTTGTCGACCTCACGTCACAGCCCTTTAGTCCCAACGTTTGACATGCAGCCTTACAATAGGCCTTAATATTCAATTCCGTAACTCATACTTGGTGTGGTTAGGTCGCGATTATTATTCATTTTGTATCGAACAGCATGTTTAGAAAATATTTTTATTGCTAACTTGTAAACTCCATTTAGTTAACTAGGAGAAAGTTTGGATAACAGTCAGCACTGGGGATTTGTCTGACAGCCGGATGTAAAGGGAAGGAGAAAAGTGCAACATTTGGTACACATTGTTCACCTAAGAAGTTTTGTTGTGAACATGATGTTTACAACTTTTGAAAGCAAAAACTTTTTACACAGTCAAACAACGCACTCACTGCAGGGTGCAGTTTCTTCTAATAGGGTGCCTCTCGGAGATCGTTGCATGTTCCTGAAGCTAGAAACTGTTCGGTGAGAGACTAAAGGGTGGTAAGTCATTGGGACATAGACTCTAGCTTTTAAACTTTATCAGTGCAGTGTTTGCAGTGTGGTGACGAGGGCGATTCTCTGGGAGGATATCCTGTAGGTTTTTCAGAGTTCATTGTAGTTCTGGTGGATGTAACTGCTGTTGCTCCTGATGGAGTAGTTGCTTGAACGGCAGAAGGATTTGTGACTGGGTTTGGTCCCAGACGAGGATAAGTCGGATAGGCTTCAAAATGGCAAGTGACTGCAGGCGGAAGTTGAATCGGTACAGTAGCCGTCTGATTCATATAAGTTATAATTCGTCTCATTTCTTCCAAGGCGTTCGCTTGCATCAAGATGTAATTCTTAGCAAGAAGTAGTGTAGCAATCTTGGAAAGTTTTCTGACAGATGGAGAATGGGCATAGGGTATAACACCCCGTAGTTCATCTAGAGCGTCGTTGAGATCATGCATTCTTCGACGTTCGCGCGCATTAATGCTCAACCTGATACATTTCCCTTGCCGGGACTTTTTGGACATGGAGGATTTTGATTTCCCGGATGACAAGGTGTGTTTGACGGTGTCGTCAGTGAGACGGATCATTGGCCCTTCATCCATGGAACTGTTTTCTGACACAGCAATTTCATGCCTTCTGCCCATTGGCCCGCAGCTGTCTTCTTCGGCGGCCGAATTTCCGTCATCTAATTCGCTGTCTTCCATCAAGGGTGAGCAACTCGGTAGTGGCCTTCCTGAAGCTAGTCCGGCAATTATTTCACCTCTTTCTGTTTTGGGACTCAAGGCACCAAATCCTGCCATGGAATCTGCAAATGTGATGCCTGCAACCGGCCCATTAACTGCCCTTTCATTCAGGCCGTCTGGAGAGACGCTAACGCCGTTAAATGCAGGACAGCGATCATTGGTGTCTAGACTGGTCATCTGAATTGGAAGGGTACAATGGTTACTTCCTCCTCTCAAAGGTCGCATTGCGTCCGAACGACCCAAGACTTCTGTGACTTGAAAGAGGTGGGAAGCACAGGCCATGTTTTGATGAAGAAATGCTGGGTCAAACACAGATGCCATTGTGTGACCTCTACGACACGACACCGGAAGCACAGAAATGTTTGTTTCGAGAAAAAATTTTAGAATAATGTTTTCAGACCTGGATAAAGATAGAGAAAGTTTAGGTTCTTACCGTCAAGATTTCGAGAGGAAGTAGCAACCTTGAAATTTGCAACTATAGATGAGTCACTTCCGTTTGTTGGTAAACTTCGAATCGGTACCTCGCGAAATGGCAGTTTGTTGTATACTGTTGACAAGAACAGTCTCAAGAAGTGGTAATAAGTTTCAGAATTTTTTTGAGGTGCTTGACATTTTTGTGGCGACGTGAGCGGCGTTGTTCATGACCACAAGAAACTGGAACACGTGGTCAGCAACGTTGTTCTACGTGATGCACTTTTCAGAAGAATTAATGCTGATTATGTTATTCCTTGAAGTCGTTACCTGACTTTGCTACTGAAAACTTTGTTTTGAAACTTCGCTTCCAGATACCTTACTGGGACAATCCGAAAAATCCATTTGTGTCCGACAATGGCGCCGCCGGTCTCCTCCTGCTGGTTCTGTCACTCTTGTTATTCATGTGCGCGAACGCTGCTGTTGCCTGACCTTCTCTCGATTTCATATCTACCCATGAGCCCTTACGTCATGCTGCGTTACGAGGTGATGCCTAGCAGACACCAAGTTACCCTAGTTTGGTGTGACGTCATGCGACACCCAGAGCATTGGGGAGGAGGGGGAATTAATTGATCGATTCTCTGCAAGGAGTCCAACTGGAAAGAGAAGCAAGATTCAATGTAGGGGCTTGTAGATTTGAAGTGTTGGAGCTGTCGCCGTTGGTTTCATGGGCTGGCTAGTCCCACAGAAAGTTGTGCTTTTTTGAGGTAGTAGGAGGGACCGGTTAGATAAAAGGGGCATTTCGGATAGAAAACTGTTATTACACTGGGGCACAGGAAGAGAGAGGGAAAGACAACATGAAAATTCATAGGATTGAGCTAAGAGTTTATTAATAGCCCACTACTTCACTCTCTTCATCCTTATCCCTTGAATGACAACTGCGGGATACTTTGATGTATAGATCCCGGTTTGATTTTACTGTGCAACATGCCACAGAGGGTGCCAATGTGACAGATTTGATGTTCTAATGAATTTCGTTAGGTGAGATTCCGATATTATCCATTCGGTTTAGGACGTGGAAATCTCTGAACGGCGGACCACCCCAACCTTGAAGGCTGTTGGGAAAACGCACTAGTTTCATGTGTTGTTGTTTGTTGGCGTTTTAGGGCCCTTCAACTACAAGATCATTAGAACCCCGTCCACAGTGCAGTTCTTATGCGTTCTTGTGCGTCCACGCTACACAAATGCGACGATTTTTGGGTATTAGCAGTGCCATGTTTTTCCAAGCGGCCACCCATGTCAGTACTAGTTGGGGTGGTGTTGCTTAACTTCAGTGATCAGACGAGAACTGGTGTGTCCAACACAATTCGCCGCTCCCCCACTAGTTTCATACCTCTCAGGCGATGAGTTGGGGTGAAAGGGAAACGATCCCTGTATCGTACTTTATGGAAACATGCAGACTCGCTTGCTTCAGTGTTCACTTGGTAGAGCACGCTTTTCACTTCAGCGCAACTTTGCAGGGTCAACCCTGGGCGAGGTCTACGATTTGACGCGTCTTTGGTATCCAGTGAGGTACTTCAGATGATGGAGGGGCTGTCCAAATGTTATATGGAGTGATCGCCATGGGGTCACAACAAGTTTAAATAATTAGCTGGAAAATGGCTTTTTACCGAACTAAGTGCCCGCTACAAATGATAACCCTTTTATTCGCTTCTAGGAAATGAGAATAAATGTATCTAAGCTCAAAGGCAGTGGGTAGCGGGCTCGGTAACTGCGTTGGTGGTTCTAGGTTTGATACTGGACCGAGGTGAGTTGGCTTCTTTCGGGAGAAAGAGATGTCAGGATTGCGCCTTCCGTCGGATGAAAAGTAAAACCGAGGTCCCGTGCGGTGTACGATGGCGTTTGCACGTAAAAGAACCCTCTCTACAATGCAATGGGTAGATGAGGCAAAATTTCCAGGTGTAGGACCTCGCCCCCTTGGCGTCAGTGGAATTCCCCAAAGAACAGTAGACCGACGATAACTAAGCATAGGGATTCCAGCCTTAGTCTGCAACCGGGTACGGAAAAGCACTGTCCAATATATCCCCCTCGTGTCCATGAAGAGGGACAAGATGGGTACCCGATACTTCCATAGGCGGGAAAAGGGTTAGGAGTTTTTTGCCTTTGCAAGGCGCGCAGTTTGGCCTCTGGTCTAGGGTGTTAGAGGGAGGTCTACCAAAGTGCGCCGTCCATCGTATATAAAGTAAATCTAGTCTGAACATTCGTATCCGGGAATAATCAGCTTCTGACAATAAATTTATTTACCGTAGAGTTCGTAGCCATCTCGGTAATTTAGTGGGTAACGTACGCATGGCCTGACCAAAGAGAATCCTGGGTTCCGTTTTATGGTTGTAAAGACAAGTTTCTAACTGAAGTTCGCGTTAGGCTGGACGCCTATTACGTCCCTATGCCTTACGCCTATTATGCCTGTTTTAGGAAATAGTTGGGACAACCATAGTTGGACAAACCAGTTCTTGTCTGATCACTGAAGTTAAGTAACGCAATCCCAGTTAGTACTGACATGGGTGATCGCTCGGGAAAGCTGGGTACTGCTAATACCCAATAATCGTCGCATTAGTGTAGTATCTGTGCAGACTATGCACTAGAACTATGCAGTGGACGGGTCTCTAATGACCTTGTAGTTGACGGGACCTTAAACACCAACAAACCAATTTAGGAAATAGTTGGAGTTACTTATTGCGTTGGACCCACCAGTTCTCGTCTGATCACTGAAGTTAAGCCAC
>JAAFCE010009109.1:13700462-13797525 GCA_013389805.1 Trigoniulus corallinus
CACACCAGTTCTCGTCAGATCACTGAAGTTAAGCAACGCAAACCCCATTAGTACTGATATGGGTGATCGCTCGGGAAAGCTGGGTACTGCTAATACCCAATAATCGTCGCATTAGTGTAGTATCTGTGCAGACTATGCACTAGAACTATGCAGTGGACGGGTCTCTAATGACCTTGTAGTTGACGGGACCTTAAACACCAACAAACCAATTTAGGAAATAGTTGGAGTTACTTATTGCGTTGGACCCACCAGTTCTCGTCTGATCACTGAAGTTAAGCCACACAATCACAGTTTGTACTGGAATGGGTGGCCGCTTGGGAAAACTGGGTACTGCTAATACCCAATAATCGTCGCATTAGTGCATTGTCTGTGCAATCTCTGCATTAGAACTACGCAGTGGACGGGGCTCTAATGACCTTTGTAGTTGAAGGGTCCTAAAACACCAACGAACCAAAATGGAAAGGGTTAAGCTGACTTGGTCTCGTGGCTGTTGAAATTGCTCTATCATGATGATGAGTTGCATCTCTTGTCAGATGCATTAACTGAGGAGGGCTAAAGTGTCTAAAATATTCTAAGTCGAAAGATTCTGTCAGAAACGATCATACAGCTCATTTTTCAACAAGCGAAAGGTGACGTCATGCACCGAGAGGCGAGCCTCTCATTTTTCAAACTGATTTCATTTTCCTGATTGTTTAGCTGAAAAGTGGAATATTTAGAAATTTACAAGACATTGCATCGCTGAAGCTTCATTTAACCAAAAATGCTCGTCATCAGGGCTCTACTGGACGGGAGTTTTATAGCTGCTATTCGACGTCAAAGGGATGAAGAAGACCCTTCCAAAGGTCACTCATCCATTGTGACTCGTACTCTTATGGTGCTTAGCAATCCACCTCGCCAAGTAGGCGACTTAAAAGGGTTGTGTGACTTCAGGCTGTCAGCCAGCCTTGATTGTCATTCACGAGTTTTTAACCGTCTTACGGATAAAATTGGGCGAGAGGGATGAGGAAGGGGAGGTGAAAACTTGGCAATGAAGTTATGCTCTCACCCCCTGCGAGTGAAGAAATTGACCTAGCATCTACCCTGTGTGCAGAAGGGCTGGGTTCAATTAGTTGTGTTAGTATTATCACTGCTGTTGCTCACCTGCTTCTCTTCCTCATTGGCTAATTGACGACTTATAAGAAGGCAGAAGTTTGTAACCCCGAAATCTGCCTCCTCCTTGATTTGCACCGGGACCAGTTCAGCATGGATTGGAACCTGAAATTCCACCTTGCGTAGAAGGTTGACCGGTTCACTGCTGTAGTTGGAGTAGTCCCTTTCCCTTCTTCCTACGGACACACCAGTTCTCGTCTGATCACTGAAGTTAAGCAGCGCAACCCCAGCTAGTACTAACATGGGTGGCCGCTTGGAAAAACTGGGTACCGCTAATACCTAAAAATCGTCGCATTAGTGTAGTGTCTGCGAGTCTCTGAACTACGCTTCCGACGGAGCTCTAGTGACCTTGTTGTTGAAAGCCCCTAAAACGCCAACAACGAACCCCAGCTAGTACTACCATGGGTGGCCGCTTGGGAAAACTGGGTGCCGCTAATACCCACAAATCGTCTCATTAATGTAGTCTCTGCATTAGAACTACGCAGTGGATGGGGCTTTAATGGCCTTGTGGTTGCAGCGCCCTAAAACACCAACGAAACAAAAACATAAAACCTTCCTAGGTTAAATGTGAAATTCACGTTCGTGATGGTTGGAATGTAAGACAGCAAGATAGGGTCAAGTTTTATAAAATGTGAAGTTAGGACACGTAGGAGCAAAGCCTAGCAGAGCACCCCGCCTAGCCCACTACTGTATATTTGTAGACATGGACAACTTTCCAGGGACATTTTTTTCTATCCCCGAGAGGTGACAAGAACTCCGTTTGCTCCTCTGGAGATGTTTATGGTAGTTAGCGAAGATTAGAAGCCTGTCACAATAGGTGACTTGGACGTGTCGTGTAGATAAGAACAAATTATTAATACTAGGTCGCGAACTAGGTTATGTTTACCTGTATATGCGGGATCGAGGCTGGTCGAGAACCGTGGTTTGTTTTTTGTCGAGAAGGGGTGCATTGCGTTGGACACATCAGTCCTCGTCACACCCGCCGCGGTGGCGTAGTGGTTAGCACGCGCGGCAACTGCGTCAGTAGTTCTAGATTCGATACTGAACCGAGGTGGGTCGGCTTCTTTCGGGCGAGAGAGAGGCCGTGAGCGTGCCTTCGTTCGGAGGAGAAGTAAAACCGAGGTCCCGTGTGAGTGTGCGATGGCACTTGCACGTAAAAGAACCCTCTCTACTATTCAACGGGTAGGTGAGGCAAAATTTCCAGGTGTAGGAACTCGCCCCCTGGTGTCGGTAGCATTCCCCAACGAACACTAGACCGACGATAAATAAGCGTAGGGGCGCAGCTTTGGTCGGAAACCGGCTGCAAAAAAACTATGACCAATATATCGCCCTATGCCCATTCAGAGGGACAAGAGGTCAGGAGTTGCTAGTTGCTATAGTCAGTTCTCAGTACTCAGTTCTCGTCTGATCACTGAAGTTAAGCAACACAATCCCAGCTAGTACTACGGTGGGTGACCGCTTGGGAACACTGGGTACTGCTAATACCCAAAAATCGTTGTAACAGAGTAGTGTCTCCCCCCCCGTGTCCATCATGGCAATCGTCGGTGGAGTGCCCCAATTTTGTTTTGTTGGTGTTTTAGGGCCCTTCAACTACAAGGTTATTAGAGCCCCGTCCACAGCATAGTTCTTAATGCAGAGACTGCAGAGACACTGCACTAATGCGACGATTTTTGGGTATTAGCAGTACCCAGTTTTCCCAAGCGGCCACCTATGTAAGTACTAGCTGGGTTTGCGCTGCTGGTGTGTCCAACGCAATTCGCCGCTCCCTGGAGTGCCCCAAGAACAGTCGGCAACGATAAGTAAGAGTAGGGGTTACAGCTTTGATCGGCAGCCGGCTAAGTAGACATACAGTTCAAAGATCGCCCATGTGTCCATCCGGAGGGTCAAAAATGAGTAAGGGCCTACCTGGTTGCCAATTGGTTGCAGGGTTATCAATTGCTTTGCTTGTTGACCGGTAGGAGGCGCCATTACTTCACCATATCTACTGCGCTCATACTCATCTGCCTTTCAATGTGGGCCCTATGTACTGTAATTGTTTTTAGATAGGCGAACTGTTCTAGCCTGGGCCATGCTTTGTGATCAGTATAGTGCATACATGTCAAACTGGGATTACCACGAAGGCCATATCGTTAACATGTACGTTGTCCTGAGGGCCATGCAGTGTTGACTTTTTTGTAATTTGTTTTAAAAGTACCAAGAGGTCCGGTCTGACGGTATCGAGCTTATATATTTGACATGACAACTGTCGAAATAGTATTTAATAATAGCTTTAATCAAAATATGGCACCCCATTCCAACTATGCACGGCGGCAACAGTACTTCCTCCTTTCTGAAAGGGGATGTAACGCAACCCCAGCTAGTATTGACATGGATGGCCGCTGGGGAAAACTGGGTACTGCTAATACCCAAAAATCGTCGCATTAGTGTAGTGCCTGTGCAGTCTCTGCAAGAGCGGCGAGTTGCGTTGGACACACCAGTTCTCGTCTGATCACTGAAGTTAAGCAACGCAAGCCCAGTTAGTACTGATATGGGTGGTCGCTCGGGAAAGCTGCTTACCGCTCATACCCAATAATCGTCGCATTAGTGTAGAGTCTGTGCAGTATATGCATTAGAACTATACAGTGGACGGGTCTCTAATGACCTCGTAGTTGAAGGGCCCTAAAACACCAACAAACAACAACAACCAATGATGATAGGCCCTACTATTAACTTTGGTTTGCGTTATTTAACTTCAGTGATCTGACGAGAACTGGTGTGTCCAACGCAACTCGCAACGATTCGAACAATAAAATGGACTAAACCAAAACGGAGCCAGGTTCCAACCTTAGGTTTTTTCAGGCCCTTGAAAACATGGCCGGTGCTAGGGTCTTACTTTATCGACTATAGGCCGTTATTATTGCTACCAGGACCGGCGGAAGAGGGTTTTCAGAGCCTGCACTGCAGGTGGGCGCCATTTCGATATTCCAACAATTACAGGTGCAGTCAACATTATTCGAGATTCGGAGGTAGAGGCTGAAGACCAGGGCCTGCGTGATGGGTGTGCGAATTGTGCTACGGCACACGGCCCCGCGCATTCGGAGAGTTGAGTTGATATTTTGTCTGGGATCGACATCTATTAGTACAGGTGCAGCCCTGACGTACCTTTCATGTCAGACAAGGTCTCTCTTCATTATTTTGCACAGGGCCCCGCTAAATATAGCCCCGGCCCTGCTGAAGACCCTAATACCAGTCCTGAATGCTACTATCGTTCAATTGTCTTGGGACACAACAGGTATGAATGACGACTCCTTTGAGAAGTTAGACTCACTGTGACGTACTACGTATCTGTTTCTACAACTTGAAAAGTGAACTAGAGCACATCAGACGATAGCCGAAAAATATCCCAAATAGGGTCAAAACTCATTCAACCAATGTCAGTTGTTTGTGATGCAACAGACAGACAAGTTGCTAGTTGTCAGTTGCTTATTTTTGTGCGTTCCGCTTATGTCTCCACCCCAAGCCCTTATATCTCCGCCTTTGAATCGTCGACTCAGAACTGAGATGGCGGAAGACGCGCCTACTTTTCAGATAAATAACTAATAGCAGAAATATTTTGTTACCAATCGAAACAATTGGTTAGGAATTCGGACGTTTTTGCCTCATTTTACTAGGATAACAAGGTTGCGATTATGTACGACATGACGATTGGGTGATACGAAATCCACTTAGGACCCAATCAGAATGAAGTGCCAAAATGGAGTCACCAGCTTGTGATTGTAGTCGGTAGGTAACGCTTTTAGAAAAGCTGTCGCAGTTAACAATGACGCTCTTAATAATAAACGTTTACTGGCTTTAGCTTGGCCGTTTCTTAACATCACGAATGTCCAACACGCGGCCCGTCTGTCGATTTAATCCGGCCCGCGGAAGGATTCTATAAATGGATTTAAATTTCCTTAATTTTCGCACTCAATGGTAAAGTGTGGGTACAAAGCAGTCAGTCCTTGTTAGTCTCTGTGAAGCACCGTCAAACCGTCGGCCTTCAGAAAATCCCTAATCCGGCCCGCCGATCAAAACTGTTGGAGACCCCTGCTTTACATGAATAATGGGAATGCAAATGCTTTTGTGATGTGTCCTAATCATTAATTGATTTGCAGAGCCTGAGTGCCAAATTCGGGTGATGTAATAAAATGACCAACTCCAAAATTAGGTCCTATCTTACTTGTTGTGTGATTTCTAAAGGTGTCAGTATAGGTGATATTAATTAACATTTTGTTAGTTTTTAGATCCTGATTTTTTCCGCAATCGGGTGTTCAAGGTAGTGAGACGGTACCAAAGAGGTATAACAGCTGACTGAAGCCCCAACGCTTTTAGTCGCCTTGTATGACCTTCAGAAATACCGTAAATGAAAGCCTGCTTCCAGATGAAGGATGCTAAAGAGATTAATAAAGTGGTACGGACTAGTCTAGAGAACATTTTCATGGGCTGCCTACAATTTATTTATTTTCCACTGTTCTGACAGTTTTAAAAATCATAAACAAAAATCAAACGGCGAGCTCATCATAGACCCCATAGGTCCATTTCCTCATAGGTCCCATAAACTACAATGGTCATTAGAGCCCCGTCCACTGCGTAGTTCTAATGCAGTCTGCACAGACACTACGCCGTTACGGCGATTTAGGTATTAGCAGCACCCAGTGTTCCCAAGCGGTCACTCATGCCAGTACTATCTGGGGTTGCGCTGCTTAACTTCAGTCATCGGATGAGAACTGGTATGTCCAACGTAATACAGCCCCTCTCATGAATCAGTGGTTGTAGGCTGGAGCCTGGACGGAGTTCTAATGACCATTGTAGTTGAAGGGCCGTAAAACACCAACCAAACGAAATTGAGTCTGGTCGAGGAGGATGGTTTCTTTTGAGCGATAAGTAACCTCCAAGCAGTGGCGTCACTAGGGGGGTGCAGGCCGCACCGGGTGACACCACTCGCACCATGAGAGATGGGGTGACACCAAAGCAGAAGAAGCGGTTTGTTTGAGAGAGGGGGGTGACACCAACCCTAGCGACGCCACTGCCTCCAAGTGCGAGTGAGAAATAAAACCGAGGCCCTGTGTGGGCTGTGCGAACCCCAGCTGCTTAAGAACCCTTTCTGCAAGGTGTGAAATGTACGTGTAACTCGGCAAAATTCTCAGGTGTAGAAGCTCGATTCCTGGCGTCAGTAAAACCAGTTGTCCCCAGGAAAATGGCCAACGTTAAATATGAAGGAGTTGAGGCATTAGGTCGGCCATGGCTGTGTAACATTGCCACCCATCCATTCATTAGTGTGATTTCGTTCACAAACTGGTCAAGCTGATACTCTACCCTGCGCAATGGCGGATCCAGCAGAGATCTTTAGGGGGGGGGGGCATTTCAGATTTTGGTTAGTTATCTGGGGTGTACTTTTGTGCGGGTGCGCCTCATTTTTATTATTTTTTGAACCGCTGGATCGGCCTCTGTACTGGTGGGTTGATTGTAGGAGGGCGTACTGCCTGACAATTGATCTGGTTAGCTCTCGCTCAGTTCGGGATATTTTGGTAAGCGGTGAGATTTTTGATTGATTCTTTCATTAATTGAACACCTAGCAACCTTAGAAAATGTTGTAGGGCGGCTGTCTTGAGCCTAATGGTGCTTCTCGTCCATAGGTGGCAGTAGTGATGCTGCTAATTCCATACGCTGCTGTCACCTCTGCGGCTTCCGTTTGAAACCTATCCTCTTAATAGGGTCTTTTATGTGCTTTTTACAGTTGAATCCTAAGACTTCTGTCGCCATTTTGTTTTCCGAAGTCCTAACATTTTGTGATGCCAACAACACCCCAATGTCGTGAATTATTTTGGCAGCATTTATGATTGTAATATTTTTTGGGGAGGGGGGTATACACTGCAGCAATAAAACCGTATTGTGTCTGAGAATATATCTCCTACGGTCTTTGGACGTGAATTAGAGCTGCAAAATAAGCCTATAACTTGATGGTAGGACGAATAAAAGTAAAGGGACGATCCAGCAGTTGATTCCATGTGGTGGTGTTATTGGATTAGTCATATTGGAGAGATTAATAGCTTTTGGATTTCTACCGAGTTGTTAAATTCTTGTGGATTGTGCCACACGGATACAGCTCTAATTAAACGTTAGGCTTGTTTGCCAGAGGACCATATAGGCCTTGAAGTAAAGGCGTACTTTGTGATTGCATGTGCGGGATTATTTTAAGATTGGCAGCCGTTTCTTAGTTGTGTAGCCCATGTGCTCCACTGAAAATTTTAACAATTGTTGGTAGTCATCTCTAAAGGCATCTCCTCTTCTCACCACGTGAACGCCCACCTAAAGGGCCTATTGCCCTTCGGCCGTAGATTGGGTTCCATTAAGGAGTCCAATGATGGTGTAGCTATTAATGAACTTCCGCCGGGTTTGAGGAAATGGCTGTCGTCTTTACCGGGGTCTGTGTTACATAATAATCAGTGGTCCAACGGGTTCTGATCCTCACTTCATCCTTGACCTCTGGTGGGATGAGAGCGCCTTATAAAAATGACAAAAGTATGATGAATTCTTGTAATTCAGTCCAATAAGCTTTCTTCCACTAAGGAAATATCCAAATTTCAACCTCATTTGTGAAAAAAATTGCTTTCTGTCGGGGCCGGTGATATTCTGCCATCGGACTTTCCAAAAATCGGTACTCTGCTATCAGTTATATTAAAAGAATGGACCTTTGCCTTTGAGGTTAAAACGGGTAAACCCATGCGTGCAGGGCATTTGATGACAAAGGCAATGGGGTTGTAATTTACGCCCTACACAGTTGTTCGAATGGTGCATAGGAGTGATTACGAGAGTGATGGAGAATTGGTGAACTTGAAGACCCCTAAGGGCAAGCAGGACTTAGTCGAAATGAAGTCCAATATTTGCACAACTTCGTGTCTATAGTGTAATATGATGCCGGAAGTTGATTTTGGCATTGGAGTTGTTGAAGTAGCAGTAAAAGTAGTTGTTACCATCGCCACCAACACCACCGGTAAATCTGATCGTGGTGTTTGCCGTCCTTGCCATCAGATGTCGCCTCTTTCGTCTACTGGGATGTTTCGGGGGACTTACATTATAGTGTCTTTAACGTGGATTCCCCGTTCCTTCCCTCCATCCCGATTTGAGACCTCTTTTCCTATTGTGTATATTGCATGTGTCCCAGTAGGTGTTCTCTCCCGGTTCTTTGTCTTGAACACTTCCCTCCCACCGTCCCGCCATTCCCCTTCCTTCTCCTCCTTCTTCCCTTTTCCAATTTCTACTCCATCTTTCTGTCTTCATTCTCATCTTCCATTTCCACTCCTCCTCATCAGGCCTTGCATCACTCTTGAGAGAGGGACAAGGGAGTGCTGTGTTTTTTGTCATTTTTCGGTTTCTGCAAACGTTATCGTTTCTCACTGGCTCTTCTAGCCTCCTCCAATCGGGACCCTTGGACGCAGCCATCACTTCCTCCCCCACCCCTGTTTTTTTCAACTTATTCTTCTTTCTGGACATTACGTAAAGGCGCGTGCGGCCACCACAATAGAAATCACAGAAATGGGGGAAGGGGATTTAGATAGGGCCCCCCTCTTTTCCCAAAGAGGACCCATTCTTCCTCCTCCCTATCTTTTTCTTGCCTATCCATCCTCACTTTCTATTATTCATGGTCCCTTTGCTGTCCGCCAACAGCGCACCCATCTGCCACTTAATCATATATTGGTCCTCCTCTTCCTCTTTCCCTCCGCCAACTCCATTTCATTTCCCCACCACGGCGGCACTCTACCCCATATTACTTTTTTATCAAAAGCACGACGGAATCCAGGTTGCCGGGTCCTTTTCTGTTGTTGAATTGTAGGAGAGATGCATTACAAGCAAGTAATCCCCTTGCAAGACTTGAATAACACCCCTACCATGTGGTGTAATACTATTCTGTTCATAACGGTTCCTCACGTCTCTCTCTCTCTCCTTTTCCCTCGGGTATTACCGCAATACAAAACGTAAAAAAACGAAAATTGAAGTAAGATTTAACTAGAGGAAACAATCTACAGTATGTCGTGAATGGGCCTCTATGTCTATATGGAAGGTATTTCAAGTTCTGCTTGGTTTATGTCCGATGTGTATATTTATAAAATTTAATATAGATTTCTATTCTGTTATTGCTAGTAATAATGGTCACAATCACTATGTGGCACTTTATATATTTTGTGCTAAGAGAACTATACAGTGCACTATTGTTTGTTGGTGTTTTAGGGCCCTTCAACTACAAGGTCAGTAGAGACCCGTCCACAGTGTAGCTCTGATGCAGAGACTGCACAGACACTACACTAATGCGACGATTTTCGGATACTAGCGGTACCCAGTTTTCCCAAGCGGCCACCCATCACAGTGCACTAACTGCAGTACTTCTGTGTTACGTGGGAGCGGCTTATTGCTTTGGACACACCAGTTCTCGTCTGATCACTGAAGTTAAGCAGCGCAACCCCAGCTAGTACTGACATGGGTGGCCGCTTTGAAAAACTGGGTACTGCTAATACCCAAAAATCGTCGCATTAGTGTAGTGTCTGTGCATTCTCTGCATAAGAACTATGCTGTGGACGGGGCTCTAATGCCCTTCGTAGTTGAAGGGCCCTAAAAACGCCAACAAACAAAATCTGTGTTACATATTTGTAAGAGTGACGTTGGGACGAGACCACCGAGCGTCTTATTGGGTGATTGAATTTTACTAATCCTGGTTTGTGACTAGACCTATCGTTAAGGCTCTCCCGCTCAAGTGACTGACAAAGTAAGGGAGAGTATTAAACCTTCGCTGCCGCCGTTGCAAACCCGAAAATTATGCACATGTACTACATACTTAAAAAGGAACCTTTAAGTGTTGATGAAATCCTCCGTGCCCTTATCATTTGAAGCCACGGTTTTTATTGGACGTCACTTTCCTATTGAGAAGGAAGGGTCAACTTCGTTCTCTCTCTTTTTGCAGGGATGATGATGCCATTGATGAACCGTAGGTAGAATAAAGAATAAATTTCAGTTACTCGGTCTGATGATGTTCCGCCTTTGGCAGGGTCTGCTACCCATCTTGTCTCTCTTAATGGACACTGGGTAATCTATTGGACAGTGTTTCTCCGCAGCCGACCAAAGCTGCAATCGTTAGAGCACTCCACCGGAACTCCAACGGAACTCCACCGGCCTCATCTACCCGTTGCATATCAGAAAGGGTTCTTTTACGTTCAAATGCCATCGTACACCACACGGGGCCTCGGTTTTATGTCTCATCTGAAAGAAGGCGCACTCGGGGCCTCTGTCTCGCCCGAAAGAAGCCAACCCACCTCGATCCAGTATCGAACCTGAAAGCAGTGGCGCGGTAAGTTGAGCACGCTACCTACTGCACCACCGAGGCAGGTCTTATTCAGTTTGATGATGAGTTTACGAAATTCGGATGTTCAATAGTGGCTCTCTGACCCAAAGGTAGAACGCTGGATGACTGGGTCAGTGGTTCCTTCTTCGATTGTGAGCCGAGGTGGGTTAGAGAGGCGCCAGTGCGTCTTCCGTCGAGTGGGAAGTCTAGCCGTGGTCACCTCCGCCATGTACGGTGCATGCGTGTAAAAGAGCCCTTACTACGTGGCGTAAAATGCTCTGTACGTGTAGCTCGGCAAGATTTCCAGATCTCCCCCTCGTGGCGATGAAGAAAAAGTGCCCCAATGCAGAAAAAGTAGACGCGGCTAATGCATTAGTTCGACTCCCGATTGCTTAAAACTACTGTCCAACTGATCGTTCATGTCTCCAATTGGGGCAAGAAGGGCATTCGGCTATTTACTGCGTTACAATCTTTTACCACACAATCATCATTTCAAGCCCTTTCTCTGGCCACCTCATCGTTAGTTATTGTTGGGGGGGCGGGTTCGTAGCTCGCTACTTCCTTCCGTGATCTTACTATTCCCATTCGGAGAACGGCGTAATTCAAACTTTCGTCAGGCAGAAGTCATCCACCGTGACGTGGATCGAACCTGCAGCCATGGGCTCAGGCAGCAATCAATCACTGACCATTGGACTCCCTACTTGAAGTTCAATAAATGTACCCTGGTCATTGTTAGGATTGAACTAGAATCCATGAGTTTGGGACAAGCTTGAAAATCGTCGAGCTGCCGAAGCGTTTTTATCGTCATACTGCGAAATGAAGTCGCGGATTATTTCCGAGCTTGGCCGGAAATGGAATTTAGACCCGTTTCAAGTATCGCCAGATTGACTTTCAAGTTCAGGGAGGTGGATTTTCCCTTTCAGCTGGAACGTTGTTGTCCGTGGAACACAATTACTGTAAACAGGGAAGTTTTTTAACTGGAAGGATTTAAATGGCCCTAACGTTATCCTGTTTATTGGGGAGTGTAGTCAGACATTTTTGATGTCCACTCTGACGGATGTGATTTTCCCTAATTTGAACCACTGTCCATTTTATTGCAGAACTATTTTGTTTCTCTTACAATATCGCTCTCCAAAAATACATCGATCACAATATTCAACAGCTAGGTCACGCCATTAGTATGACGTCACAAAAGACCCTTTTGAGAGATAACTTCGAAAATCGTGGCTGACGTACGAAAAATGTTTATCGAGGGGAAGCTTAGAAAATATGTATACTAAAAGCCTTCCTCTTTGCACTTTTCTGAAATAATGCTGCTACCATTATTCGCACTGTGTGAATTGTCTTCATCTGAAGCGGTTCTTAGGACTTATCCCATTATGACGTCAGCCACATGGAAAGAAGAGAGAGGAAAAAAGCGGTTATCTAGTTTCGTAGCCTATATAGGTCACTTTGAGTAATATCGAAGAGGACTTTTAGCAAGAGATGGGCGACGTGGTACCAGCTTTTAGTACAATTTGTGCTGCTTTTTACTAACGAATGGCTAAACAAAACATTTGGAGGGTATGTAGGCTTTTGTGACGTCATAGCTTCTATCCTCGTTATATTATGGGTGTTTAGGGAAGAAAATGTGGTGCTGGAATCATGGCATTCAAGGGCGCAGAGGGATGAACCACGGGACTATTTTCTTAACAAAGTGTAGGGGGAATTGCCCATTATGCTGTTGCAGAAGTAAACGATTGTCGTCCTCTGTAAAAAGTCATTAAGCCCGGTCCGCCTCAGTGACGCAGAGAAAGGGGCTGCGCATCATCGATTCCAGGTTCGTTCCTGGGTTTCTCCCAATGCGCCTTCCGTGGGATGTGCACTATGTTAGGCAAGGTCGGGTACCCATCTTGTCCCTCTAAATGGGCACAAGGGTGATATATTGGACAGTGTTTTTCCACAGCCGGTTACCGACCAAAGCTGCAACCCCTACGCTTGTTTTATCGTTGGTCTACCGTTCGTTGGGGAATTTCATCGACGCCAAGGGCGGGCTCCTACACCTGGAAATTTTTGCCTCATCTACCCGTTGCATAGTAGAGTGGATTCTTTTACGTGCAAATGCCATTGTACACCTCACAGGACCTTGGTTTTACCTCTCATCTGAAAGAAGGCGCATTCGGGGCCTCTTTCTCACCCGAAAGAAGCCAACCCATCTCGGTCCACTATCGAACCTAGAACTACTGGCGCAGTTACCGAGCGTGCTACCCACTGCCCCACTGAGGCAAAAAAAGAACCCTTGCTACATGGAACAATGTACCCCAATCAGTGCCGGATTTACCATTAGGCTAATTAGGCTGAAGCCTAGGGCCTCAACATTTAGCAGGCTTCAAAATTGTAAGAAAAGAGCCTTGAAAGGGGCAGTGCCGTAACGGGGTTATGAAGTGCCTGTGGCAAATGTCTAACTTGCGCCTCCCTATAACTCAATAACGACAAAATACTTATAAATGTTGCTCCCTAAACTCAGTTGCGCCCGTGGCGGCCGCCTTCTTCGCCACGCCCTCGTTACGGCACTGGAAAGAGGACTCAAAATTGAAATAGCCTAGGGCCTCACAATATCTAAATCCGGCACTGGCCCCAATGAAGATAAATAGGTCAATGGTAAACAGGTTCCGTGATTCTCGTGGTGTGGGTGTTCACTATTGTCCGTTCACATATTTTTGCAAGGCCCACTGACATATGAGTGTGTTGCAGGCGAGAAAATTCCCAGGTGTGGGGGAGCTCGTTTCGTGGGGCCGGCGAACTATTTGAATAATTATGCATTGTTTGTGTGCCTGCAACCTGTAAAATCGTGCGTTCAGTGTGAAGAAACTTGACCTCCTGAGAAAGAAAAATTTCTACTGTACTCTAAAATGTGCCTAAAATCCATCATGGATCGATGATTGGGATAGGAGTTTGAAGGGTGTGTGCGCCATACTGGAAAATGAAAAACTTAAGTTGGAGTACAGCTTACTGCTTGTGAGCTTAACACTGATTAGCCACTCGACAATGATACATTCAGATTACAGATAAGCCCTTCATTTTTCTCGTCACTGTAAACGTTCATCGGATACCTCTTAAAGTGTAACGGAAGTGCACGGTCAAGATGTAAGGCGTCAATTTTCAGTTTGAAGAGAAGAGGAATCATGCAGGCTGTCGAGTTCTTTAAGGCAGACCAGAGCTGTGGTGACGCATATTGAATACTAGTATTGAAGAGGGAAGAAAGACACTGGATTACTTGCAAATGGTCGAATCCAGGGGGTTCTTTAATTCCCATACTTTTCAGCTGAACCTATTTAATATCTTCGACCTGGATAGTGGCAGCGCAATATACTGTATGTGTAACCGTGAAGAAGGGATCCGGGTATTAAGCATCACGTGAACGGAAGCTGTAACAAAGTAAAAGAGGTCGTTAAGGTTTCTCTTAAGATGCTATAGGATGTCGTTGAAATGCAAATATCACTTTGAAGGCTCAGTGTGCGGGATTCCTTCAAAACAGGCCAGCGACATCTCATGCCTCTTCTCACACAGAGCAATGACTTTTTTCTCCCTATTTGGCAGAAGGTGCTCTTCTAGATCTTTCGAGTAATGAACCACTGATATCAAGTAGGGGCGAACCTGTGTACTTTTAACTCTCGAGGCAAGTGTGTCCTACTACAGTAAACATAGATTCCTCTTTACCTTATCCTCTTCTTGCATCCAGCCCCTTACCAATCACTAATCTAGTTTCAGAGGTAACGGACCAATGATACGTTTTATGATTTCACTGCCAATCAAAGTTTTCAGGGCCAGCCCTAACTAACAGGCTATTTGAGGTGCAGTGTACCGTCCTCTTCTGTAAGTCGACAGGCTACCTCGAACCTTGCCTACAGTCAAGAACGCTGCTAAACGGTAGGTCATTTCTTCACACCCCTTCTTATCGATTCGAGGACCAGGTAGGGCCGTATATCGCGTCAACTAATTTTTTTATAGATAGCTATGTGTAACTGGTGCGACCCAGTCCAGTATCGAACCTAGAACCACTGACGCAGTTACCGAGCGTGCTGCCCACTGCGCCACCAAGGCGGGTTGCATGAAGCATGCGTGTAGTTTGGCAAATTTCCCAGGTGTAGGAGTTCGCCCTTCTGGTGTCGGTGGAAGAAATGTATCCCAACGAATCGAAATAATAATCATTATGCCTGCAGATCCATGAAAACAGATCGTTCACGTATCCCAACAGGACAAAAATGGATACCCGACCATGCCATATAGGTAGGACGGCCCATCCGTCATCTACTGAGGTCTAATTTACCCCGGTATTATCATTACGTCCTTATCCCGCCTTCGGCATAGTGGACCTGCGATGTTTAGGTCTTCAGGGCCGGCCCTAGAGTTTTCGGGGCCCAAGGCAGGAGACAATAGAAGGGCCCAAGGCAGCAGGTGATAGCGGGGCCCCAGAACCAAGTTTTCTGTAATTCACCAGCGCGGGGCCCAAGGCGGTCGCCTCGGTCGCCTTGCCCTAAGGCCGGTCCTGTTGGTCTTCATTCCTTTTCTGTTGTTCCACCAGAAACCCCTAACCTACCCCACACAGTGTGCATTGTCCTCCCACATAACTTACTCCCCCTGCCTCTTCTACCTCGTCTGCTACCTATAGCATGGGTGGCCGCTTGTGAAAAGTGGGTACTACTAATACCCAAAAATCGTCACATTAGTGTAGTATCTGTGCAGTCCCTGCATGAGAACTATGCTGTGGACGGGGCTCTAGTGACCTTGTAGTTGAAGGGTCCTAAACCACCAACAAACAAACAAGCTACCTATAACTTGCACCTCGGTTGTGGTCCTAACCAGCTCCTGCTTCCTACCCTCTTCTAATTGACTGTTATAATTCCAGATTATATTCGAAAACATTTTTGAAGCAAAATCAAGATGCTGTTTTCTAATTTCGTTCCTCTACACAGGAGTAAGAGGATGGTGGGAACGTCGTAAATAAAGGAGGGTGGCTTAAGCCATTTTTTGGGAATCAACTCTGTGTGAAAGTAGACTGCTCCAAATCGATAGAATCTTAAGTCTGAATGTTTTTCTAGAGGAGCGTATTGTTAAAAAGAAATAAATGACGAGAACACGAAGACGGTGTGCAGATGATGAAGCAAACAAGACAGAAAAATCGATTTTTTTTTGCGTATTTATGTGGAACTCAAAATAGCTTAGCGTTGCTGGAGTTTTTCCTAAATCAATTTTACTGAACCTTTTCTAATAACTATTTCGTGGAGTGAAATAATTTCAAGCAAAAAAAAAATTTTTTTATGTCTCTAGTGATGTTTCAAATAAAAACTCAAATGATTAGCATCAATAATTTGCTTCACAGCATCCAGAGGACAAGATGGAGTTTTTCTCCATTTAATGATTCAGAAATGAAATTAAAATCCTATAATAGGATAGATAAGTGCTTATTCGAAAAATATTTTTTAATAGCGTTTATTTTTATGTATTCATTATTTTCTTCTTCTTCTTCAGAAAGGTGAAATTGTCTTGTCGGTGGTTTGCTTGATTCTTGAGTCCATGGTTACAGGTTCCGTCTCGGGCAAGGTGAATAGCATCTTTTGGGCGAGGTGACCAGCTGCCCATGAATGAAAGAATTCTTACTTCATCGCTAATCCTTTTCTAGCCTGTGGCAGGGGAGTGGCTTATTGCGTTGGACACACCAGCTCTCGTCTGATCACTCAAGTTAAGCAGCGCAACCCCAGCTAGTACTGACATGGGTGGTCGCTTAGGAAAACTGGGTACTGCTAATAACCAAACATCGTCACATTAGTGTAGTGTCTGGGTAGTCTCTGCATTGGAGCTACGTAGTGGAGGGAGCGGCAAATTGCGTTGGACACACCAGTTCTCGTCTGATCACTGAAGTTAAGCAACACAACCCCAGTTAGTACTGACATGGGTGGCCGCTTGGGAAAACTAGGTACCTCTAGTATCCAAAAATCGTCGCATTAGTGTAGTGTCCGTGCAGTACCTGCATGAGAACTAAACAATGGACGGGGCTCTAATGACCTTGCAGTTGAAGTGCCTTGAAACACCAACGAGAATCAAACTCGCCTTTGGCAGTATCGGGGGGGGGGGCCCGTATTTGTCTTATTGGACCACCTGAGAGATCTGCTGGTCAGTTATGCTTTTACGCAGACTGCTGCCAATCTAATACTGCAACCTCTAAGCTTGTTTAACGTTGATCTGTCTTTATTTGCTAACGTACCGTTTCCTCCACCGAGTTTCAATGAGCTTGCTTCTACACCCACCTGGAAATGTTGCCGAAGTATAGATCGGTAAAATTCCCAGGCGTAGGCGTCGGTAAATAATCTACAGAAGAAGGCAGATCGACATTAACTAAAAGCAAACCTGAGTTGAGTAAAAAAGGTTTTCTGTGGAGAAAACCATTCCTGTTGTCTTATAGGTAGCTGGTAGAGATGAGAAGGTGGTGTAAATTGATGAAATAATGAAGCCGGAAGACGGAAGTAGTGTGTAAGAGGGTTAATTTTTTTTGCGCTTGGCGCTCACATTCGCTGAGCTGTTGGAAGTACAGTAATACTAATCTCTTTGAATGGGTTTTAAACGTCATGCAGTCTGAGAAGTGGTGAAATGTTGATTTGCCTTGTCGCATTGCACAAGATGTTCGTGATGGAAATAGTGAATTAAGTAGTTGGTTGGGTCCTGACTGGCTTTGATGTATTCTTTTAGTCCGATAAGCCTCCAGAGGGCACGAAATTGAGAGGCCGAACTGCTGCATACTTCTGACTAGAATATAGCGCAAATTTTGTTAGAACGTATGCGCCAAATTTAATTTAACTTTATAAATAAAAAGTATTGGTGCGAACATTTAAACTGTAAATGCACCTCTTATGTTGTGGAATTTATATATTCGATGTGCAAATTACTTACGAATGTTGAATAACTTCCCGCTTCCTCTAATTCATCTTCTATCTGTGGTTCTACCCACGACTTATAGATGCTCAGGTAAAATTACATTCAGCAACGGAGGAATTGATTCGGTAAGCACCTGGTGTGTAGGTGGACGGAGTTCAATTCCCTTCAATTGAGGCAGGATGGTGCTACCATTCCTATTCAGCTATTCCTTCACTTTGTCATATGTGCTTTGAGAGGCAGAAAAAAAAACAATTCCTAACCCCCTTTTCCCTGCCTATGGCAGGGTCGGGTGCTTATCTTGTCCCTCTGAATGGACACAGGATCGATATATTGGGCAGTGATTTTTCCACAGCCGGATGCCGACCAAAGCTGCAACACCTATGCTTATTTATTGTCGGTCTACTGTTTGTTGGGGCATTCTCTCGACTCCAGGGGGCGAGCACCTACACCTGGAAATTTGCCTCATCTATCCGTTTCATAGTAGAGAGGGTTTTTTCACGTGCAAATGTCATCGTACACCACACGGGACCTCGGTTTTACTTCTCATCCGAAGGAAGACGCACTCGGGCCCTCTCTCTCTCGCCCGAAAGACGCCAACCCATCTCGGTCTAGTATCGAACCTAGAACTACTGACGCAGTTGCCGAGCATGCTACCAACCGCGTCACCGAGACGGGTGAGAACGGTGGTGTAACTTCAGTTGTGGTTGTGGAGCCCTACCGCGCTCCCCTTCCCCTGATTCTTGTCCTGAGTAGACAAGGTACACATATGTGGGCACTCTTTATTTGCCGTAAAGTCGCCGCATAAGACATTGTGTCGCGGCGGCTGGAATTCAGCAAGGCGGACAAGGCGCCCTCAAGGTGGTGCTTTGTTTAGCGCCCGGGGCAACCTAACCCCTTTGCCCCAACAAGTTACGTCACTGGTTGAGAGACAGAAAAGTGCATTAGAAAAAAATGATGGATGACGGTTTTCAGGTCGACTGACAACCCACCTGAGGCCATACTCCATTCAGTAGCGCCTTGTGAACAAAATAGGTACAAAGAACATCTCTGCCCTCTAAGCAATTTATTTGAACAATCAAAATTTACACCACAGTGAGCTAGAACAATGTGCTTATAAACAGATGGACGAGTCGCATGGTGGTTGTGCACTTGAGCCGTCAGGTCATGGCCTGTAGCACAGAACCTGATTAAGATGAATGACGTCTTTCATGTGAGAAGGAAGCCCGAAGTGCCCATTCCAAAGGGTGAGTCGGATGGTGTCTGCGATGCCACCTGCAGGTAAGAGTACACTATCTACATGGAATGAAAAGTAGGCGGAGATCGGCAAAATTTCCAGTGAGGGTTCAAAACTTAAGGGCCTCAAAATTGAAATAGCCTAGGGCCTCTCAATATCTAAACCCGGCATGGTTCCAAGGAAAAAGGGAGCGGCGAGTTGCGTTGGACACACCAGTTCTTGTCTGATCACTGAAGTTAAGCAACGCAAGCCCAGTTAGTACTGACATGGGTGGTCGCTCGGGAAAGCTGGGTACTGCTAATACCCAATAATCGTCGCATTAGTGTAGTGTCTGTGCAGTATATGCATTAGAACTACACAGTGGTCGGGTCTCTAATGACCTTGTAGTTGACGGGACCTTAAACTCCAACAATTCAAGGAAAAATATAAGGCCAGACGTTAAATAAGTAGGGATCAGCAATCGGTTATTTAAAATATACAACCTTACCGTTTACCAGTGTTATCGTGATGGAACGGGAGAAATGGATATTGACCCTGTCATAGGAGGGAAATGGTATGGATGACGATACACAAAATACGCATACAACCTGCGCTTGTAAAGAATATAATCAAATATCCATTGGCAAGAATTACTCTTCAGAGTGTTTGTCGCTAAGGCGTAGTAGAAAGTTCAACGTCGATCGATTAATGCCTACCCTTTTTCCAGGTCCTAAGTGTATAAGATACCTTAAAGGATAAATTTAATATTTAAAGTGGGAAGAGTTCTATGACCTCATCGTGACTGCCATTACAATGTATCTACAGAAACGCTGCCGCAAATCGTTTCCATTGAGTCAGATCTAAATATTAAAATTAGTCTGAAACTGCCTGATACATAAGCTCTACGACACCCTCTCAACTACCCCTAATATATACGAGAACGAAATTGCAGTCTTCTAGTGCCATAGTAGGGCTACTGACTCCTTGAGTGGTAATTTGATCTTATTTCCTGTCAGCGCCTCCGCGTCAAGATTATCAAGTTGCTCGCCGATCAATGGAGTTTTTCAGCCACTTCTGAGTGGGAAGGGAACTCTTCTTGGTTCTGGGTCACAATGTGAGGTGATATTATATTCTTGCATTATGGGTAGAGGTGGCCACGAGGATAATTGCATTTTGGGTTGGCAGCCAAGCCTCACAGAGCTGAAAACTGAGACCCAGGCTATTTTGTTTTGAAATGAAACAAAATATCTTCTGGTCTGGGTCAAATGGCCCTATTATTCCACTCCTACCCTCTTTTTGTTTAGGGGCCTCGTTAGCAGCTAGCTTAAACTCAGTTCAACTGTGTGTGTAAATTTCTTATTCTTGCTATGTTTCTCTCATGATTCCATGCTTGGGCCTGACATTTATTCTCAACACTGCTACAGGAAGAAATTATTTAGCAGTAATTGGAAGGATGGACGAAATGTGTCCATGAAATGTAATTAGGTGGCCTTTTCGGCAGCTGCGCCAGTGGTTCCTGGTTCGGTTCTGGATCGAAGTGGTTTGGCTTCTTTCGGGCGAGAGAGAGAGAGAGAGAGAGAGAGAGAGAGAGAGAGAGGCAGCTCGCTGTGCTCCTTCCGATGGAAGTGAAATAAAGCCGTGACTTGCTGTAGGATATCCGATGTCGCCACTTGATGTAAAAGAGCCCCTACTTCTTGCAACTTCTAGCTCGGCAGAAGCCCCACGTGTAAGAGCTCGCGCCCTTGTGTCAGTGGAAGTGCCCCAATAAAGAAAAAAGGTCGACGATGCCTAATATCATAATTGCTAATTGCAAGTATCTTTGCTGTCCATTGTAGTCTGAAATGAAATAAAGCCGTGACGCCCTTTAGGATATCCAATGTCACCACTTGATGTAAAAGAGCCCCTACTTCTTGTAACTTCTAGCTCGGCAGAATTCCCACGTGTAGGAGCTCACTCCCTTGTGTCAGTGCCCCAATGAAGGAAGAAAGGTCGACGATGCTAATATCATAATTGCAAGTATCTTTTCTGTCCACTGTCGTCTGCTCGGAATGAATTTTGTTTCAACTCCGGGAAAATGTTGGTGGTGTCTTGTTTGCCTTCGTCATTATAACCGAACTACTGTAATGCCTATAGCGGAATCGAGCCTGTAGGGGCTTACTTTGCTGTTCTCCAACCAGGGTTCTACAACCTGTTTCCACGTTTCTGATTTGGTCTTTCTCCATCCCCGTTTGTAGCCAATGGGCGACTGGTGGTTCCCCTTAGTGGATCTAATCATCTTTTTCTTCCCTCTCTTCTGATGATATGTTTTCTTAGGTTCTTTGTGCTGCTTTTTTTGCTCATTTCTATTGACATCTCAAGAAATCAGACACATCACTCGAATCTTCAGCGTGTATCTTAAGATGAACCAACCATAGACTCTCGTTATGATTTTAATGAAGCATAGTTTGTTTAGTTATCTTTTCCTTTCGTTGAATATCTCCTTATATTTGCTTATTCTTGTTCAAGTGATGCGTTAAGGAGATTGACAATTAGTGAATTTGAGGAGCTTCATTAAAATCTGCAAATGATATAACTGAATACCACTTGAAACGTCGTTGTCTCTTTCTCTTCACATGTATCACTTATGCATTTTTAAAAATAGTATATATTTGGTCTTGACGTAATTATTTGTTTAGGAGAGGAGGAGGTGCAAGGCTAAATAGTTACTAGCTTGAAGATAATGAAATATTCTTTTATAGAGTTGCGTAAATGTTAAGGACTCTCACAGCACCCTTTCCCCTCTTTTCCATCATTTTCCTTTGAAGATGTGTGCACTTGAACACATTCGCCAACGTTCACCAAAAGATGTTTGCAACTCTGTTTGTCAATGACATAGCAATGTGAAACAATGTTTTTTTTCCTCTCTTCCTTTTCTGAAGAAATGGTATTCAAGTAAAAATGGATTTTTCAATAAAATGGTAATATAATAATTGACCAGGGAATAGTAGCTTTAAAGGCATGCCTATAATGCCGCTTTTCTATTGGGCACCGTCTCAAGGAGTTGACTAACTCGATTCCGCATGAAAATCGTCGCTTTGAAACGGCCTAAGCATCGGGCTTTAACAACCATTTGTTTATGCTGAGACGTGGTTAAAGTTATCTCTGTGTAGAGATAGCTATTTAAAATGTGTAGCAAAAGTGCTTTTTGTGCAACTTTTGAGACCCAGTGTCGTTATAATCAGGTTCACTGTCGGTGTGTTTTGAATGTAGACATTAGTATGAAACATAAAGAAATCCTTTAAACGTAAACGTACAAGTTGTTTAGTGCCAAATATACTTAGTTTCTTTGCTTTTATCGCTCAAATGTCGGTTTGGTATCAAACTGGAGGCAGTTCAGTTAGGAATTATACAGAATAATAGTGTAGGGTGAGATAATTTCATCGGGAAAATGTGCTGCTGAATTGTGTAGCTCGTGATAGTAGTCTGATGTGCGTGCACATCGTTAGTTGTGCAAGTTGCAGTCTGGCTGCATTGACTTTCAACTGCTGTTGTGAGGAAAGGGTTTTTAGATGCCCTTAGCTGAAAGGGCTTTAAAGAAGGGCGTCCATGATGCTGAAATCTCCCAATTTGAATGCTAATTTAAAAAAAATACAAGTGTTATAACTAAAATAATATCTCTTCGGGGTTTTAGGCCCGGGAATGCTTGGTCTATGCCTAAATTCGGCCCTGTACTCTACTACTGTACTTTTCAATGTTACTCATCAAAATTCAAATCCTCCCTTTTTTAAACTAGTATCCATTGGTCACGCAGAATTTTGTGAAAAAAATATCTCAATATTGCCCCTTTAAGCACAGGTATTGATTCCTGGTGTGGAGGTAGACTGGATCAAGTCCAAACGGTGGTAAAATAATGAATGTGCCACTTCTGTTTTGCTGCCTATTGGCATATTGAAAGATAGCAGTCTGGGCGTGCTTTGTTGGGAGGCCTACTATTTCGACAAGGTATTTATTAAAAATAATAGAGAATAAACTAGACCGTTCGACAAGATGGAACCTGGATCAACTTAAGGCGTGGTCCAGCACGCTAGCTCTGCGCCACAAAGGTGGGTTAAGACAAGGTAGGTTGGAGAAGAGAATTTAGGAGCCGGTAATAGAGGACCTGATTTGGAATAGGACCCTCCTGCCACGCAGGACCTTAGCTACTCGTTTGAACTTAAACTATCTAGCAACCTGAGCCTTAGGTTGGGTCTTAGTACGTGTATGGGCTCTGATGTGGGTACGGGTATGGTGGTTGACTCCTTCGGGAGCGGCTATTTTGCGTCGTGCACACCAGTTCCCGTGTGATCGCTGAAGTTGAGCAGCGCAACGCCAGCTAGTAGTGGCATGGGTGACCGATTGGCAACTCTGGATACTGTTAATACCCAAAAATCGTCGTAACATCGTAGTGGCTGTGCATACTCTGCATTAGAACCACGCAGTGGACCGGGCTATAATGACCATTGTTGTTGAAGGGCCCTAAAATACCAACGAAGCGAAAAAGACTCCTTCGGACGAGAACCCTCCTGTGAACTATTTCTACCTGGAGCAAAATACACGTGGGTCATGGAATGTAGTAGCAGTTTCCGTGACATCAGTAAATTGCCTCGAGCAGTAGAGAGGACAATGTAACGTAATCCAATAAACCGCACCAAACTTAAACTGACCTTCTGACCAACATGAAATTGCTTTCATCTGCCATAGTATTCTTACTTGTCCTTCTTTCTCCTCCCAAAGAAACCACTGATCTCCAGCATCAATGCTTGTCTCTATAGTGGGTGTCATTCTAGCCAATAGTCCTGGTCTTGTCTGGTGTACACGATGCCATCTGGGTGTGAGAGACGCTTCAATTAAGTTAAATTAGACAGGCAGGCGTTCAACGAAGAATCAGTCTTCGGGTTCAACGAGCGCACTACGTCCTTTAGAGACAAATATAGTGGTGTGTTTTACTGAGCACACCTCATTGTTAGGTAAACTGTAGACATTTTTTTATTCAATCAATTATAAAGAGAGACTAAAATTAGGAATGTGCGTAGTCATGTACGAAACATCTGTAACTCTCACCTCATTTTTTTGGGTGCTGAAAAAAAACCTTACTTAATATTTAATGACAGGGTAACAGCTAGTGACAGTAAAACTTTGAGAATGCGCCTCGTAACAGGTGAGCACTTTTAATTAAGTTCACATACACCTTTAATGCTGCTAATATTAAATATGTCCTCCTTTTTGTATTAAGAGGGTAGCACATTATAATGGATTGATTTATCGGATACATGCTTAACTCTATTTTTCATAAGCAACATTAATCTCTTCTCAACTCCTCGTAGAGGGCATCTTTGGTGATAAAATTATACGGTGTGCAACTGAGTTTTTCATTATTTCTTTAATTAATTTTTTAGTAGGGATATGAGGTTCTAGGGCGGATGCAATGGGTCTATTTTAGTGTAATTGAAACAGGCGCATTTGTGTGTTTCGGTGGCTCTCTGTTGTTTGCTTGGCTCGTTAGCGAGTGGTTGCAGGCTCGAACCCGGCAAAGGCGAACGGCTTCTTTCAGACGAAAGGAAAAGTGTACGAGAAAAGTGCAAAGATAGGGTCCTGTTTGCCCCGTCTGAGGTAAAGAGGAGGTGGGAAGAGTATTTCCGCAGCCTCTTGAATCCTGCAAGGGGAAAGGACGACACTAACACCCATCCCACTTCTTCTGGGGTTGTGGACAGGGAAGCGAAGGAGGAAGTAGTCAGGGCACTTAGGAAGATGAAAGGTTAAAAAGTAGTGTGGCATAGCATAGCGTAGGGATGACCGGAATCACATAGCTTGGTCAACTTTTCAATAGGATAGCTAATGGAGATAGAATGCCTTCTGCATGGCGTTAGAGTTGGATAGTAGTACCACTCTTCAAGGGCAACGGTGATGTCCAAGATTGTGGTAACTATAGAGGTATTAAGCTAATGAGCCATTCCGCGAAGCCCTGGGAGGAGAGTAATAGAATGTCGCCTCTGGGATAGAGCTAGTGTCCATGAAAATCAGTTTGGGTTCATGCCAAGTAGGTCTTCATTCTGAGGCAGATGACAGAAAAGCATAGAAAAGAAAGATCTCCATGCTATCTTTATCGACTTGGAGAGGGCTTATGACGGTGTTCCACGACAGGTAGTTTGCGAGGGTTTTTCGAATAGTCAAGGATATGTATGATGGTTCCATAGCATAGCCAGGGTAAGGACACCTTGGGGAAATACTGGGGGCTTCCCAGTGAAGGGTGGGGTACACCAAGGTTCGACACTAAGTCCATATCTTTTCATTCTGGTTATGGACGAGCTGCTGACGAGAGTGGGAAAATTGACGACGATATTGGAAAACTTAGTAATTTCAGAGAACAAGTAGAGAAGGGCCTAAACGATATTAGAGGGGCGATAGAAAGCGAGGCAGCATATTTGCCGCTCAATTAGGAAGGACAGGAAAATAATGGGGACGTACTCTCTAGGGGCGAACTGGTGAAGAAGGTGCAAGAGGTTAAGTTCTTAGGATCAACGCTCCAAAGCAATGGAGAGATAGACTTGGATGTCAACCACAGAATCAGTGGGAGATGGCAGAAGTGGAGACAAGCAAGTTGAATCCTGTGTGATAGGAGGGCCCCAATCAAGTTGAAAGGGATGTTTTAAGGGGCAGTGGTTAGCCCAGCCCAGCTCGTGGGCTTCAGACGCCCTAGGCAAGTGGGTCCATCGCCGCCCCCCCATTAAATTTCATGCAGTTCTAAATTGTCCGAGCGTCCCTCACGCCCTTGGTATTTGTCCCAATGCCAATGCATTGCTAAGGCTCTGCAACAAGGCGCCTCGAGAAAGCCAACATTTAGAAAAGGCCCCATCAATCACAGTTGGGAACCCCAGGATTATGAACATTTTACATGACGGATAAACTGCATAGCAAGGAAGTAGCCTACCTCTGTAATTTGGCCGCCCCTATGAAATTTACCGCCATAGGCAGCCGCTTAGGCTTGCCTGCCCCATGAGCCACCTCTGGGTTAGCCCCACTATGCTACATGGAGCTACGTAAATGAAATGCAAGTAGCCAAGATGCGAATGCTGCGGTATACGAGCGGGGTGTCGAGAGCTGATGGAGTTAGGAATGAGTACATTAAAGGTAATCTTGGGGTGGGGGACATCGCGGAAAAGATGAGGAAGAGTAGGTTGAGGCAGTATGGACACGTAATGAGAAGAGGGAAGGAGGAGCTCGTTAGGTCCATTTCAGGAATGCAGGTGGCTGGAAGCATTCGGTGCAGGAGGAGATCGAAGCAGACGTGGGAGCAGGTTATCTGTAAGGAAAAAATGTTAGTGTGTGGGGTGGACGTGGACCTGGTGAGAGATAGGCGGAAGTGAAGGGCTAGAAGCTACAGAACCGGCCCTACTACAGGCGGAATAAGTGTATGATGATGATAGTTTGTAGTCAGGATGTCAGATTTGTCCGATAGTGAGTGGGCTTTGTGAGGACCTCTTAAGCAATACTTTATGGCCTATAGTTGTGGGTAGGTCCGCCACGGTTCTAAATTTGAATTTTTGTATCCCATCTCAGAGTAGTAAGCGAAACTTGTGCTTGCTAAAGGGTTTATAGTATCGAGGAGCACAACCGCCTTTGAGCGTCATTACTAATGGAAACAGGCGGTAGGTTGTTTTTAATATTGTTTATGGAGCACAAACTCTCGACTTGACGTCCGCTTGGTGAATTCTAATTTGGTTGAGCCTCTTATTTCCAAAGGGACCTTCAACTATATATTTCAAAAGTAAGTTCTTTAATGTACTGAGTACATAGACCCTTGACGTATCAGTGGGTAGTCGATTTCATTTTTTTTTTGGTCCCTTCCACCTCCTCTTCGTCGTAGACGTCGTTTTCTTCTTCCGTACTCTTGCTACCATTACACTCACTCTATATGTATGGTTATGTAAGGTCGTTAATTTTTAAGATGTATCTATGCACTTAAATTTCAATACATCCGAGCTTCTGAAACAGAAAGTGCTTTTCAAGTCTTATCTTTTGCAGACAGATGCCTGAACTGCTTGTGTACGTGTGTGAAGGAGGTGTGGGGGCAGATATCTTAAACGTAAGGAAGACGGATAGGAAGAAAATGTTCCCTCTACCTCTCCCTCTTCTTCCAACCTCCTCGTCCATCTTTATATGAAATGTCGGAATTTTCCAGGGGTTGCAAGGGGAGAGGACGATGTTAACAAAATTGTTGTGAAAGTGGTGGGGCCCTCGTGACGACGTGTATTAACCTTTTTACTACACTAAAGAAATCCAAATAACAAAGGAAAGCAGAAGGGGAAAAGGCTCCCCCTTATTTATAAAACGTTGATGAGTAATAGTTGTAATTGACCATTAAGTTAAGGGGTGTCATAGTGGGCAGTGTGGCGACAGTACATTTGAATGGGCAAGGTAGATACTCTCCCTATTATTAAAGGGCAGATAACGACCAAAGTTTACCCCTCGTGTTAGAAATATTAAATCATTTAGTTGCATAAGGACCATTTCTTTGGGATGTACATTAAAAGGACCTTTAATCCACCCTATCATAACAAATAGATACTGAAAACTTGCCATATTTCAAGTGACATCTTGCCTTGGCATTTTATCTTCAGGGTTTTTGGACATAGGCGCTTTCTGGGATGAAGAAACTTAAGAATGAATTGATAACCCCTTTCTCCGCCTCCAACAATGTAGGGCATCCGTGAATTTTGGATATATTGACAGAAAAGAATGGCACCTCGCTATATTTAGAGCGATACTTATCTATGGGAGGTAAGAAAGGGGATAATAGAGAGCAAATATTGGGATAGCGGTTTTGATATCCACCTTATCTTAACCACGTTTTTACTCCTTCTCATGGCCGACTGGAGGTTTTACTGGGTCTCAGGAAATATGAATTAATGGCGAGTACATTTTTGAAGCATCAGAAATTATATTGTCATATGTTCTTGAAAATTTTAAAGTGCGTGGGGCCCTCTGAGCTTGAGGCCTCTATCTCATTTCAGTTAGGGCCAGATGGGGTTGTAAAATTGAAACCTAAAACTATTGGTTTTAGGTGACTGCAAAATAAAAATTAAATTTTGTTGCAAATGTTCGTGACTGTTTTAAGCAAGCCTTCACTATCTCCTTCTGACAATTCCTTTCCATCCCAGACATGGGGCCTCTATAGCAAAATGCTCCTGAAACCCCCACGAGCAGCAATAATTCTAGGATGTTCTCACTATGATTGAAACAGACGAATGTTGTTTTCCAGTGCCCTTTGTTCGTGCGTGCACCAACACCCATCCAGTTTGCGAACTTAGAGACGTCGACCTCATACTAAAGTCCGAGAGACACGAAGGTTCCACAATTTGGAAATGAATTCTCTAGTCCTATTTAATGGGTGTGTTAGAACTGCTGATTAAGATGCAAAGGGCACTTTGATGGTTACTGGCAACTGTCCGCGGACTAGTACTTTTATCGCGTCTGCTGTTAAATGTCTATTTAAATGGTTATGGGTAAATTATAGGTCTATATAGGAGCTACTGGACAACGAATGGCCTGACTAAAAATTACGGGTAAAAGATCATATCGGGTTGTTATGGTGATGATGAATGGTGGCGATAAAGGAGATGGGGAAAAAAGAAAGATGATCTTGAGCAAAACAGAGCAGCAGTACGAGTTGATGATGCATTTGAATGAGGAATGGGATTCTGTCTCTTCATGATGCTCATAATTTAACTTTTTGATTTTAATTTCTTTTTTTAATTTTATAGCGTCTTGTTCAACCACCGAACGGGGCTTAGGTGGTATACATGTTATCCTGATGAATGTCCGAGATTACTTCAGGCAGGTGGCTGTTACATTTTCAGAAGTAAATATCTTAAATAATTGTAGGGCATCACCTGTCTCTGGGGCTCGTCTTGCTACCCTTTACTTATTACACTGATTAAGAGGGTCCTACACTGACATGGCAGTGGGCAGTGAGGACCCCACTCGAAACTGGAGATATCGACTGATGCATCAACGACGCACAAGAACGACATGCACAGGAAATTTCGGGACATGGTGTGATGTCATCAGCACGTAAATGAACCCTTTCTTCAAGGAAAAATTGTGTGATTCGTTAATATTTATTGGTTTAGTCGATATCTCCGCCCATGGCGTTGATTAATGACAGTTGAGTCTCACCAGCTGCGCAAAAGGTTTGAAAACGTTTGCCGGTACTAAAGATGTTCGCGAACTATTTTTTTGGTGATGGCGATACTGGCCGGAATTACATTCGTGGTGCGCAAATATGGAATTGCTTCCAAATGAATGCTCTCAGGAAGAGTTAAGAAAAGCACGGATTGTTTTAGAAACGTCTACGAACGTTTGGGAACGCTTGGAAGAAAGCCTTACTTGACCATTTTTTAGTGGATACCCGGTTTAAGAAACACATTTAAGCAAAACCTTTAACCTTATATGTCTCTCCATATGGGGCTCGCATAGGTGGACTGCACAACTCTGAAAACTACTGATTTGAAGAATTCTTATCTTGTTTTTAAATAACTTAAGAAATTTTTGGAATGTCACTGTTACTTTAGGTTCATATTGAACCATTGGGCATAAAAAATAAGATTTTTGCAGTTGTACCTTTGGGTCATCCCTGTTGTCATATTTGCACCGTACCACACTTAGAAATTCTGTAGTGCCTCGTATATTTCTTGCAGAAAAGCACAAGTGTCATCACGGTCTGTTGGATCAAAATTCAGAAAATACGGGTGAATAGCTAATTGATTTAGATTCCGGTCATAAGGTCCGAAGAATAAAGCCCAACAACCCTTAAAAAAGTGCAACACCAATTCTTGGCCCCCTCAGATGACAAAGGCCTACTGGGGAAATGATTTATCAACATCAGGAAGAGAGCTCATACAGATGCAAGTTCTGCCTGTATACACTTACGTAGTACTTACTGACTTCGACGGACCACATCTTTACTTCCTATCCGACTGGAGGCGCACTTCTGGGTTACTTTTCACCCTAATAACATTACCCATCTTACCAGAATCGAACCTTCGATCATGACTTTAACAGTCATGGGTTCAGATCAAACTCATTTCTAGCTCTATGGCATGGTCAGGTAGGCCTACCTATTTATTCCAGTGGAACCAGAAGCACGAGGGCGAATTATTGAGTGGCATATTTACTCCGCCAGCGGCCGATCTGAAGGTGCAGCCTACGCCGGCCTGCGAAGCCAGCCGCGAAACCAGAGGATGAGCGTCAGCGGTAGATTTCCACCACCTGTAAGGGGCGGAAAGGGGTTCTTTCACGAGCAAACGGTATGCTTACGTAGCCTGAGGCCTACCTAATGCTACAAGACGTTAGTTTTTTTTTTTTATCGCAAAACTCTTTTTTTATCGCAAACATTTCCTCCGCCGTCGCCAGGGAAAGAGCCCCTACACCTGAGGGAGGTAGAAAGGGTTCTTTTACTTGCAAGTGACAGTGCACATCACGCAGGACTACGGTTTTGTTTCCTGGGCGACGGAAGGCTCACTTTGGACTTTCCTCTTCTTACCAGAAAGATTCCGTCTTGGCACAACTGATCCTGCAAATATGGGCCCTACATAGGCTTCTGCTCCAGATATTTTTTACTAAGCTATTTGTTATTTCGAGCAAAAATTGTTCCTTTATAGATGAAATCGTGGGAGCCGTGGGTGCATTGGACAACCAATTCTCTTCTGGTCACCGAACTGCTTGTGCTAGCATGGGTTACCACTTGGGAATCCTGGGTACTAGTGATACCAAAAAATCGTCGTAACAGCGGTAGTGTCTGTGCAGACTCTGCATTAGAACTACGCAGTGGAAGGGGCTCTGATGACCTTTGTAGTTGACGGGTCCTAAAACACCAACGAACCGAATGTCGCGCGTGACACATGGGGGTCACAGATCTAATGGGTAAAAGGAAGAATTTCAGATTTATCTTGTTTAAAAAAAAAAGCCACTGACCCTGGTCAGAATCGACTATGAGCACCTTGATGCTTTCGGTGGCAAGTGCACTACCTCAATTGAGTTCCTGCAGACCTAGTGTATTATGATGTGGTTATTTCGGGGCCTTCTAACGGGTTTCCGTTAATTTCTATTTCTTTTTAAATGGCCTTAATTTATTCGTTTGTTGAAAAGCTTTTGCCTAAGAATCTATTTCTCTGTTCATTTCAAAATCATGAAGAAAAAAGCCTAATGCTTATAGTCATTGTTGGTTACTGTTTACGAGTTACGTGTTACAGAAAGCAAAATTCTGATCTAGTTTTGGCATATATAACCTCTGAAATCGATCGATAACTAACTTCGACGTTGGTGACGTATGCTAGCAGAAAAGAAATTTTTTTCTGTTTTTCTTTTTGGCATGAATCGCAAAGCTTTGCACTGGAGATTGATAAACGTAATTTATGCTTGTCCCTATTCATGTGTTCAGTCTTTTGCTGTGTTTTTCATGTTTTGCAGCTTCAGCTTATATTTGTCTCTTGTTTTCATCCTCTTTTATCCCCTCACTCTTCTCTCTTTCTCCATCATTCATTTGGCCATTTGTATTTCTTCCCATCCTTTCATATAGTATATCCATCCTTGTGCGCCAAAATTTTATCCTTCCTCCCCTTCTTCTCCCCTTTCGTATCCTCATCTCTCTCTCCTCACATCTTCCTATTCCCTCTTTTTGAATGGTTTGCATTCGGTAATATATGAGTGCTTGGAGGGTAGCATGGTATCAAATGCAAATTTGAGTTTGCTTACTTCTCACGATGAGATTAACGGAGACCCTCTTTATTGTTTAAAGTGACATCTTTCTTTAACATCGCTCATCTGGACATGAACTTCGGGGAATAGGTAGGGAGGGGGACCCTCTACTGAAGGGTACAGTTGAGAGATGAGGGGATGGTGTTAATTGTGTGTGGCACAAAATACTACATGGAGCTGAATGGAATTGGAAACTGTGGGTGGTGAGATAGGGAGAGGAGAAGGAGGAGGAGGAGGAAGAAGAGGGTGTGACTGGAGAGGGCAGCAATGGCACCAATGTTATTTAACTCTGAAATGATGGCTACTGCGTTGGAGTATCGAAGGGGTTGGAGGGACTTCCGTTTGTCTACTCTCATTCTCTCTCTGTCCCCTTCCTCATCACTCTCCTCTTATTTTCTGCCTCCCTATCGAAATGGATTTCGTTTTAGAAAGGCTTTAGGACCCACACTTTCAGGCTCCATTTACTTAGCGGATATTGCCCATATTCAACCGTTGATCCAACTTCAGACTTGTGGTTATATTTGTGAATTGAACGGGGTAACACTCGTATACAGATGGACGCTTTTCTATCTCTTTTACGGAGGTGCTTGGCAGTCACGTTGGTAGCTTGAGTGACCATGAGGATGACGGTTGAATTCGACGAATATTACGAGGAAGATGATGATGATGTAGATTCAATAACTTTGTGCGGGAATCACATTTAGAGGAGTATGTATATCTAGTGCAGCTCATGAAAGTTAAGGCTCGTAAGGTTTCTTTTCCCTCCACCCCTTTCCTTCCTTCTCTCTCTCTCTCTATCCATTTTTCCTTTGTCGTCGTGCGATTTGAAATCTATTTTCCTCCGGTACTTCATAATTTATAGAGAATTGGTTTATGGTAAACCGCGCGTGAGTTTTCATATGTGTCCTTAAGCTAACGAAACGTAGAGAAATTTGGGACCTTATAGATACGAAGGGACTCGAAACTGATTGCAAGATAAAGGTATAATATAGAAGGAGGACCGGAAATGTCCCAAAGCAGTTTGAGTAGAATGATTTTTTGTGGGGGCGAAGTAGTTATTGACTGTAGCTACCTCTCTCATTCCTCCCTGGAATGTGCCCTTTGTAAAGTTCTCTTCTGTCTGACACCTTGCAAAACCCCTTAAATTCATTTTATTCATTCTTACCACCCATTAATAATCTGAAAAATTCTGTAAATTTATGAAGGAATAGATTTCAAAATAACACTTACAGTAGGTCTACGTTATTGGAGGGATAAGGTGTTTACTGGTGCACACGTGGAAAATTAAACGATTTTGAAAATATTTGGGGCCTGGTAACAACCGCATTTAATCAAATTAACAGTCGTAATTTTTTTATTATTTGCTGTCTTGAATTTTGACTGAGACAGTTCCGAATATTACGGTTCTTTCTTGGACTAAGGAAACTCTCCGCTGTATAAAATTTGGACGTGGTTTAACCAGCGAGACGTGCTTGTGGTTAGATGTGCTTCCGATTTTGGGATTTATTTTCGTATTTTGCACACCTCTAGGTTGAAATAGTGCGTTCTTGGGCCCAAAACCTTAACAAAGACTCAGTAATAGTCCATTACATTTTTTTTTTCAAATTGGAAAAGTGAATTTTAATCGGAGAAGTTTTGGATATTGAGTTGCCATTCAATTGCTTCCTATCTCTGAGAAGGGACAGGACCGCTTTACTCCCCAAAGTCCTAGACTGGATTTCGTGGTGCTCATGTCGACATCGTAATAAAAAAGGCTAACTATGAAAGAGACGTTTACTGAAGGACACTGAAAAGGTTGTGTCAGACAGCAGTAGAAAACCCCACGGGACTACTGCGTTACTGCTTCGTGGTTCGGTCCTGGACGGATGTGGCTTGAGTTCTTTCAGGCTAGTGTAAGAGCTCGGAAAGGAAAAGTGCCCCAACGGAGAAAAGAACAAGCCCAATAATAGTTATTGAACATTGGTGTTTGAGATTTAGATTAACAGCCGACTGCGTAAAATGCTGTCCAACAAATAGCTCATTTGTCCCAGTACGACAAAGATGGGTACTTAACCATAGGCGGGAAAAGAGGTTTAGATGACAAAATAATTATAATTTTGCTATTAGAATGGGTTCCAGTGAATCTATGCAATTTATCGCCTCTAGCTGTTAGGGATGAAGTCGTATAGGCTTCTGCATCTTCTCATAAACCAGTTCCAGGGTCCATGGCTGCCGACGACTATACGGAGAAAGCCCTAGTTGTGACGATGTAGTGTTCATCTTATTTGTCACTGGTGTTATTTGCGCACGAAATTTTCTTTTCGTTCGTTGTTTTGGAGGGGAATTCATCATGACAGAAATCACTTTTTGTATTTTGAACAGTAAAAAGACATTTTTGTCCTTCGCTCATTTATTTCATATCAAAGTAGCCGAGAGGTTAGCATAGTCTGCGTATTAATTTGATTGAAATTAAAATAAGGCGTCGATTTTTAATCTGCCAAACATGCCACCCCTCCTCTGGAGTAAACCATCATTTTATCAGCTTTCTGGCTTTTGAATGGCAACTCTGGAAATTAAATATTCATCCACAGAGGTGGAGTTGGCCAATGGAAAGATACAACGTGGAAGGCAAGACTCCACCTATTTCCTCCCATCAGCCTTGGGCTCTTAAAAATCGATAGCAGTGAGCTGCTTTTTTTTTATATTTGTAAGGGCCGTGGGTTTGTATATCATCTTCTGTATAACAAGGATGCGTTAGATTTTGGTTGTTATTATCCGGCCGGCCATTACACATTGGCGCGCAACAGCGCCACCTAGCATCGATATTTGCATTAGAAAAACAACTCTTTCTCTTTTGCCTTCCTCCATTGTTGTCTTATTTGTACGCGATGGGAAGAAAAAGATTATACTTCTTTTGTTAGCTTTCTGTAAACAAATGTTAACTTTTTTCTCTTGAAATATATCCGTTCAGATGTAAATAAAGAACATATCTCTGTATATTATAAACTAGTTTGCAGTCAAAAATGTTGTCTTGCTGAAGCTAGTATCATTAGCTCATTTTAGGCACCATGGATGAATGATCACTGAAACGTCAGTTGTGGCTTTTATTTTCTCTATCTTTACGGGGAATGGGCCCTATGCATAAGTTAAATTCATTTTTGGAACAGTAGAACCATTTTAATACTGCCAGAATTTGAATTTGTATTTCATGTTGTTTGTTGGTGTTTTGGGGCCCTTCAACTGCAAAGGTCATTAGAGCCCCGTCCACAGCATAGTTCTGATGCAGAGACTGCACAGACACTACACTAATGCGACGATTTTTGGGTATTAGCAGCACCCAGTGTTCCCAAGCGGCCACCCATGTCAGTACTAGCTGGAGTTGCATTGCTTAACTTCAGTGATCAGACGAGAACTGGTGTGTCCAACGCAATTCGCCGCTCCCCAATATGGATGGAAGTTAAATATCTCTGCCACTTGAACAGGCCCTCGTTTGAGTTGTGTAACTTTGGACCTTTTTGTTGAATGGGAATTGTTTTGTGCAATTTTGAAAGTTAGGGATTCGGGAAGATCCACATAACGCCCTTAAGGCCTCTAGCGAGCCACATTTGGCAAAATGCTCCTAATGTAGTTCCCAGTTCTACGAATTGGGCGGTTATTTTTAATATTTCTTAACGAGTAATCGTGGAAAATGCGGGACTGCGGACTGTAGTTATAGACCTAGCGGGTCATAGTTTGCCCACTACTAAAGCAGGGTCATATGGGATTAATAAATAATAAGCAGTATTTGCGCTTCAGCTAAAAATAGTGCACATTTTTATCTAGAAAACAGTAGCTGAATTTATTAGGTCGATTAGTAAACGATTAATATCTAGGATGCGTTTGAATAAAATAACTTTCTTAATCAGGTTGTTTTGTTTATTCACATTTTGCGTGCAGGTTGTTAAGGGTTTATGCAAAGAGGAATAAGCCTTATTGATTGATTTTTGTTTTCTCTGTCTCTCTCTCTCTTTTTGGAGCCACTGGTAAAATTAAACATTTTGTGCCGTTAACGAATTCGAATTTGTCGTTTAATCTTGCGACTAAAAACGTGACCCTACATTAAAGAAATGTCCCATAAAAATGATATCTGTAAATAGACGGGTATGCCACACAAAATAACGATCGTCAGCAAGATTATGAAATTTCATCCGAATATTTGGGTCACATGTTCATCTAAATATCTTCTACATGAACAGTTTAGGATAAAGGGGTCTTACACCAAAGGAAATGTTGACGATAAAGAGTTATTCTACAAAGCGATATTATTCACTATGTTATCGTAAGCGAAATACATCCAAATTTAAATTTCTTTTAAACAAGAACGGCTTTCTCTGTCTCATTATTAACTTCGCTTATTCGTAAAGATATTTTGTCGATCAAAGAAAATTTTCTTCAATTCATTGGTAGCATGATGGAAAACTTTGTAATCCTTCGGTTTTATTGTTAGATAACTTTAAAAAAAATATTTTTTGGTTAATCATTGCAGTACATAAAATTTATGAGCATTTTGCAACCCCTCTCGTCTCTTCCCCAACTTTTCTTACCAGAAAAATAAATTGGGAGTACGCAATTGGTCTAGTGACATGCTTAATCATTTTCTAGGCGCGAATTTGCCAGAAGGATGCTACGGAAAATTGCAACTCAGCAATCAATGGTGAGGGTCGAAACTGACTGCTATCCATTTCCATATTTGTCTGTAGTATTTTTCTCTTCGCAATTATATACCTTCACTATTATTATCTAGTTCTGTTAAGCTTGAAAATTCCTTAAATTAGCTAAGAAAAGCCCTTTAATATTATCGATTATAATGCGCGTGATCCTTTTGGGGGGAGTGGAACTGCATGGCTGCCAAACGGTAGGAGAATTTTGATAATAACGGAAATGCCTTGTTGACCACGCCTACACCGCTCTCTATTCCTTCCCCCTCCTTCCTCTCTTTATTTCCCTTAAAAATTGTTGTTAACAGATGTTAACATTTCCATGTTGTTAATTCGTTGTTGCTTTTGGAAAGCTTTCATCGACGTGCTGCTGTAATTACTATTTTGCAGTATCTTCGCCTCTCTCTCCTCTCTCCACTTGTGTACACCCTCTTGTGTCTCTTTCTTTCACATTTGCAACTATCACACCTTGCTTGTGTCGAAATCCCCGTTGTAGAGGTCCTTCTCTATCTCCGATATATTTATCCCGTGTTGCTTTCAAAATCTTGAAGTGGTCGCCTTTAAATCGGGAAGATTTATTGTGATGCTGCTGTTGCGGCTGATGCCTCTTGGCTAATGATATGCTCAACTGAAGCCCAAAAACTTGAGAAGTGGGATTTCGATGCGTGTTAACTGTTATTTGGCCCAATATATTTCATATCGTTTTAACTTGTTTGGGGATTAAAAGATGGTGGTGGTGTGGGAGGACGCTGCTGAAATTGACGACGGGCGGGATCTCTAGACATTAAGATTAAGTGAGGAGGATAGCGGTGTTGCAGCAGGGTCAAATGGACTGAATTAAGTATGATAAATACCAAAGAGGTTAATATCAGTGTTGTTTGAAAGAGGAGCGCAGATAGAAACCAGTTTAGAGGCAAGAGGGGCGTTTGGAGAGAAGAGGGAGAGAAAGTGAGTCAAGGGAAGAGTATATCGCCAGAGTGAGGTCAATTTGGTGATAATGCTGCACTAGTTCACATATTCAGTGACGTTGTATTGATATCATCGTACCCCCTGTACCGTCTACGGCAGGGTCGGATCCGTGAGTTTGAACTCTTCACTCACTCCTATCTCCCCCCAAGTCCCTCCCCATCCACCCCACACACTGCTATATCCCTCTGCACAACCTGCTCCCACGTCTACTTTGCTATTGCTCTACTTCGGGTACTTCCAATTACCTGCATCCACAGTAATGGACCTAGCTATCGCCTCTTCCTCACGTCTCACTGCATGCCAATACCACCTCATTCTATTTTTTCTCACTTTTGAATTGATATCACCGTTAAAAAAAAGTCTATCACTAGCCCCTCTTTTCCTATTGTTCTTCGTCATCATTACCACCTTCTTTCAGTCCCTCAACTCTTTAGCTTCAGGATGTAGGCGCTTTTTCGCTCACTGCACTTCCTCCGACTGTTCATGTGCAAATAAGCGGCAGATCGGACTTCATTTTTAACCTCCTAGAGATGCATAAATAATGAATATGCCTGCATGATATTCGGCTGTGAAGACTTCAGATATATATATATATATAGATAAATATACATACATAACCATATAAATAGATAAGTGTATGCAAGCCTTTTATAATCCCTTCTTCAATCATAGTCGTCGAAAGTATGTCCTATGGTCTGTTGCCTTCAGGATGAGCTCGATGGGGTGGTAGAGATGAAAATATTGGACAGTGGTTGTTTTCTTCACCGAATGAGAGGAGGAGAGAAGAAGGATGGCATAAAAGATTAGAAAATGGAGAGCAGGGTGCACTGTTGTAGGTCTGGGGGCAAACTGCTGATGATGCTGCTGTTGTTGGAGAGAAAGGATGGCAAAGCAAGTGCTGCGTTGTTTTTGGGCCTTCTTCTTTAATGTCACTTTATAATTAATGATGATCATTTTTGTTTTCCAGAACAACCTAACCGATAGTGAGGTCGTCTGAGCAAAGATTTTTAAAAGCTTAATTTAGAGTGGAAGTTGAAGAGGTTATTGTTGTCAGCGAAAATGATAATATGATGGTTATTTAATCTCCGAATAGTTCAACAATGTATCCAGCTTTCGTCTTAAGCGACAAATTAGACCAGGCAATATTTTAACACAGCCCCCAAGATGGTGAATTTTTAATTCGTAGTCTAGAAGTTATTCGAGAGGATGAAATACAGAAATCAGTTTCAGACATGTGCATGTGACATTTATTTCTTAAAGACGTGACTTGTCAACAAAATGGAGGACGGTTTATGAGTCTCCTCATGTTGATTTAACCCCAGAAATTATAAATTCTCAGATGACTTCGAAGAAATGTGCTGCTGCTGATAGTGAAATTTGAATTTGACGTTTCTAAGAAAGGCCAAATATAGATAACTAGACCAATCTCTCTCTCTCTGAATGAAAGTGAGAAAAATAAGAAAAGCATTAGTTCATTGACGACTTATAATTTCATTGTTCCTCATCTGAAAGACATTCAAAATATTCTCACAAGACGTTACATTATATGCAATATTTTTCCGAGAATTGGGAGAATTCTAACGTCGATACAAACCCTTGTGTTTTTGAATTTTTCTCAAATTATGCAGAATTTATTGGCATTATTGAACATAATTCTACACTGGTATCAAATGAAGACATACTGGAAATATTAAAATGTGTAAAATGTGTAAAATATAACTGCAAACATTTCTTTAACCGCCAGAAACACACGAGAAGTAAAAAAAAAATCGGTTTTACGGAAATCAGCAATAATATGACATCTTTTTGCAAATTTTGTTGAGTCACAATCAAACCTTGGGCTACTTAGAATTGTGTGTTCATCTCAACAAAATCATAGTCACGCCATTGCGAGACAAATTCTAGCATATTTTTATACTTATATTATGGTCAATTCTCATCTGTTGTTAGGACCCAATGGTAGCCTGTCTCACTGGTTTCTTTCGGACGTCACGAAAAACCTTAAAGGTACCTTCCGAAAGGTGGGAGATGGTCTCCGGTGACGTATGCATCGTCATCTGTCAGTAAAAAAAAGCCCTTTCTGCTTAGAAAACAATCAAAATTGGACACCCAGGTTCAGAAGCTTGTCATCCAGGCTCCAGTAATGGATCCAGCACTTGAAGGGCTCAAAATACAATAAGTTCCTCAAGTGCAACCTAGATTTGAGGCGTCCTTTTTTCAAATACTAAGTAATGCTATCAAATCAATGTATTAATAAAAGAAATGCTAATTAATCGTGTCCTGAAATAAATTTCTGATTTTAGCCTTTTGCAGTTACCGATATGAAGATGCTAAATTACTGAGCCAAGTTGCGTTGGTAGTGCAGCCAAGTTGCGTTGGACACACCAGTTCCCGTTAGATCACTGAAGTTAAGCAGCGCACACCCACGTCAATACCAACTTGGGTGGTTTGTAAAGAACGTTGGGTGCTGCAAATTAACCCTCTTCCTCCTCCTTTCACCTACCTCCTCATCTCCCGTGGGCAGCCTCCTAAGGGGTTAACCTGTTATGGCTGCATGGCTTACACCCCAACCCACAAACAAACGAATCAAAACTAACTGAGGCCCCTGACAACCCTAGATGCCAAGTACACGCTTCTTCCGTCAGATGGATGATGATCAGCCTCTGCTGGTTTTTAGCTTAAAATTTCAGTGAAATCTTGTGCTCTGGAAATGTGCAAATAGTTCTTTGTCAGAATATTCTTTGTTAGATTATGTTTCTGAATACTTCTATGCTTTATGTTGTTACCTGAAAGCAGAAAGTGAGCATTTCCGTATCCTGATTTATCAAAATTTCTCTTTTTTATTTTAGTTATTATCTTTTACGGTAAGTAGAAGGATGGTAGGCGAACAAGAGTTTGCAGGACGATCCAGCACCTCGTTCCCTTTCAAAATATACTTTTGCTAGCTCTCTGCTCCCCTTAGACAATGAGAATAGAAAGTGAAACAACACGAGGCACTAGTAATTTTCTTGGAAACTACTCAAGACAATCTCCCCCCTTTTTTGAAGCTCTAATCTCTCTCTCATAAATTGGTTTAGGCTTTACTTTTTTGCAAGAATCGTCTGTATTCGGTAATAATCACACGTATAGAAAGGTTTGCTTTCAACGTACTAAATGCACGTAGCTCGTTTTGCATAAAGGCGATCTAAGAGCCGTCTTGTAACAAACAGACTAGCGCTCGTGCGCATGTCTGAACACTGACATCATCTTGTGACAATGGTTGCCGAATTTTTTAAACGACCCTTTGGAGAGGATGCACCAAAAATCCAGAGACCGCCAGTGAATATTTTGATATTAAATATATTTGAAATCACTCTTATGAAAAGTTTGGAACCTTGGCCATCAGACATAATTTTTAATTGAAAGATATCAATATTAAAATTGTTAAAACCTCCTGAAAATAAATTCATTCTTCATCGATCACCTAACGACCCTTTAACTCTCATCGTCCCTCTGAGAGTCGGAGCTGACCACTTTGGCAATCACTGGTTTATGAAACAGCCAATTTACTACATTCAGATTAAATAGCCATAGGTCACCTTTCTTGTTTAGAACATGCAGCATGGTTGCGGCTTGGGACCTCAGAATTTTGGATGATCTGTCAGAAATTAGTGAGATAGGGTGAGCATAAACCCTAATGGAGTCCAGGGAGTCTTTGCGTTTCTGGCTGTTTCTACGTTTTCGGAATGGCGTTATGCGAAATTTGTGATTTTTTTTTTTTTTTTTTGCAATGCATCGGCTCATTGTTAACATCCTAAACTCACAAACATTGTATAATAATCACTCAAATTCACCCACCGATGATAGAATTACCGGGACATCCACCTGGTGAATACGACGGCTGAGTTCAATTCCCAGCCGGGGAGCGGCGAATTGCGTTTGGACACACCAGTTCTCGTCTGATCACTGAAATTAAGCAGCGCAACTGCAGCTAGTACTGAAATGGGTGGCCGCTTGGGAAAACTGGGTACCGCTAGTATCCAAAAATCGTCGCATTAGTGTAGTGTCTGTGCAGTTTCTGCATCAGAACTACACAGTGGACGGAGCTCTAATGACCTTGTAGTTGAAGGGCCCTAAAACACCAACAAACAAACAACTTCAATTCCCAGCCATTGAAAGACGATGGTGTTGCCACTGCTGCTCTTCTCCCCTTCTCTTCCACCATTGGCACTTTGAATAACGTTAGTTGGTTGTGTCTAGTGTAGGCTACAATGGTGCCAAATTAAAATTGTGTTGCTGTCGTGTAGTAAGATTAAGAAGCCATGATTTTCCAGATAAGATATTTAGTTAGTTCCATCTAATAGGACTATTATAGTAGCAAGCAGCACAGTATTGCTAGTTGCTTAAAAGTTAGATTATGTTTCAGAATGCAATCCTTTTATTCTGAGCACCAATATTGCCATAAAAGAAAGAACGAAAAAAAAAACCCCCAGTTTTCTCATCTTATCACACCAGAAACTGTTATGATTTCATCATGGATTTAGAGGAGATAGCATCAATCGACTTTAATATAGGATTTGATACTGAAATTGAAATTTTGCCTCCATACTTTAAAATGTTGCAGTAAATGTGAAGAATTTCAGGAGAATACTCAACTTAAAATAGTAGTAAACAGCTTTAAGAGTTCTGTTTGGCCTTTTCTTCAATCAATATGACAGTATTGTTTTTTTTTTTTGCAAAAATTGATGTTGCATCAAGGCATTCAATCTACTAGCTCGTCATTGAATGTCAAGGCTTCTTCTCTGCACTTTCTAATGGAAAACAACGGGCGGAAATGAGATTACTATATTCATATTTTTATGACAGAAGACTTTATTTTCAATAAGTACTGGTTTAAAATGCGAAAAACAACAAGGGGAGCTAGCAATGAAAAACAGACTGTTCATTCTCGATGTGTTGGTAACGAACTGTAATGAGGATGGATTTTCTACAATTAACCACATAGAACTAAAAGGATTTATTCGCTATACTGCGAGTATTAATATCATAGGAAAGCAAAATATTTTAATGCACTGGTTGTTCGCCTTTGTAATGGATTAAATTGTTAGGGAGAGGAGGAGGAAGAGTAGAAGAGTAGTCATTTAGGATTTGCTGTTAGGGGAGAGTGTCTTTGATGTATGAAATCTATGGAAGTTGGTTCTCATCTAAAGGAAGCGAGACTCAAATGTTGGGTGTTTAATTCCTCTGAAATGATACGTATACGGTTCTAGGTTAGTTTTGGGGGCCTCTTTTTTCCTGCATCACCCAACTCTTTCGCGCTATCATCAATGTAGATTCAAAGCTGCATTTATCATTTCTGTTGTTTAAGCTCATTAACAGACACCTGCCTTTCTAAATTCTTCATTTTCTGGAACTGATTTCAAAGTGTAAGGCGTTATTTTGGTAAATTAAATAGACTTAATGAAAAGAGCTGAAATATTTCTAAACAACGAAGAAGAGGTGCCTTAGATTTGAAAAATGTTTGCTCTGGAAGTAAATGCAACATTTGCAACATGAACTCAGCAGTTAGGTGCACTCCAGATGAACTCCTCTGGTGTTATATTTCCACTCATCCTTGCTCCAGGTAGTTTCGAGGGAGCAAACATGCGTAAATGAATTAGAGAATTAAGAACGGATGTTAAGTAACCTCTTTAACGGCTTTTAATCTACCATCTAATCAGCATAAGCCATTTACTGATGTCCCAGTAGGGTCTGTCACTGTCCACCTTTCAGAAAGGTAATTTCGCGACCGCTAAACTGTCAACACTTCACTAGGAGATCTTTTATGCATTTCATGATTATTACTCTTTAGTCCTGATCATGCTTGCTGTGATTTAGGTGAAATGACCTGATTCTGGTATTACACCATTCTTCCAATTGTGTCAGGAGCCTGCACTACAGAAGATGGTCATGCTAATGGCGGACTGGCTATGTGAAAGATGTGGATAATCCTATATGGGCCACCAAGAATGTTGTAACAAAATGGGCATTGTGCAATATTTTTCCAGTGTAGTATGTTTTTTAACAAAAAAATCTTTGCTCCTACCACATAAGTAGTTTTTGCGCCCCTACTTGTCCCTATCAAAATCAGAGGGCCGGGGAACATTGTTGGAACTCTATTGGTAATATGAGCTGAAAAAGAAATTAAGATACATATTGAATGTGGTCACTGCGAAGCTCTATCTTCAGAAAGAGACCTTGTATCACCCAATAGCTTGGGGACACCAGTTCTCGTCTATCACTGAAACCCGGTTAGTACTAGCATGGGTGACCGCTTGAGGACACTGGGTAGGCCCTACTGCTAATCCCAAAATCGTCGTAACAGCATAATGTCTGTGAAGACTGTGCATTAGAACTACAGAGTGGTCGGGGTTCTAGTGACCATTGCGTTGAAAGGTCCTAAAACGCCAACGAAACGAAACCCATAGCTTGTAGCACTTCTTTTAACCGTCTTTTTCATTGTTGTGGTTCATGGTCATGTCACGCAGCTGCATAGAGGGTATACTGCAGGAGATGAAATGAGAGTCTGATCGAGGAAACATGCAGGCTCAAAATAATAACCAGTGATACTCTAATGGCCCAACAAAAGGCCGAGCTTGAAGTAATGTGTTAAACAATTCTGGACTAATGGCTAGGAATGATTTTGGGTGTCTTAATCAGTATTCTGTTACAAAAGAGAGCAGCGAATTGCGCTGGACACACCAGTTCTCGTCTGATCACTGAAGTTAAGCAACGCAACCTCAGCTAGTACTGACATGGGTGGTCGCTCGGGAAAACTGGGTACTGCTAATACCCAAAGATCGTCACATTAGTGTAGTGTCTGTGCAGTCTATGCATTAGAACTATGCAGTGGACGGGTCTCTAATGACCTTGTAGTTGACGGGACCTAAAACGCCAATAAACAAACAAACAACAACAACTGTCACAAAACGCATTTTACCTACCAAAAAATTTCATGATCATGTGCTGAACTCCTGAATTCCTAAGCTATAATTGCTGTGTCTCCCTACAATTCTTGCAATGGTGGCCTATCGTTTCAGGAATCCCTCTATTTTATCCTTTCATCTTCTCAGTGTAAACACCGATTTCCCCTACTATAGTTTCCTGCTAAAGAAAGTTGCGTATTTACTGGGTCTATCTTGAAGATGGCAACAAAATTTTTCTGACAGGTTCCTGGCTAGCTTGTATCGTTCCCTATGGTGGAGTACACTTTCCAGGCGGATGTTGAATCTGCTAACAAGGGATGCCATAAAACGAATTTAGTTAGCAATTTAAAGCGTAATGACGGACAATTTTCTTGGAGACTAATGCAGTTCTTCCAAGTTCAGTCGAGATTTTGAACTAAATGACGTTTTCTGATGAGCAGAAACTCAAGCATCATCGCTTCCAACAGCTTAATTAGAAACAATAGTTTTAGGTGCTGCTCCTATCCGAATTTCAAATAGCTTTTTTGCCAAATGACGACGATACTGTTTTCAGAAAGGAGGTAACGCTTCTTTTGTAAGGCTAAAGTTGTGTGATCGAACTTTTAACCAACGATTGTAGACAACAATTAGGTATGCAGCCCTACTAGTAGTTAGAATAATAATGGATTTTACTATCTAGCAGTTAAAATCTCTTTTTTTATACTGCCTAGTAGCCGATGTTCAAATGAAATGCAATAAGAAATGAATTTTTATGACACTGGGATCGTGTTTGAGTGGAATAATAAATATCTATTAAATAGGAAACTATTTCCAATTGCATTAACGAAATCAGGAATTTAATTCCTAGAAGGGTCGGATTATGTGACGATACTAAACCGTAATATTTACTACACACTGTGATAGCTACTGCTGTCAAATTGCTGCGATTTCCACCGGCCCTATGCCACAGGTACTAGATACTAAAAATTTCTATTTATAATTTTAGAGGAATATGCAAAATGTGCTTATTTAGAAGTTTTGTTTTTCTTCCCAATTCCTATTTTCGTTGACCCTAGGCATTGTGTACCTAATGGATAAGGCGACCAACAGTTAAATAGCTTACAATTACTGGTGAACTATTATTATTATCTAAGTTGCTAATCAGGATTCGTGCTTGACTGACCTGGGGACCTTATGGGGGAAACATCATTGAAAACAGCGTCCAGGGTTACCAGAGTCCTCATCCATCATAATGTGCCCCCACTACGTGTATGTACTTGTCGAAATGTCTCGTCAAAATCTTACTATAATAAGTGCATTTAGTTGTACAACTTATTTGCAATATGAGATGTTTAAAAGTTTTTCTCCACTAAAATTTTTTAAGTTTGTTGCATTGGGATGCTTTGAGGGCTTTAGAACCTCATCTAAGGTTGCAGCCATTAATATCTGCATGCGTTGTCTGATCTAAACTGAAATTAAATTAACCACCTCACGCAGTATTTCTACTTCTGCAATCCAATATTTAAAAACAACGAAATACCCTTGAAGTGTAGCAAAACCAGCCCCTTTATTGGCTTATAGTATAAATTTAGACAAATTCTGATGACAATTTCCTTGTGGCACTAATCAGAAGCTCTTGATACGACTTCCTTTTAGTAGGACGTAAAGTTGTGGTCCACGTGATGTGCCCACAACTGCACGTAAAAGCGATTGTGTACCGGCAGGAAATACTTTGATCAGCAACTTTCCCAATGGTCCTCCAACCTGGCAGGCTGACGTTCAGAAGCCATATACTGACAAATCCGTCAAATTCTACATGTAAGCAGTTGTTAAAATTCGATAGGTTCCCCTCTAAATTGGCGAATACCCCTAAACATAAAATTAAATTGATATTTTCTAGTGCGTGAAAGTTAAATTTTCCACTGCTCTATACCCTGCGTGGTTTCCTTGTTGGTTCTGTGAGTTCCCTTCTTTCTTATTTGGTTTGTGTTTCCATATCCCTTACTCTTGAATTCTGTCTCTAATTGGGTATAGGTGCCAAACACTGTCGTAGGACAGAAATAGGCTTGTAGAAGAAAGTGATTTCGCCACGAGACCTTCTCTAACTTCCCCTTTCTCATTTTAAGCCATGAGTATGTTTTTGTGCACTTGCATTATTTGAACGCTGTCACGAACATATGTTGACTAAATGTTTTAAAAACGTTTGGCAACGTTGGTTATCCCTAGCCAAATCCCAAGCAGTGGACCCTTTGATTGTTGCTCCACTATTGTACTCTATAGAATTAAAGTCCGACTCTTTAGGGGCGCCCTTATACTTTTCGGTACTTTAATATTACATAAAAGCCATCAACATTAATTATTAGCTGTTCAGACTGGGGAGGGAGATAGTAGCCCAGAAACAACTGGCGGCGCCTCCAGCCGGTGTCATGACATGGTACCATCGTTTCATTGAAAACAACTTGCACCCCGGGTGAATAGCTACCTGATCAAACATCGCCAGCTATTTTGAATTAGCTGTTGACAACAGCAGAGCTTTGTTCATAAGACTGTTGCAAGTTAATAGTACCAAAATTGCCGTTTTAGGGACCTGAAGGTATGTGGTGTAATTACATCGACTCAGCAGACTTCTTGCTTATGAATTTCTGCAATGTTTAGTCAGATGATGTGCCTAGAGATGTCCTAGATGTTCTTTATATTTGTAATTAGCAAAAGGTTGCAGTGTTTTCGATGTCGAAGGCATTATCATTAGCAACCCTTTAGCTTTTTAAGAAATGCATTGAATAATGAATCTTGATTAGCTCTCCCTGAAGTAATTTTCGTAACACTAGGATACACCAAAGTTTCTGGTGTACTGCTACTAAGGTTATAAAAATGTTGTCTTTTGGGATTCAGTTCCTAACCTGAAGATGTTACTTTCATATTTCAAGTGAAGTCCTTCTTAATGGGCACAAACACAGCGTAATCTAACTGTCAAGGCCGCTTAAAATATTGCTGGTGACCGTGCACGTAGCCTGGCATTATTCAGTCTTAAACATTATTAAAGGATTAAGAAGTTTAGAGTTTTTTTATCTTTGGTGTTTCTTGTCAAAACTTGAGAAAGTACAGGAAATTAACTTATCAATTGTCATGACAGCAATAAGAAGACTGCCAGGGAAGTTGTACCAGGGTCCATGAAAATTCCCGGGCTGGGTGTCCAGGTTTTCTTGAACGTGATATGCGTGAGACAGTCCCTCTCAGTAAAAATCAGTCCTCAGCCTAGGTTCAGCATCACATGGATGTAATTTGTGTTCTCTAACGGTATACAATTTTTCTTTCAGATTGTTAGTGTTATCAAATGCTAAATGACCAGTTTAGAAACTTCTCTCTCCCATTTCTTTGTCTCTAACTGATCATAGAAGGCCTCATACTTCAGGTGTTCAGCCAAGGCAAGGATCCTCCTAGCTGTGGTCTTGGGACGCCTATATTGTATTTTACATTCCTGGTCCCTAATCTCTATCCACCTATGGAAAGCAGCCTTCTTTTGCTTAATGGCTGCCTCTATCTCGTCATTTCACCATGTCTGCCTGCCCTGGAATGTACCTCCTACTCTAGCCTGGCAAAAATGGCTTTCTCACATTTTCTAATTTTTCTGGCGACCCTGTCCCATATGGCATCAGCTGTCCATTCCCAATCCAAGTCTACCTTCCTATTTACTTCCTATGTGAATTCTTCTGCTTGGTGGGCAATATCCAGCACCTGCTGACCTGCTCTCCTTTCCATGAATGTGTCTTGCCTCTTCATTTACTAGGATTTCTAACATAGTAGCCTATGACCACATTCCTTTTGAAAATTTTCACTAGGGAGATCCCAGCTCTGTGCGCTCCGTTGTGGCGATTGGAATATGATCAGGTGCTTTTCCCTCTTCCTAAACCACGTATTTCACAATGCAAGGTCATGAACTGTTGTTGAATCAAGAATTGATTGCCCTTCCATACCGACTGCACTCCCTGCCACACTGCAGCCTACTATTAATATTTATTCTATTAACTAGGGTGACCCCTTGCTGCAGATCACTGTTCAATGCTATTCCCACCCAGTTTCGTCTCCCTTCACTAGCAGTATATATTAGCTCACATCCTTCCTCAAGGAAGAAAACTATACTAATCCTCCTACGCCTTAGGATCCTAACTAATTCTCCTGTTTTTCCTGTAAGGGTCCCCACATTCCATGTCCGTAATCTAAGAGTAGCCTCCTCTTTAAATTTAACACCTTTTAATTAGTATTTGTGAGCGGCTTTTGCGTTGGACACAAGTTCACGTCTGAGCAACGCAACCCCGGCTAGTACTAACATGGGTGGCCGCTTGGGAAAATTTCGTACTGCTAATACCCAAAAATCGTCGCAGTAGTGTAGTGTCTGTGCAGTCTCTGCGTTAGAGCTACACCGTGGACGGGGCTCTAATGACCATGTAGTTGAAAGGCGTTAAAACACGAACGAACGAACCAACCAGTATGTATGTTACACTAACAGGTTGGGGAGTCGGCCAAGGAGCCATAACGGGCTTAACCCTGTGGAGGCTACTCGCTGGTGAGAGGGAGGTAGAAATGGGGGATGTAGGAGCACCCAACGTTCAACCAACCACCAACGTCGCTACTAACTTGGGCTGTGTTGCTCAACTTCAGTGATCTGATGTGTCCAACTCAGTCGGAGCGTGAGATTGCTCTAATTGGGGGCATCCCAGCCAGGCGTCTAGAACTTGCAGAAATACTGGCCGGGTTGTCTGTGGTGGAATGCCGGCCTACCCCACAAAAGCATACCCTTTACAATAAACAATTTTTATTATTATTCTGATCGTGATGTTGTGATGCTTCAGGAGTCTTCAGATGATAGTGATGAAGCGTCTAGGTTCTACAAAACGACTAACAAAAAATGATTTTTAAATCACGGTATTAGTGTGCCCTCGTCCATTAGGTATGGGCAACAAGTTGGGGCTAGGTAGTCGGAAGTGTGGAGATTGGACACGACTGACTAACAAGCCGCCTGTCTGATGTCAAACTCTTTTAGATATTGCCATTATATAGTGATGCAGGAGACCATTAGTTAATTGGAGACTATTAGTTGAGGGGAGCTCAAATGAGGATTCCGTGATAGATGTCCTCTGACGTCAAACTAGAACAGTGTTCAAATGATGGATCAGCGTCATAAGCTGGTGATGTGAATTTGGGACGGCCGTTAGTTAACTCTTTAGTTCCCGCTAGGTCTTTATTCCGAGGTCATCTTTATAGCAAATCAGCTAATAAACATTCAAATTGTCCATATCCTTCCATTTCATTATAGCTCGTCGTAATGCTTGCCTTCTCTAACACATTGTCGTGAGACATTTGTTGTCGGAAGATGACAATTCGAAACATCATTTGGATTTTGTTTTATCCGGAATATCTCTTAAATAATTCATTTAGCGACCTTGCAGACAGTGAACGAAATGTGTAGTCCTCATCGACCGATGTCGTCTTAGACGAGAAACTCTAGTGCGCATTGATGAAGATAGGAAGCGCTAGGTGTAGCCAATGCTGCCTGTATTGAAACTGTATCTCTCTCTCTTGCCTCTCCCGGCTTTACTTTTTATACCTCACCTCCCTCTCTTCTTCGTCCTATTCAAGTGCTCGATTGATGCTAGTGTTTTTGACAAATTCCCCTCCACCTTCATCAGCACTCTGCAATGTAATCCTCTCTACCACCTCATCTCTCACTGGTTTTGATCCAAATCTTCCCTTTCTTTCTGTAAAACAACATATGCAGTGTTCATTCTGATTAGACTTTCAAATCCCCAACTCTCTAAAACCTCTCGCAAGACATTGATTTTTGGATTAAAGGTTCAGCAAGGAGGTGCAAGAAAGAATGACGAGAAGAGATGGCCTTTCAATTTGATTTCAGTCGGTACCACCACGTCTCTGCATAGATGGTCGTTAGAAAATAAAGGAGTTAAGAAAGGGCGACTTTTTTTTAAAGCCGCACACGGAGAGGCAAGGTGTAGAAGGAGGGGATAATAGGAAATTTTGATGTTGAAGGATCTAATTCAGAATTTGGTGACGGTGATCAGAAATTGACGAGAATCCCTAATCCATGCCAGAAAGAGACAGTGATGGAGAAGAAGAAGAAGAAGGAAAAAATCTTTAAGCGAGCTAGATTTTAATTGTAAATTACTTCTTCAATCATCTTTTTTTCCCCTTTCTGTCAAAACTGCGCTTGATTTCTCTTCCGTTTCGAATCGAAGTTTCAGATGAATATATCATCTTTTATAATATTCAACAGTCCAAACATATATTTATGACCCCATTCTAGGTCTTTGGATTCGCTTAATTATCATACAAATGACTTATTTAATTCTTTCAGATTTTATTGACAATATGACGTTTACTTTCTATTCTTGACTCGCTGTTTGTAGTTTCAGAAATCTTCGGACTTCATTTAAACCTGGTGTCGAAGGGAATGGACATAATGGGGGCCTTAATACTGAAAAAGGCTACTTAAAAGTGGGTCCCCTTCTAAGGTTGTCGTAAAAGAAATTTTCTTTTGAATCGCTCGCCCGCAAGAAGCCAACCCACCTCGATCCAGTTTCGATTGTTTGTTTGTTGGTGTTTTAGGGCCCTTCAACTACAAGGTCATTAGACCCCCGTCCACGGTGTAGTTCTAATGCTGAGACTGCACAGACACTACAGTAATGCGACGATTTTTGGGAATTAGCAGTACCCAGTTTTCTCTAGCGGCCTCCCGTGTCAGTACTAACTGGCGTTGCGTGCTTAACGTCAGGGATCAGACGAGAACTGATGTGTCCAACGCAATGAGCCGCTCTCCAGTTTCGAACCTGGAACCGTTTGATCCTGTCTTCGACAAGAATAGGGTTTATAGTCGCAGTTCTTGCTTTTGGTTGCATGAATGTTGGGTTTCCTTAGCCTCTCTGTGATCGTTAGCGGTACTACCGGCTCGGACATGGTGATTTACAGCCTGCTAAGGCTTTAAAGCGTACTTCAACCTGATGCGATTTTTGTAGTCATCACACAAGCGCACTAACAAAGTCTGCTTGAAAGTTTTGGCCAGTGTACCAATTGTTGTGGAACATTACGAATGCTCCCTAATTTGGGGATCAGAGGGTTGGTTTGGTGGCGGCGTCATTTATTGTGCAAGCACCGGTTGTGTTCCCTGGTTGGAATATGAATCGAAAACAACTGCTCACAATTTGTGTTAGTTGGAACCAGTGTTGAAACGTTCATGAATGTTTGAAAACTTTTCACGAGACTTTTTCATTGGGCTGCCTTGTTGGATACTTGGTTTTGGACATTTTTTCTGGCATTTTCTTTTATTGAAAATTATTAAAGTTTGCGTTTGAATCAGAACGTAATTTTATCAAAAATGGGGGGGGGGTGTCATGCTGGTTCAAGCTGAAGTCAAAAAAAAGCCGCAGACTGAAATGTAGTTTTGAATGTCATCTGAAAGTTGAATAAAAAATTTCAGTCAGTCTTTTGTATAGTGTAAAGTTATCACTGCGAGCACATTGATGTGCGCCAAATTGTAATATTCAAATGTAGGGTAAAAAATACGACTTATTCATAGAAAGAATATCTTCAAGCAGAAGTTGTTTCGTTTCCAAAGGCTGAATTGAAATTATACTGAATTTTTTTCTCTACTTTGACTAGTTGATAATAATGTCAACTTTCTATCGCTGTTCTTCATTGCTGTTTAGATAATGCGATGTCAGTATGTGTGTGTTTGAAAAAGAAAGTAAATGTGATCATCTTGTAGCCTTGCTGTTCCAGAAAACCTACACACAAACTGGTATCTACATGAGAATACCCTAGGGTATTCTTTGAAGAAAGAAGAACCCTTGTTAATATTAGGAATTTTCTTTCTGTCCGCACCTTGGTCCCACCCAAGGGGTTTTATGTCGTGTCCTAATGCAAACGAACATCTAGGAATACGAAAAAAAGAGTGAATGAGAATTTCTTACGGTTTTCTTAGCTCTTCATGATAATCATTTAACTAGCGGAAATATATGCTAGCATCTCCTCTCTTTAGTCGTCTGGGAGTCCAGTACTGAAGATGCCATCAAAGAAAATGTCGGTACAATATCATAATGGCGATTTTCAATTATCATAAAACATATTCCAGCTCTTAAAATCGTCTCAAGAAATAATGAGAATGGATAGAGTTATATATACACCAACTGTGCGCGCCGCTCGCGTTTTCCCCCCTTCCATTTTTTTCATTTTCACCTCTTTCAACCCTCTTTATTTCTCATCCTGTAGACTCTCAACCATCACCATTATCACCACTCACCATATCTTAGATATCGATCGACTTCTTGAGCTTCCTGAAGGAAGCAGCATCTTCAGAGCTGACTGATGCTATACAATAGGACTGAATGGCACATTGATGCCATTTGCAACTTTTCTGCAGATGATGATGATGAGGATGATGATGACGAATTCAGACTTCTTGTTCTGTTTAGAAGGCTCTTTAAGAAAAGAAAGAAAAAGAGACAAAGCGTCTTAGAAGAAGATGGCATTAATTTCGGGACGAGTAATGTCTTGAAGGAATTTTTCTACTAAAATCACTAATGGTATTTAGGACATAAGAAGGAGATTGCGGTCTCTTAAAATGTCCATGGACAAAACAAGGCAGGAAGGGAGATAAAGTGACTCTGTAGGTAGAAGATGGTAATATAGGGATTTGTTTCTTTTTGAGTGCAAGAGGAAAATGTACCAGGGCTCGTCCAAATATATAGTTACATTAGACACTTGTTTACTTTTTTTGCTGTATCCATTGTCATTTTGCTCCTGAAAACATTTCACTTGGTTGTCATCATTCGAGTCCAGTCATTGAAATGCAGCATAAAAGAGGCACTGTTATTGATGGTTGTTTGCAGCTAACAATAATCTTGTTGTTGTTGTCAGGTCTGTGTGACACAACGACGATGGCTTCGTGAGAAGATCAAATCTGTATTTGAAGTGCATTGAAGTAGAAATTCCACGTATACCAAATGTGGATAGATTCTTATTGTAAATTTGCTAATTGAAAAAAATGTTCTACCTACGAAACCTTGATGGTCACTACTAGAAAAGCAAGTGCAACTCCTAACCCTTTTCCCTATTATGGCAGGGTCAGGTACCCATCTTGTCTCTCTGAATGGACACAAGGATTATATATTGGACGGTGTTTTTTCGCGGCTGGTTGTCGACCAAAGCTGCAACCCCTATGCTTACTTATCGTCGGGAAATTCCTACATCTTAAAATTTTGCCTCATCGACCCGTTGCATAGTCGAGAGGGTTCTTTTACGTGCAAATGACGTCGTACCCCACGCGGGACCTCGGTTTTACATCCCATCCGAAAGAAGGCGTACTCGGGGCCTCTCTCGCCCGAAAGATGCAGTACGTACGAGTTTGATGGTCACTACTAGAAAAGAATCTCAATTTTTATTTGGAAGGCCTAGTGTGTGGCCTTAGTACTAGTAATTTCTAGATCGTCTTGATGCACAATGGTGCTGCCCTACCAAGGCTCATTTCATGCCATCCTCTATTATGAAGAGTAGATTTGGGTAAACGAAAAATGTGGTGAATATAATTATAATATCAAGTCATTTCTTTAACAATTTTGCCTTGGTCCCGAGCCTCTCTAGACTTGGTGTCCTAACTCAGTAAGGACTAAAAGTCGTTTGGGTGGATGTGGAGAGAGATTTAGTCATGCTCAGCAATTACTATTGTAATTCACTACACTGCAAGGTAGCCTTATTTGGCCAATATGGCAGGAGAGAGACCAACTCTCATTCCTACATAAAACTCCTAAAAGCCTAAGCTATAATTCTTGTTGCCCCCTACAATACTAGCAATGGTGGGCTTTCCTTTGAGGAAGCCCTCCACTTTATCCTCTCCAAGGCTATTCCATTGCCGAATGGTCCTTGGTAAGAAAGACCAGTAGTATAAGTCTGTCTGTACCCTAATGAGTCTGTCTCTCTTCCCTTATACTCAGCCAGGGACATAAGCGTTACATTACATTGGGTATAAGCGTTACTTTTAAGAAAAGTCTTCAACGAGTGTGGGCATTTCAGGTCATCTGGTGAGGACTATTCATAAAATGTGAAATTCCTAGTTTTGAAGCTTTTTTTTTCCGTTTTATACTGGAATTTCTTAACAGTATGAGCAAAGTTTAAGAAGTCGTTCAGTGGAATTATCCTGTTTCGGCCTATACTGTAGGTTATTTTAAGCTTTCAGTTGTCAAGGGGTTTCTAACATTATTTCATTGCACTAACATTTAGCATCAGTTTCTACACCTGTTTTGGATCATCTTCGAATCCATCTCTCACTCCGATTTCTGCGGTAGTGGTTGCCACGATGAAAACTCATCTAAAACGGTTTTAGATGAAGCTCTTCTCACAAAATTTTTAAATCTTTTCGCCGGGGGCTTACTTTTTGTATAATTAAGGCACTGCATTTGTTGTAATTAACATTTTCTGTTATAAATACTCATTTATTTACATATTTTATGGCTTATACTTCTCTGAGGTTCTCAAAGGACCTCACAAATTGACGACCTCAATGGGAACATTTACTCAATTTCTCTTTATATGCATTTTCCCTATTCCCTCCCCCTCAATTGACCATAAGCCTTGGGAGCGGCGAATTACATTGGACACACCAGTTCTCGTCTGATCACTGAAGTTAAGCAGCGCAACCCCAGCTAGTACTGACATGGGTGGCCGCTTGGGAAACCTGGGTACTGCTAATACCCAAAAAATCGTCGCATAAGTGTAGTGTCTGTGCAGTCTCCGCATAAGAACTATGCTGTGGACGAGGGGGGGGGGTGTCTTATGATCTTTTAGTTGAAGGACCCTAAAACACCAACAAACAACAACAACCATAAGCCTCAACAATATTTGTCTAATACCTTTAGTTGCAATTGCCAAAAAAAGTAGCTGAGGATATTGTAAGACAGGAAGCAGACTTGGTTAGGTCTATGCCGGGGATGCGGGTTATAAGAGGCATGCATGGATTATACATTTGGATATGGCGCTGTGACGTGGTTGAAAATAGAATAGAATGGACAGCCAGGATTCCTAAACCCAACCCTAGTGTGATGACATAACTATTTAGCCGTTTTGACGACTGTATAGGAATAGTAGTCCTAAATTTTGCAGGTCCCAACTTAGGGATTTCATGTCCCACTTCATACTGAGAGAATTTCAACTACCTGGAAGTGAACGGAGTCGGATGTTCAAAGTGATAAAGCTATTGATAGATCACATTGATTTGCTTTTCCATTAAAAATGCTGCAACGGTCTGAAACATTTAATGAAGGTTGATTGACAGCATTACCCTCTTGTTGAGATCTTTCAAGACTCTACAATGAATTTTAAAACTTTCTAACCAGTAGTCATTTCACGTCGCTATTAAAAGAATTTGGAGGTGCCCTCTTTGCGAGAATAAATGTTGTTGGAATGAATGTTTTCAAAGCTTTCAAAAGAGGCAGGTCGCAACTGCTGAAGGCGAATCAATGCCACATAATCCGTTCGTCTTTCAAAACTACTACTAAAATAATACTACTTGTACGGAACTCTAGTAATCGATTACAGGGCCCTAAGCGACTAAATCTTATGACGTTTTGGACGTATGAGACTTGCTCTTTATCCTGAATGAGGATTTTTTTTGTAGGCCAAGTCTTAGATATACCTGAACTTTACTGATTATATTAGCGCGTGCGCGATGTAATAAATTCAGCAAACCATTTGACCTTTGACAGCTACAGTATACAGTCGGCTCTTGTTATAACGAACCCGAAAGGGATGAAAAATTCGTTCGTTATATCGAGTGTTCGTTATACCACGAGGCAGAGCTGGCGCGAAGCGGGTTCAGCGCGTTTGTCGAACCCGCCCCCGGTTTCATTAATTTTGTTAGTGTTTTAGGGCCCCTCAACTACAAGGTCATTAGAGCCCCGTCCATCTTATAGTTCTAATGCAGAGACTGCACAGACACCACACTAATGCGACGACGTTTGGACATTAGCAGTACCCAGTCTTCCCAAGCAGCCACCCATGTTGGAAGAGAGGCGAATTGCGTTGGACACAACAGCGCAACGTCAGCTAGTACTGACATGGGTGGCTGCTTGGGAAAACTGGGTGCTGCTAATACCCAAAAGTCGTCGCATTAGTGTAGTGTCTGTGCAGTCTCTGCATAAGAACTATGCTGCGGACGGGGCTCTAATGACCTTGTAGTTGAAGGGCCCTAAAACATCAACGAACATAGTCACCCATGTCAGTACTAACTGGGGTTGCGTTGCTTAACTGGCGTGTCCAAAGCAATAAGTCGCTCTCCATTGGATCAGGCTTGTGCCGAGGTGCGAGCCTGGTTCATCACTTTCGCCAGAACCCGGCCTCGCCTTTACAAAATGTAAAATGTATTTTCTTACAAAAGGCCCCGCAAAATATTTATTTTTGAACCCGTTTCTGCAAAAGCTCGCGCCAGTTCTGCCAAGGGGCCTTCTTTTTCCACATTGTTTTTGGTCCCAGGCAGTTTTCGTGGATTTCTATGACTTCTAGTGGTTTTTACCTAAATTTGCTTGCAAAATTTTTTCCCAATGGCACAAAAGGATATTCTTTGTCTCTGACCTACGACATCCAATAGCAGTTCGCTATAAAGAGTCATTTAGCACTGTGGGATAATGAAGGGACCAGCCAAACCGTTCTTTATATTGAGGGTTTCGTTATATCTTGCGTTCGTTATATCAAGCAGCTAATACATGGGAGGTATAGACATTTTGGCCGGGACCAGCTACCCTTTTCGTTATATTGAACAGTTCCTTATATTGAGATTCGTTATATCGACAGTCGACTGTATTTAGAATGTCTATTTATTGAGTAAATCATTGTAGGAGGCAGTGTACTGATCTGTAAAGACACTGTAGGTGGGTTTTATTTCAGGAACTTTTACAAATGGTGTCGTTGAGATACTCGACTCACGCAGGCTGTGGCACCATAGACCCAAGAACTGGATGAAATGGCAAGTGTCGCTATAAGGAAGGTTCAGGGGTTTCCAATGTGGTTGTTCTTGATAAATTTAGGACCATGTATTCGTTGGCTTCAGGCTAAGGTAACTTCTGGTCCACTTTCCATCTGATGGGAAGTGCAGCCGTCGTGGGTAGTTGGTGCCTCATCTTCATATTCACTAATCCCTTTTCCCGTCTGTAGCAGGGTTGGGTGTACGTTTTTATCCCATTGGGGCAGATGAGAGATTTGTTGGACGGCAATTTATACAGCCGCCTGTCAACCTAATGTTTCAGCCATTTTGATTCGTTGGGGGACTTTTTTTCCATGAACGCTAGGGGTGGGGGCAAGCTCCTCACGTGAAATTTCGCCCAACTGCCCGTGTTTTTGCTCCCTGTAGCAAGGGTTCTTTTATTTGCAGATGAGGGGTGTGGATGTCAACTGCACGTCAAAATTCCCCATGTGTAGGAGCTTACTCCCCTGGTGTCTGTAAATTACTTCTCAAAAAGCAGATAGGCCGAGAAATGAAATTGAAGGGCTTATTTGTTTTTCTTTGAAGGTTTTCAATATATTTTTGTAATTGAAATGTTGGCAAGTAGCTAAGGTAGGTTGTCAATGGATAACAAAATTTGATCCAGAAATTGTTATATTGACTTTGATCCGTCTTAACTGAAGAAAGGTCTTTCTAAAGGAAATTTGATTCCCGAGGTTCTACTAAACTCTCTTTTTCTAGTCTGGCAGATGTAATTACGAGACAATATAAATTTTGGTTCTGTCTACATCGCTTTCGGGACCCCATCGTCAGTCTCAAACGCACATAAGTCGTCACTACATTCCACAAATACTTTAATTTTATAAGAATGCTTACTATTGCCTAGCAGTTTTTGTGAACCTGTTTTTAGAAAAAGGTGTTACATGAAACTTGTTTTCTTTGACGTCACAGTATATACGGTTTTTAATTTAAATTCAGAGGTTTTCAGGCCCTTTCACCGACCTTGTACATTATTGATTTTTTCGTTTAGCTCACTTTTGAAATTTCAGTGTTCTCCTCTTAATGCTTTTCCTTATTTTTTCAAAGATGAGAGTTGGTGGATATAATGTGGTGCTTTTTTTTAAAAAAAGGAACCGCTCTCATATTCAGATATTTCAAATACGCATTTTTAGAGGAGATGATATTACCCCCGCTGTAAATTTGGTAGTCAAGACAAAGACCCTACTGATAATAGTTGAGTACTGTGCTTTCCTGTGACGACAGTAGACAGATTAAGTAGGTAGGCTTTCAGTCCATGGTTGTAGGTTTGATCCAGGCGCCGTCTTTTTACACGAAGAGGGAAGTCTTAGGTGTCACCAGTACGTACCCTTCCTACAGTGAAAAAAATATAGGTGTGGATTAGCAAGATTCCCAGATAGAAGCTCGCTCCCGTGCTTCATTTATGACCAAACCCAGGAACGTGCTTCTGCACCGGAGTAAGATAAATTCATCAAAAGAGTGGAAGAGAGAGGGCCAAGCTGGATCAAGAGGTGACGTTTTGAAGTACATACAGTAATCTTTTAGAATGAACTTGAGGGTCGAAAGTTTGCTCCGGTCCGAGATTAGTGGCTTCCTTCTATCATCAACTGTGATCTCTCTTCCACTGATTGCTGGATCAGGTACCTATTTTGTCCCATTGGAACACATGGGCAGTCTGTTGAGCGGTATTTTATGCCGCCGTCCCTGTGCTTATATACCGTCGACCTAGTTCGTGTTACGGGAACACTTTTCTTCCACCGACACCGGGGGAGGGTTACTGGATTAGTTTCATGGGTTGGGGAGTAAGCCAAGCAGCCATAACAGGACGAACCCTTAGGAGGCTGCTTGCGGGAGATGAGGAGGCAGGTGAAGATGATGGAGAGGGGAATTTTGCAGCACCCAAAGTTCTTTACCAACCACTCTTGTTGGTGTTGACGTGGGCTCGCACTGCTTAACTTCAGTGATCTCGCGGGAACTGATGTGTCCAACGCAACTTGGCTGCACACAAGGCTGTGGGCGAGCTGTTACAAGTGGAAATGTTGCCGAACTGCACGTCTATTAATCATTCCATGTGGTAAGGGTTCTTTTACGTGCGGTTGACATCGTACCATGGCCTTCCGATCCGGTGGAAGGTGCGCTGGAGCCTCTTATCTCCCACCGGAAGGAAGGCAACCGCCTCGGTCTATGATGAATCCTGAAACCACAAAGTAGTTCGGCAGGCTCCTTCTTAGGGTAGCCACCGAGCAGGGGCGGATCCAGGGACAGATCAAGGAGGGAGTTCCAAATATTTTTAAATATTCAAAATCTCTTATTATAATTCTAACTAGCAATAACAATAGGTCCTCTACTGCCCCTTAGACAATGTCCCACCTTTAAACAGTCCAGAAATGAAGATAGCAATGCAAAAGTGCCTCATTAGTCGCAAAGTTGAATCATGCATCAGATGAAATATGCGCCCCATCGAGGCACTGAGGCACTCTGGATCCGCCCCTGCCACCGAGGCGGGCTTATTAAAAGTAAACTACTTACCATAACTTTGTCAGTTGAGAAACATTGCTATAGTTCAGTATGCCCGCCTCAAGTGCCATTTTCTTAAAAATAGGGACCACCAGTGTCTTTCGTTTCTTTTTGCATTGTAAGAACACTGAGGCATAAACATGCATTTCTAGATTTTTTTCTTTCTCGGAAAAGGACTCCACTGTCACTGTCGCTCGGAATCGATCCATACACCCCGCACATATCGTAGCTCAACAGGGTGTATCATTGAGCCACCTAAAATACACACAATAGCAGTCAATACAGAACGTTACTTTAGATAATTTTTATTTTGCTGGAAACTTTTTCTGGAATGTAACCGTTTCTTTTTTTGCTTTAAAAGAAAGCAAATATAGTTGCCGGAGTTTCATGTCTAGAATTAAATTTGGAGTAAAAAAAAATATTTTGGTACAGATGAATTTTTCATAGCATGATGAAATACAGACGTTGATAGCACAAAGTGAAGTTTATATAAATTGAGGCATTGAAAGGAAAAAATATCCCTTTTCCCTCCCCTCCCAGATATAGTTTCACTTTTTTTAGCTTTAGAGTTACGATATATTATTTTGACCTCATCGCTAACCTCTTCGAGGTCCCTCTAGCGCCTTATTCTTTGACTTTACTTCTGCCCATCAATTCCGGCCTATATATCTCTTTCTCCTTTCTTATCAATGTATTTTTGGTGGTGGTGGTGGTGCAAGCTCACCAAATTTGTCCGAATTGTAATTCAATGACATTTATGAGAAAGTGACTTGTGCTCTCTGTCTCTCTCTTTCGCTCAATGGATAACCGTTATATTTTTCTCACGTCTTCTAACGGCTGACTAAATCCTGAAGAGAGAAAGAGGCAATTTCATCTTAAACATTTTCTTGTTCCCTAATTGCATTAAAACTGAATGGTCGAAGACGATGAAGCGAATGTTTCTGCACATGCACACACACGTACCACATCGCCTCCTCTCCCAATACACACAATAGCCTGTGCTCTACCTTCCAAGTTTGACGTTTCGCCCTACTCCCAATTACATAGTGGTGTGGTGCACATTCATCACTTTATTTGCCAATATTGCCATGATATTTTCGGTCCAGTGTGTATCCCAATTGTTAACCCCCCCTCTCCTTCTGTTTTTTTTCTCTCCACTCACATCCATCCATCCATTTTCTGACTTCTGAGGGTATCTTAAGATCATCTGCCTCAGCCATGAATGATCTGCCTAGTATCAGTCCATTTGAACTGTAAGACAGTCACTCACCCATCTCTCTCTCTCTCGTTCTTTCTTCTTTTCTTTTACAAGTTAATGACCCGAAACAGAATTGACTCTAAAAGCAAAATCGAAGATGGGTAACTGGAAAAACGGTAATAATTATGTCTAGACGGTTCGCGCTGGTAGGACCATTTTGAATTGTACGACTTTGGGTTTCATTTCCTGCATGGTCCTGATTCTAAAAATTCATTACTTTAAATCATCACTAAGAGAGGGATGGGTAAACTTTTTGCTATGGGGACACCTGAACTATAATAAGGCCTAAAATTGCAAAAATAATAAAAGTGATTACCATCCATGGAATTTTAATTCCAGTCTTAGAGAAGCTGAAGGTTGCCCAACTCCACTTGACGAGATCTCTCTGATTTCAGTTCATATTTAATGGAAGGTCAGGGTTTTCCCTGGAATTTTTCAGTTCTTATTACACTGGCATGGCGTGCAAATGAGTTTTTCTCTAGAAATTTTCTGTTTCTGACTGTATGGGCTAGGCTCTTATTCGTCCTGGAGCTTGTAGCACTTTTGCATTGCCACAACAGCAACCAATTTCCATTGGACACACCAGTTCTCGTGAGATCACTGAAGTTAAGCAGTGCGAGCCCACGTCAAAACCAACATGGGTGTTTGGTATAGAACGTTGGGTGCTGCAAATTTCCCCTCTCCTACCTCCTCATCTCCTGCGAGCAGCTTCCTAAGGGTTAGTCCTGTTATGGCTGTTTTGCTTACTTCACAACCCATTAAAGCAATCCAATCTGGTATCAGTTTCTTCACCCGGGTAATTGATTACTGTCAAACTCATCCCTGACTCGAAATGTTGAGTTTTGTGGCAGTGGTTACAGTATTGAAGAAAAGGTCTAAAAGTTGTGAGCCAGGTTCTAGAAGCAACTCTACTCAAGAATTGATTCAATCTTATTGATAGGCAGCTTACTTTGTGTGTAATGTAAGCTAGTTATTTGTATATGCTTTCTGTCATAAATTTTGAGTTTGACATATTTTATGAATTACCCTTATGTGACGTTCTCTAAGAACCTCATGAGTTGGCGAGGGAGCGTCTGATCACTCTCGTTCAGACCTGTTCTCGTCTGATCACTGAAGTTAAGTAGCGCAACCCCAACTAGTACTAACATGGGTGGCCGCTTGGGAAAACTGGGTACTGCTAATACCCAAAAATCGTCGCGTTAGTGTAGTGTCTCTGCAGTCTCTTCATAAGAACTATACTGTGGACGGAACTCTAATGACCTTTGTAGTTGAAGGGCCCTAAAACACCAACAAACAAACAAAACAACATGAGTTGGCGACTTCAATGCTATACGGTTACATTTGCCATCTCCCTCCACCTTAAATGACCTTAGGCCAAAAAATTTCGTGCAGGTCATTAGGAATTCAGGTTCTGTAATGCGTTAGGATAGTTTTAAAATTCTAGCTGATCACTCTCCAATTTTCTGTCAAATTTCTACCCATATCGCGCTTCCTGTGAAATGTCAATTCCGAAACCCTATTTATACCTGTTCTGATGGAAGATTTCGCCTTTGGTAACCTCGTGTTTCCTAGTCATATTCATCAACGGTCATCATCTGTCGTATTTGTTCAATACTGTAACTTCCTGTTTGATTTACTACCATTTACCTGGGGCAAATTAGAGGAAAGCCTCGACAGTCCCTCTAAGATATCCCTTGGTAGTTTCCACAGAGAGGGCAAAGGATTGTGCTCAGGATCCAGGTGAATGACTAATAACCCATTGTGGCTCACATTATCAGGCTGATGCACACCGCTGGTTCCTATTTTTATCCTGGGGCAGATTTCTTTCCCATTGTGTTAGGGCATTTTTAAATGGCGTCAGTAAGTAAACAGTAACAACGCGCTAGTTAATGCCTTCTCCTAATGAAGATGAGACGCAGAATTAGTAATTTAGTATGCATGCACGAGAAAATAAGTTTAATGGTTCATTAAAATTTGTGCCGGAAACGAGCATACATATGTACTTTGAAATTATCATTAAACAGTAGTGTCCTCTTTGTCATGTTCAAACCATGAAAGGGCCTCAGCTACTGGCAGTTCTAGCCTTTCAGTTTCACTTTCCACGATCAATAACTAGGATGCATGGATGAGTAGCCTGCAATCGGTATTACCACCATAAAATTTCTAAGGTCGTAATAATTCGAGTGGGGCGAAAAGCTAAACAATGGTCTCAATATTTTCTAGGTTATAAAAGTTGCACATGGTGATGCTCAGTACCACGGGTTTTTTACAATGCGTGGCGAATACTGAGAGCAAGGTGATGGTTATCTTTTTAACTGACCCTCTGTTTTATGGATGGACTAATTTCACGACTTACAGCTGGTGACTATCAACAGCTACTGCCCCTGTACCATTCTTTGTCAGCTGATGGTATCAGGAGGACTTTCGATATAGAAAGGTATAGTTAGACAAAGTTTCTGTTGGAGACGCCGCTCCACGGTGGTGGGTGTAAGATACAGAGGAGCGGCTGTATTGCGTTGGGCACACCAGTTCTGGCTTGATCACTGAAGTTAAGCAACGCAACACCAGCTAGTAGGCCTACTAACATGGGTGGCCACGTTGGATACCACTAATACACCCCCCCCCCCCCCCCCCAAAGTAAGATACAGAGTCAGTGCTCTCGATTATTAGACAAAGATTAGCGAGTTTGGACAGAGGTGTTTGTTGGTGTTTTAGGGCTCTTCAACTACAAAGTCATTTAGAGTCCCGTCCATGGTGTAGTTCTTATGCAGAGACTGCACAGACACTACACTAATGCGACGATTTTTTGGGTATTAGCCAGTACCCAGTTTTCCCAAGCGGCCACCCATGTCATTACTAGCGCTGGGGTTGCGCTGCTTAACTTCAGCGATCAGACGAGTACTGGTGTGTCCAACGCAATTCGCCGCTCCCTAAAATGCGGGACTTCATCGCTACCCACCTGATGTGGAACCCCTTCTAGCGCCGTCTTGCGATCATTCGGGAATAGCAGGAACCTCACTTTTCGACCTCATGACTTGGCCCACTGCTCATCGTTCGACGATCACTCAAGCCAGTGAACTCCAGAGTAGGGTTTTCACAAGCTATGGAATACATCTAACAATGTCTAAATCATGCGACGATTTTTTGGGTATTAGCCAGTACCCAGTTTTCCCAAGCGGCCACCCATGTCAGTACTAGCTGGGGTTGCGTTGGTTAACTTCAGTGATGGGACGAGAACTGGTGTGTCCAACGCAATTCACCGCTAACTCGACAGAGGTGTCATTCCCGCCACGGTTGTTGTTGTTGATTTAGGGCCCTTCAACTACAAGGTCATTAGAGACCGTCCACTGCATAGTTCTAATGAATAGACTGCACAGACACTACACCAATGCGACGATTATTAGATATTAGCAGTACCCAGCTTTCCCGAGCGACCACCCATGTTAGTATTAACTGGGCTTTCGTTGCTTAACTTTAGTGATCAGACGAGAACTGGTGTGTCCAACGTAACTCGCCGCTCCCGAGCCCGCCACGGTAGCGTGCTGGACTTGTGCTTGGTGGTTCAAGAATTCAGATTCTAATAACAAGATGAAAACACACCAGGGCTTTTGGGGGTATCCTGACATATCCTTAACATTTCAAGCGCCATTGTTAAAAGGGACTTTCCTTTGGATGTCAATAGTGAGGTAAAAAGAGATTTGTGACAATCCGAACCCTATAAGAGGGCAACTGCTGATTTCGGATATGTGCGATTGACAGTTTGGCAGCATTTACTTGAAATACCAAAATTGCACTAATTAGGTTGAAAATTAAGAAGCTGTTGTTTATCTTTTAGTTTGTCCGTCACGACCCATGTAACATTTTTCTGTGGTAAAACCGTGCGAGTTTGAAAAAACATGGTTAACTAGCCCAATGGGTGCAAATACAAGGAATAATAACACAACCTGCATTTCTTTAAAAGAAACGTAATGGATTTGAGCAATTTCTGCAGAAAGGGCTTCTTAACAACTCCATTACACAGTCATATTTAATGCACATTTCTCTCTGCTATTTGTCGTTGATGTCTGCTATGCAAATCACCTTTATGCAAATTCGGCACTTGCATGATCACCTCACAAATCCTATTTCTAGAAAGAGATGCTCTCAAGCGTTGTGTTTTCCACGTCCCATTGCATCTTGTGGCCGTAATGACAGGAAGAAAGAAAGAGAGAACATGAGGTGGCAAATGTAGTAGCTGGGATTGAATACGGATGCTGGGCTCTATGTAGAACCTGTGGCCAAAATGAGAAGACTTCTATCCTAAAAAAAAAGGAATTTGACAGCCTGAGATATTTTCTGTTTTCAGTGAGTGATTGCTCCGAGGAGTATTTATAAGGTTGGTGGAAGAAGAGGGAGGACTAAGAAAGGGATTAAATTTGGACGTGTTGTAGGTTGGAACTAGCAGAGAGAGAGAGAGAGAGAGTTAGCTAAAGGGACCTAGTTGAGCATTATCCCTTAGGAATAAGTCTTCTAAGACATCATGCCATAAAGATGACAAAAGATGGAACTGAAAGGTAGAAACAGCGCTGAAGAGGAGAAGGAGGATGAGGAGGAAGAAAGGGACTAAATCCAGAAGTAAGAAATGACGTGTACTTCCCCATCTTCAACATGAATTCTTCGTGTCGAGGCTGCTACCCTCGTTTTCTTATTTTCTTTTCGTTTTCATTTCTGAGGACGAAGAAAAAAATCAATAGATCTGAGCTTTTATTCGTCTTCTTTTCTCATTTGACTCGCTGTTCTTGTCTCTCTTCGGTTCTGTTGTTAGAAAAGTTGGTAAAAAGAGCGAAAGGGATGCTTCGTTTTCTGCCCTTATCCTTCCCTTTTCCTCCTCCTTTCCTTTTTACTAGTTTTGTTCAGTCCGTTTTGTGAAATCCTTCCTTCATCCTAAGATTTCCGAAGCTGCAGCATCTTCAAAGACTGAAAGACTTTCGTACCGAATACCTTTAAATCGACCATTGGGCAGCGGTGTTGATACTATTTTAAGTCCAAGAAGCAAATAGTTTAGGCACTGAACTTCAGAAGAATATACTTCTGGATTGTAACTGATAACAAGAACCAATTGTTGAGATAACCTTGCCGTCTAGAATTTTTGAAACTGTAGGGAACAATAAGCAACACTCTTGCGAGGTGGGGCATCAGGACAAAGCGTTTGATTCCAGTGTATTTTTTATAGCCAGAATAGCTTTGTAGTTTCTGTTGACTGCACTGCATTATCAAGCAGGTAATTAGAACCTGAAGTAAGACTGGGTGGTTGAGGTTGTTTTGTGTACAGGTAGCATGTCACAAGGGCCATAAATCTCCTATCCTCCCTTATTTGAGGTTCGCCTTCATTTTTGAAGAAACTCGCTTGGGTAATACTTTCCTACCTGGAACTCAAGAGACAGGTCGGTTGATGTCGAAGTTAGAAATTGATAGCTGACCACCGCTGTTCTATTGTAAAAGTTTTGTTTGCCTAAAGAGCTATTGACATTCAATGCAATACCCTAAATGTCCTGGTGCGCATCCCTTGAGCCTCTAGGTTGCAGGGAGCGGCGAATTGCGTTGGACACACCAGATCTCGTCTGATCGCTGAAGTTAAGCAGCGCAATCTCAGCTAGTACTGACATGGGTGGCCGCTTGGGAAAATGGGTAGTGCTAATACCCAAGAATCGTCGCATTAGTGTAGTGTCTATGCGGTCTCTGCTTAAGAACTATGCTGTGGACGAGGCTGTACTGACCTTTGTAGTTGAAGGGCCCTAAAACAACAACAAAAGCAACAAATCTAGGTTGCAGTTGGTGGTTCTGATTGTGCCCTCTTTCTCTGTAAATTACAGGCTTGTGACGAAGTTTCAACTTAGATGACATTTGGGCCGATATTGATAATGTTCTTGTTTGTTGTTTTTTTTTTTTTTTTTTTTTTTTTTTTTGTAATTCCGCCTCTGGTCAAGGCTAGTGATACGTTTTTGATAAACAGAAGACCTAAATTCCACTTTTCAGCAGTTAAAACACTATGTGGGCATACGATGTCATTCGGCAAGTCACGAAACTTGAGCACCTGAATTACTTATAGTCAGAATTGTAAGATGGCGATATATTTAAGTTGTTTGATCTCTTTCGTTTCTTCTGTCATCTGTCTTTGAACTTCTTCATCACGACTTTTGAATGATCCTCTTTCCCTCACCCTACGATAAAGATCTGACACTGGAGAAAACATTATTAAAGAAATTCTCCACTCAGCAACTGGCACTGACAGTATTGTAGTACCTTGCACAACACACTAGATCTGAAAGGCAATGTTATTTTCAACATGATGGTCGCGTTGGCAATTATATTAAGGGGCAGTATAATTTAGTTTGTTGGGTTATTCTTAAGATGTACAAGACTGAAATGGTGCCCAGACACTTCCAAATGAGATGTCAAAGTTGGAAAGGTTTAAAATCGATTTTCCGCCCGCACAATCCTTAGTGATTGACATTAAATCCAACCTGTCCTTAAGATGGAGAGGCAAAATCCTACTATATTGGGAAGATTACTTGTTTCTGTCAGTGCCTCGTTGAAATTTTTTACATCGTCATTTTAAGCGTTGATGGTATTGTGCTGCCTCCTGAGTTTTCTTACCCAGCAACAACTTCTTTTTGGTGTTGCATGTCTTGTGCAACTTTATAAAGACATTAATAGTTCTATACACTCCATTATTACGTCAGGACTTCATGTGACATTTTCCTGTCAGCCCCTATGTCCCCTTGTTGCTGCCTTTTTTGTCCTTTAAGTATTTCAAACTATAATGCCATTAATTAGATACCTGGGAGATATCAGTGGGCCTACCCTACGAGCAGAGCAGAGCAGTAGTAGTTCCAACGATACGACCTTCCTGGACAGAAATGATTTTGTCTCTTTTGGGCACAAAAAAGACCCACCTTTCATCGGATGGAAAGTAATGTCGTGGTCCTGTGGTGCGTGCGACATCACGTGCACTATTGCATATTTGCAAAAAGATAACTTTTTTTGGAAAATAATAGAACCTTTAAGAGGTCGAGGCCCTTCTGAGTGCGAGGCATCGAACTGAGCCCCGAAAAATCGATGTGTGAGCTGGCTCTGACAGTGATAGACAACCGTTTTGGCAATATTTCACCGGTTAACATTCATCATACCATTCTTAGGCCCTTTGCTGTTGCATAAGTTAGAATTAGGGACACGTACCTACGGCTCTTTATATCATATAGACAGTGTCGTCATCATCATCATCATCATCATCATCATCATCATCATCACACCCTTATCCCGCCTACTGCGGGGTCGGGTCTGCGGGTTCTCATCCCCCATGCTCTTCTATCCCCAACCAGGCTTTCATCCACCCCGCATGCAATCATGTCCCTCTGGACAACCTGCTTCCACGTCCGTTTGGGTCTCCCCCTACGCTTGAGGCCACCCACTACCTGCTGCCTCAGAATACACCGTGTGAGCTCCTCCTCCCCCTTCTCATCACATGCCCATACCACCTCAGCCTCTTTTCTCTCATCTTCTCCGCAATGTCTCCGACCCCCAAGCTGCCTCTAACGTGCTCGTTACGGACTCTGTCAGCACGCGACACCCCACTCATGTAACGCAGCATTCGCATCTCGGCGACTTGTATTCTCCTCTCGTGGTTCTTCCTCACCGCCCAGCACTCTGATGCATACAGCATGGCGGGCCTAACTACAGTTTTGTAAACCTTACCTTTCAACTTTATTGGGACTCTGCGGTCGCACCTTTATATAGACAGTGTATACGCCAGATAAAGTAGAGAGCGACTGATTGTGCTGGACACACCAGTTCTCGTCTGATCCCTGATGTTAAGCAACGCAACCCCAGTTAGTACTGATATGGGTTGTCGCTTGGGAAAACTGGTTACCGCTAATACCGAAAAGTCGTCGCAGTTGTGTAGTGTCTGTGCAGTCTCTGCATTCAGAATTACTTAGTGGACGGGGCTCTAATAACCCTGTTGTTGAAGGGCTCTAAAACACCAACGAACCAACCAACAACCAGCAACCAGGTAATGTGCCGCTGTCGTCATTATGTTTTGTTTTGCTGGGTGTAAAATTGGTTGCTGAAGCACAATTCTCTCCACGGATTCTGAATGCATTAACTGTGTCATGGTTGATGGGCTGACATTCAGTTCTTGCACCAACTTCAGTTTTACGGTATTTTGCCCTCTCCAGTTACAATTTTTTAGTATTACTGTATCAGTGACTTCACCAATGGTCATATGGGGCATCGATTCGAAAGCAAAGTCTTATCATAATATTTTTTAAAATCTGTTTGAGAGTATGAATATTAATCTTTTAAATGTATAGATCTTGGCTGATGTTGAATCAGCTCCATTTTCTATTTGTTGGTATACATGGAGCTAACAGTGGAATTGATATCTTTCATGTTGTAGGAGGCAGTATGTGATTATTTAAAAAGGTTTTGAGCTTAGCTCTGCATCTGTTAAGCTTTGATGCAGAAATCGTTACTAACGAAAGATGAGTGTCCTGTCAGAATTGTATCCCTACTGGGCTTAACTTCATATTTGAAGAAATGGTTCTCTTCAGGAATATAGTTGTAGTGACTTTGTGACCTCACTGGCTAAAATGCAATTCCCACAAGGATATGACGTATGATCGGTGTAATAAAAGGAATGTAGGCAGGGCCGACTTTTGGGGGCGGACAGTACGAGCCTCCCACTGAGTAGGGGCAATTTTAACTCCTGAAGAATATAACTTGTAATAAGATACTGACAGATTTTCAACTCTTAATACACTATGCACCTTACCCGGGACGGTGGACCACTGAGCTCCCGTATATCCCGGGACCTCCCACTAATTAAGAAATGTAGGAGAGAGCAAATGCAGTCAGGAGGGTAGTCGACTGGCGAACCTATGGCACGCGTACCAAGGGTGCACGCAGAACAATTATGCTGGCACGTGGCATATAGGGCCTATTAGTACAGGATAATACAGGGTAGTACAGGGTAATACAGAGGTAGTACGGGGTAATTTATCGTGTGCCAAGTTGCGTTGGACACACCAGTTCTCGTGAGATCACTGAAGTTAAGCAACGCACACCCACGTTAGTACCAGCACGAGTGGTTGGTAATGATCGTTGGGTGCTGCAAATTTCCCCTCTCCTACATCGTCTACACCTACCACCTCTCCACCCGCGAGCAGCCTCCTTAGGGTTCAGCCTGTTATGGCTGCTTGGCTTACTCCCCAACCCATTAATGTAACATAAAGCCAAACCCATCATGTCCCAATCCCGCCTATGGAATGGTCGGGTCTGCGGGTCCACTGAACATGATCTGACTGGGGGCACCCAAGCCAGGCGTTTGGAAACCCGCAGGAATATTGTCTGAGGTTGTTTGAGGGGGAATGCCAGCCTACCCAGTGCCAGATTTGCCATTAGGCTAAGTAGGCTGAAGCCTAGAGCCTCAACATTTAGCAGGTTTCAAAATTTAAGAAAATGGCCTTAAAGGGGCTTGAAGAGGGCCTCAAAATTGAAATAGCCTAGGGCCTCTCAATATCTAAATCCGGCCTGGGCCTACCCCACTGTTCCAACACCGCATTATACAACCAAAATAGAAATTTTGGAAGATAAATTAAGACTTTGTTGGTTATAATATTGAATGGTGCCTGACCTATTGCACAGTAACAATACGCAACAGCGATATTCCAGACCGTATGCGGTATAAAGGCAAACCAATCGATTGGGAAATTTCTATTTCCTGTAACAAACCGGAAGTAAGGGAACCCTACTATATCTTCCTGCAACCTAACTATCTGGCACGTTAGTGCATCAAGAAATTTAACTTTTGAAATTTGTCGCACGCCAGCAGAAATATGTTCGCCACCCCTGTAGTAGGGTGTGTAGGAAATTCCCTAAATAATACAACCGGATAAATGGAGTTTGTTACTAAATGGTAACATGACTCACACGGTTTCTGTGTTGGACTCCTTTATAACAGAGGTGTCAAACTTGCGGCCCTCGTCGTGATTTTTGCGGCCCACAACGACTATGAAGGATTTTACTTTGTACGTACTTAAAACTGAAAAGTAACCAAAGCTTGAAGCTACCTTGAGATAAACTATTGGTAAGTTTCTGCCAAAAAAAAAGGGAGCGACGACTTACTATACGTTGCACACACCAGCTCTCGTCTGATCACTGAAGTTAAGCAGCGCAACTCCAACTAGTACTGGCATGGGTGGCCGTTTGGGAAAACTGGGTACTGCTAATACCCAAAAATCGATCCATTAGTGTAGTGTCTGAGCAGTCTCTGCATAAGAACTGTGCTGTGGACGGGGCTCTAATGACCTTTGTAGTTGAAGGGCCCTAAAACACCAACAAACAACAATTTGCCAAAAAATGCTCGTGTGAATTTTCATTCGTTATCAGTGCTGCCCGAGTGACTACTACTTGAAAACACAACTTTGAGCGGTCATCTACGACCAAGTAGAAATATGATTTATTTATATAGCAACATTCGTCAATGCAATGGAGTGTTTCCGCTGACGTATTTTAAATAATTGTCGTCAAATTTTCCATTGATGAGCGGCAAACCAGTAGCACTGTCATCTTCCGGTTCCATTACCCTGCTCTCTTTCTCCTATTTTTAACTTCAGCATTTCTATTATATGAATATAACATATATAGAAATTCTATTTGTGGGTTAATTTCAAAGATTGTGAGTAGTGACAGTAGTCTACTTCTTCTTGATAGTAACTTATCAGAAGTAGTTTCTAGTCATTTCTGATCGGAATTCTCCTTAGTATTTTTTGCTTCCTGGATGAAAATAAATCATCTTTCGTAACATAAAATATTGTGGCTAAAATAAAATGGAAAGGCATGAAGAGGATAAAGAAGCAATAGTGAGGGAATGAGAAACAGGAAGAGATGAGATAGGGCAGGAGGCGATTTGTGTGCATTACCATCGAAGGATTATGATCAGGTGAATCTTCTCGTCTGTGCTAGTTTAAGGCTCCTCAATTTCACCCTCTTCATCATCATCTCTTCTTCATGTTTCGTCTTCAGTATGCCATACCTCGTCCTATATGATAATGCACCTGTTGTTAATTTTCCGGGCGACTACGTTTCTATGGGAACATCAATCTTTTATATCGTTAACGTTACAATGGACTTAGTTTTGATCCTGTCACCTTCTCAACATATATTAGACTTTGGTCGACTGTAGGTCTGCATTTCACACTTGAGGCTAATTTTTTTTCTATTTATGTGCAGAATAACCTTCCTTGGTCTTAACTTTTTTTACGGCAACATCGTGTCTCTGGCGTAGTTAGCATATGCAGAGTGGATTCCAGAAGAATCCTAGATAATACATAGATGGATCGCGGATCACATTGACCTTTAGATGTACTGGCGTCGAACAAGAGAAACTCGACGTGCAATAGATAAGACCCAATGACGTGTTTCAAAGAAAAGGGCATAATAGAAATGAGTGTCGTACTACAAAAGAGTCTCACTGAGTGGTGAGAAATTGAGAAAAATGCCGCACAAATTTAAATAGTAAAAAATATTTTTGTTTTTTGCTCTGCATCCAATTTTTTATCTTGTGAAGAGCCTCGACCACTTCGGTTGCGCAATGGATCAGTGAGTCGTTGGATGCAAATTCGACTTGCAGCCTTCGACCCCCATTACACCCAGTGTCGGATAGGAAATCAAGTGGTGGTCTCGTGCGGTGTACGATGTCACAATACCTAAAAAACTCCTTTGCATGCATGGAATAAAATAGGCATGCAGTTCAGCAAAATTTCTAGCTGCAGGAGCTGGCGTCGACGGAGTAAAATATCCCAACGAATCAAAATATTAAGATACTGGATTAGTTTCATGGGTTGGCGATTAAACCAAACAGCCATAACAGGACGAACCCTTAGGAGGCTGCTTGCGGGAGATGAGGAGGTAGGTGAAGAGGATGAAGGAGAGGGGAAATTTGTAGCACCCAACGTTCTTTACCAACCACCCATGTTGTTATTGACGTGGGCTTGCAATACTTAACTTCAGTGATCTTACGGGAACTGGTGTGTCCAATGCAACTTGGCAAATATGCCGATGATAACTAAGTACAGGGGCTGTATCGTTAGATTGGTTGCCAGCTACCAGCAGATCGCTGATGTGCCCCAGTTAGGCAAAAAAGGGCACCTGGCACCCGCCATAAGCAAAAACGTGGTATAATAATCGTAGTATATGTTATGTACCCGAAATTTAACCAAATTTTCAATATCTGGAGGGATGTTGCCTCTGGATGTACCTAAGAAAACGTGACCTTGCCTTTTGTCTCGTGTACTTTGGGTTTTCTTTCGTAATTGTGCATCTGAAGGGCTGAACCACTAATAAAATCTTTATAAGGATACTTGTGTGACTGAGCCCTACCTTAATCACTTGTGCCGTTCGTCTGAAGTCTTGTTTCTTCCAGGATAAAGTCCCTACATCTTTATTTCAACAGGATTTTGAACTTGAATAAAATTTGTTGGTCGTCTACATATGAGACACAAGTGAACACAAGGCAACTCCTAACCCTTTTCCCACCAATGGCAGGATCGGGTACTCATCTTGTCCCTCTGAATAGACACAAGGGCGACATATTGAACAGTGTTTTTCCACAGCCGGTTGCCGACCAACGCTGCAACCGCTATGCTTATTTATCGTTGGTCTGCTCTTCGTTGGGGAATTCCACCGACGCCAGAGGAGGCGAGCTCCTACACCTGGAAATTTTGCCTCATCTACCCGTTTCATAGTAGAGAGGGTCCTTTTATGTGCAGATGCCATCGTACAGCACATGGGACCTCGGCTTTACTTCTCATTCGAAAGAAGGCGCACTGGGGCCTCTTTCTCGCCCGGAAGAAGCCAACCTACCTCGATCCAGTGCCGAATCTAGAGCTACTGATCCAGTTACAAAGTACGCTAACCACTGTGCCACCGATGCGAAATTACTCATTCATTTCTCAGAAACTCTAAAAATTATGAGACAAAAATGAATAATTGGGGCAAAATTATGATGGCACATGTTTTAATGAAGTTTAGCGAATCATAAGCACTTAAGGGTTTGATCAGAGGCGGCTCGTGGGGCAGGCAAACCTAGGTGGCTGCCTAGGGTGGCAAATTTCATAGGGGCGGCTGATTTCAGAGGTACTTCCCTGCCATGCAGTCTATCAGTCATTTAAAATGTTCATAGTCCTGGGATTCCCAAATTTCTCTGATTGGGTGGGCCTTTTCTAAATGTTAATATTGGGACAAATGCCAAGCACGTGAGGGACGCTTGGACAATTTAGAACTGTATTAGATTCAATGGGGGCGGCGGCGATGGACCCACTTGCCTAGGGCGCCTGAAACTCACTAGCCGGCCTTGGGTTTGATCAGTGCCGGATTTACCACTATGCTAAGTAGGCTGAAGCCTAGGGACCTCAACATTTAGCGGGCTTGACAACTCCAAGCCTAGGGCCTCTCACCATCTAAATCCGGCACTGGGTTTGAAGCATTAGTTATGGAAAAAACCATTCATTATGATTTTATTGTGAAATAGTGCTGATTTTTCTGAAATATCACATTTTGTTAGATGCTTCTGTATGGCGCTATAACTTGAAACGATGGAGAACGAAATAGCATTGAAGTTCTTTTCTCTAAATTACTGACGTATGGGCCTTGAACGCCTTTAATATAATTGGAAGTAACAATTAACTCACTAATACATACGTGATTTGGTTGCGTAACGTAATGGTTGAAATGACTGCGCTTAAAATTCATTGTAAGGTTCAAATATGAGATTGATGCGATTGAAATTGTTGAGAAAGACGTTAGATTGCCAGAGATCTTGGATTCATTCTCTATTTTCTACCTCCTACTGACGACCTCCTTTATTTCCTAGGTCCCAAACCCGTCCCTTAGGTCCTATTGAATTATTGTAATAGATTGAGAGTGCTCAATGTTGGACTGGTTTCAGTTACTCTTCATTTTTTGCCTCTGTCAAAGTTCCGAGGTTCCTTGCATTATTCCAAAAGGCGAATAAAAATATTACGTTATTAGTCACCAGTTGGCTGCCAGGCACATGTGAAGGACCCTGGTGTCCTGCGTTTTATTCTTCGGTATTTCTATAGCATGCTTGCATGTTGCTTAAATGTTCAGAGCAATTGCCCGGCTGGCAAATCCTGGCAGCACAGGTTTATCTCCTTGAATATACTTACCTGAGCCATTGTCGAATCCATTTGTGTGTACCAATGCAATTTCTCTTGAAAGTTACAGTGGGCGTTAATTCTCTATTCACTCTCTGGTCGATCAACCAACAAAAGTTGCTTGCTTTTCATTATCTAGAGCTGTTTCAGGTTATTGGTAATAAGTGAAAGGGTCGAATCTTTAAGAAAGTAGGCGGTGAAATGCGAAACCATCCTCTCGAGAGACTGAGTCCAGGTTCCAAGTTCGATCTCGGCTGAGTTGGGAGCAGCGAATTGCGTTGCACACACCAGTTCTCGTCTGATCACTGAAGTTAAGCAGCGCAACCCCAGCTAAAACTGACATGGGTGACCGCATGAGAAAACTGGGTACTGCTAATACCCAAAAGTCGTCGCATTAGTGTAGTATCTGTGCAGTCTCTGCATAAGAGCTATACTGTGGACGGGGCTCTAATGACTTTGTAGTTGAAGGGCCCTAAAACACCAAAAAATTACAACTCGGCTGAGTTGGGTGATTGCTTTCTATCAAGAAGAAGGTAAAGCTTTAGCATCTTGGGTCATCTGCATGTAAAAGAATCCTTTCTACATGGGGTAAGAACCTGTCTTCTAGCGTCGGTAAATTAGGACTTGTAGAAGTACAGTAGATAGGTTGACGTTAAATAGCCAAATAAACCAAGCAGAATTCAGATTCTGTCCAGGAATTGTCATGTGGTGGAGGCAGATTGTCATGTCTTATAAACGGATTCTATGTAGAGGGTGGCTAAATAAACTTCACTTTTTCGCGGGGTGGGGGTGGTGGAATAATGGACGTTTGGTCCTTAGTATCCAGTAGACAGAAATCATAGCAACAAACAATTTTTCTCCAGATCATTTTGAAAAATGACCCATGTCTGACGTATAGATGATGTCACGCATGAGAAACAAATATCGTTGCATGGCGTAGCCTGTCGTTCTCGGTGAAAATGTATCAAGCCTGCGTTTGTCATTCGGATTTCGAGATGTGTCTATCGATCACTGGCCAAGGTTTTAACTGCAAATGCGAAAGCTATTCGTCGTCCAAACTATTTTTCGGCTCAGTCTCTCGCTCTCTCCCTCTCTCTCTCATAAAATTGTGATGCATGATTTAGCTCGTAAACGCCTCTAACGCCCTGAAATCAAATTTTTCAAAAGTGAAGCGTGTAACGCGTGAAACCTTACCCATTGTTGAATTTGATTTGAAGTTATGATTAAAAATATTTTCCAATTATTAACAGGGAAGGAGATAAGGGGGAAGGGAATGGAAACTCTACAGGGATGTGGAGGGAGGGACTAAAGGAGTAGATGAAGCGAGAAAGAGAGATATGAAATTTAAATGCTGACGTTATAATAATTACAGAGCTGTAAAAGGGGTGCTCTCTTCCAACCTATATTTGTTGCAGAAAGAGGATTTAAAATGACTAATTTTGGGTAATACGGCAGTCTCTCAGACGGTAGTGAAAGGGTTGAATGAGAGCTTATTATTTGAAAGAAATAAAAAATATTTTATAATGATGATGGCGTAATTTCTGTTTTCGTCGAGCTCAACTTTAGTCTCTCTTTCTGTCTGTTCTCTTTGTTTTATATATACTTTTAATGTCTGAAGCAATTGTGTAGTTGATAGTGTAAGCAGTAAAGTTGTGCATATTAATTCATCGCCCATCTAGTTTCTTTTCATTTCTTGTTATCAGCCACGATGCAGTGAAGGAATAGTATTGTAGATTATGCGGTGGTCTACATGATGCTGTCGATTTTTGGAAGTGAAAAGTTCACCTCATTTTCACTCTCTGCTAACAAAATCAATATTTTCACTTTTCCCCCTTCTTCCTTGTCTGTTTTCCATCTCTCTCTCGCTAGCTCTCTTTCTCTGTCTAGTGGTCTCCCAAATAACGTCACTACTACCCCTTTATTTTGTGTCGGCAGATACATTGTTCCCATCTCAGCCTCCCGCTCCATCTTCCTCATCTATTCATCCTTCTCTCGATTCCATGGATTCCAACAATTCAATATGGCATCTTCAGATACGTGAGCTCATTTCAGTGATGATGACGCACATTGTTAGCTACTGCACTGATGCTATACTACACCTTCCGCCTGCCTGCCTGCCCGCCTGCCCGACTGTCAAAAAAAAAAATTAAGGTGAAACCGCCCTCTTCCCTCCCTCATTCACTGATAAGGGATGATTTGATTTCCACAGTTGAGTTTTCTTCGTGACTCTAATTAATTATAGCAATTGTATATTCTGTGCTTGAATCCGATCTAAAATTCTCTTTGTTTCTTTCTCGCTCTGCATCATTTGCCATTTCATCAAATTAATGCTTACGAATTTATTCAGTCTCTGACATATTTGAAATCGCTTACCTGGAAAGTACTGCCTGGTTCTAAACCACCTCTTTTCTCCATCTCCCTTTCTCCTTTTTTTCCCCTCAAAATACTGCCTTAACAGATTGAATCAGTAGTGCTTCAGCATCTGCAGATGTGATTGTCATCCTTTTAGGATTAACCTTCGGTTTCTGCTCTTATCATGTCAACCTAGACGTTATTGGAGTCCTTTTGCGTGATTGGAGCGTTAATATTCACTCTGCCGTTAGGACAATGACATTTGGGGCCTTACAGTACTGAAATATTATTGGGAGGTTTGTCAGTCATCTGACTTTTCCATCGTTTGATGTGTTGAAATGATGCGATATACTGCAACGTAGTGCTCAGTGCCATATTTTCTGAGCCCTAAAGATAGAACGGGCCTATTAAGGAAGGAGTCTCAAACGTCGAAGCCCTAACTTTCATACTGCATATTACTCAAAGGTGCAGGCCCGGCTCGTAAGTTCCAGGCGCCCTAGGCAAGTTGCTCCATCGTCGCCCCATTATATTTAATGCAGTTCTAAATTGTTGGCAAGGGAAAGGGCGTGAGGGATGCTCACGCCCTTTCCACTTGTCCCATTGCCATTGTATTGCTATGAAGCTGCAACAAGGCGTCTCGAGAAAGCCAACATTTAGATAAGGCCCCACTAATCAGAGAAGTTTGGGAACCCCAGGACTATGAACATTTTGAATGACCGACAGACTGCATGGAAAGGAAGAACCTCCGAAATTAGCCTCCCCCTTGAATGTGCCGCGCTAGGCAATCGCCCTAGGTTTGCCTGTTCCATGAGCCGCCTGTGCAAAGGTGGTATGATAGTACATCTATGGGTATGCACATATATGAATGTTAAAAAAACTTAATTAATATTAGGTCCCTTGGGGATCTGATTCCATTCTCATCGGACAGAACTTGATTATGTCGAATTTTGATACGTTAAACAAAAGTAATGTTGGGTGAGCCAAGGCATCGATTTTATTTACCTTTTTCCCTTCTCAAACAACGCCTGTAGACTCGACCTATTTCCATTGTACTCCAGCGGCTGCATTGCGTTGATGAACACAACAGTTCTCGTCTGATCACTGAAGTTAAGCAACGCAATCCCAGCTAGTACTGACATGGGTGGCCGCTTGGGAAAACTTGATACTGCCGATACCCAAAAATCGTCGCATTTGTGTAGTGTCTGTGCAGTCTCTGCATAAGAACTATGCTGTGGACGGGGCTCTAATGACCTTTGTAGTTGAAGGGCCCTAAAACAACAACAACAGTTCTCGTCTGATCACTGAAGTTAAGCAACGCAACCTCAGCTAGCACTAGCATGGATGACAGCTTGACAACATTGGGTATCGCTAACATCAAAAAATCGTCGTAATAGCGTAGTGTCTGTGCAGACGCTGCATTAGAACTATGCAGTGGAAGGAGCTCTAATGACCTTTGTAGTTGAAGGGTCGTAAAACACCAACAAAACGAAAATCCATTGCACTCATCTAAGCCGGTGAGAGAGCCGTAGTCAGCGTTTCGAACAGAACCTTATCCTCTTATTGTGACACCGGCGTCCCTAGCCCTGCACCTGAGATTTTTTATTTGCTACGAAATTGTAGACTTTTTTTTAAGATCAGTTTCGGAATTTCTGGCGTCATTCGCCTCTGCTGCATCATAGTTTGAAAATTTAACTCTGAATTTGGTTTTAAATGATTGATAATGGCAGTCGATATTTTCTTCGACTGTTAGTTGAGAGTCGGATAGCAAATGAAGAAAATTGGCAGCTCTTTAAAAGTGGGTAGCCTGAAACTTGGGGAGGAAACAGCATTTTGAAAAGGGTGGAAGGAAGTGATTTTGCGAACCCTAGAAGATGTGAAAATGAATAGGATGTAAAATGATGTTGGACAAAGAGATCCTTTCTATTTTCGCACTCTCTTTGGGTTTCTAATATCTCAATTTGCTTTCTACGTCTTTGATCCTAGGTCCGAAACTAATTCATATTGATGACTGACCCAAGCCAATTCAAAGTAAATACTTATTCCCAAAGCAAACTTAATCCTCGATGCCAGACACTCCATTTGGCATATCACAACATAGTTGAAAATTGAGATAAATTACTCAGAATTACCCATGTTTCTCAACCCTCCTACCACTCTCACCAAACTACTGATTCCTCTCTTTTACAACTTGGACACGCTCTATCTCTTCTCACTGCTACCCACTCACCAACAAACTAACTGCCTTGCTAATACTATTACCCCCCCCCCCCCCAACCTCCTTCCTCCCTTTACTTGGTAGGTCCTCCTACCACACCACTCGTTTCCCAATGTAACCACTTAGCGAATTGGAAGTTAAGGTATTGTGATTTGATACTCTGTTTTTATTAGGTAACATGCGGACTCCCAATACCCATTTGTGGTAGTCATTTAGAGAAGACGAGCTCTTGGACATCCGCTGCATAAGAATGAGTACCTTTCAAGATGGAGTGATTTAATTAGAATTTATTCCGATTACATTGATGTTTTCACCTTGTTTATTTGATAGTCTTGCCTCAGAACCTTCTCTATCCCGGGCTTAAGCTTTTATAGGGAGATTTTATTTTCTAGAGGGTCATTAGAAATTACGTGTTAATGCATTAAATGGATGTATCCTAGATTACCAACGTGTGCTGTAAGCAGCAGTCGTTTTTTGAGTGTATTTATCGTGTTTTACCTTTTTTTCCCCCCAAATGCCGTACCTAATGATGGCATCAATTCAGGTTGATTTTATGCAGTGCTATTGTTGAAATCATCTTTCATCCATCATTCTTTCTCTGTTGACGTCTTTTCCCTGGCGAATGGAGGAATTAACTCAGGTGATTCAGTATCCTCCTGATTTGCAGGCGGACTGAGCTCAATTCCCAGCGGCTGGTGACATGCTGGTGCTATCACTGCTGACTTCTGTGCTGCTGTTGTACGTCTTTTTCTTATTGGCACCTTTAAGGACATTAGTCTATTGTGGCCAATGTAAAAAAGTGCATTTAGTCTCTGGCTATTGTTCATTTTAAGCAGTGACGAGTCAAGTTGTTGGATGTTGTTGTTGTTTGTTGATGTTTTAGGGTCCTTCAACTACAAAGGTCATTAGAGACCCGTCCACAGCATAGTTCTAATGCAGAGACTGCATGAGACGATTTTTGGGTATTAGCAGTACCCAGTTTTCCCAAGCGGCCACCCATGTCAGTACTAGCAGGGGTTGCGCTGCTTAACTTCAGTGATCAGACGAGAACTGGTGTGTCCAAAGCAATTCACCGCTCCCAAGTTGTTGGAGGGCCCCAACGCGCAACCTAGTCATAGGGCCTCCCAAGCACTACATAGTCTTAGGGCCTCGCAATTGCTGCAGTCTTAGGACCTACCAGGTGCTACACAATCATAGGATCTCCCAAGTACTGCATAGTCTTAGGGTCTACCAAGAAGTATACAGTCTTAGGGCCTACCAAGTGCTACCAAGCCTTGAGGTTCTCAAATACTATTTACTGAAGCGTAACACCGGTCTAATGTTAAGATGATACAGAAATGCCCCAAATATGACGGGAGCGGCCTGTTCTCGTTGGACATACCAGTTCTCGTGTGATCACTGAAGTTAAGCAACGTTAGTACTATCAATGGGTGACCGCTTGGGACCACTGGGTACTGCTAATACCAAAAAGTCGTCGTAACAGGTGCCTGTGCAGACTCTGCGTTAGAACTACGCAGTGGACGGGGCTCTAATGACCTTTGTAGTTGAAGGGCCAACAACCACCAACGAAACAAACCAAATACTGTATGAATACCATATATTGAACCATCCCGTAACATCCACGTGTAACGTTTCATGGCGTTGTTAGTTAAAATTTTGCTTGATTTGAAACGAAATTCGAATTTCTGTAAGAAAAATTGATTATTTGAATTGTTCAACCAGGTCATCTGGACTTTGATCAAAGAATGGAGTCACCCTTTTTAAAAATATAAGTTGTGAATTGCAAGTTTTTATTAGAGTTGTATCAAATGTAGTGGTAATCCAATTGCATTCATAATGAAAGCAGAATAGAAGACTTCTTTTGTAATGGTCTGAAAAACTTGCCTGCAGGTCCAGAATTTTGCCTTGACTTGTCAACTACAGCAAGAGGATGATAAGAGAAACAGTCGATATTGCCTTATAACTAGATTCCCTTTCTTCATTTCATCTTTATCGTCGTCATACTGTACGTTGATGTATAGCTTTAATAACGAATTTGTGTCCTAGGGGAAGGTTAAAAGACAAAAAAAAAACAACAGAGGGCGAATTTTTTTGTCGTCTTATAAGATTGCAGGACCCTCCATGCTTCTGTGAATATTATATTTTTATTCCATATAAATACCATTGTCTCTCAGAGGCAACCTCATAAAGCCATTAATCGTTTTTTTCTAAACTTAGATTGCTTTTACGTGCTCTTGTGTGTGCTCGTGATTGATTATCGGTTTTGACAAATGGTTGGTTTCAGCTGAGTAGTAACGTATTATACATTGAAGTTTAATTAAAAATGAAATAGAATTTCCTTCGGGAAATTAAATGTCTACATTAAGTTATCAGCATACTGGTTAATATAGTTTATCTTTACCTACGTGTAGCCTACATATTTCGGCAGAGTCTGCTTAAATTGACCTTTGCTTTATTGGTTACAAATGGAAAGTAAACACTTTTGAAAATTAGTCAAACTCTTGTTACTCTCCTCCCCGCTATATTTTTAATTATTGGTAAGGTTAGAAGCCAATTATTGCACACCGTGATATGGTATATACCACATGATGGACACATTAACGACCCCTTATTACATGTAGAAGAATGTGCGTGTGAGGTAACGTTGCCCTGTCTGGTGTTGTAATGTGGCCTTCCGAGCGAGCAGGCTCATTTCAAACAAATTGAACTCTCTCTTTTGTTGTAACTCGAGTATTTAGGTGGCTTATTTAATGCATTCAGTCAATCCTGATGGACAACACCATGTGTTAAAAGGTCCATGTTTCGGAACTCTAGAAAAGGTCCCGTATTTTGAAGGGCCCTCATCATTATCATCATCATGCCCTTATCCTGCCTTTGACAGGATCGGGTCTACGGGTTCTAACTCTCCACTCCCGTCTGTCTCCCACCAGGTCTCCGTTCACTCCACACGCTGCCATATCCTTACTAACAACCTGTTCCTACGTCTGCTTTGGTCTCCCCTTGCCCCTGGTGTTCCCAACCACCACCTGCATTCCGGTAATGGACTTAACGAGCTCTTCCTCCTCTCTTCACATTGCATGCCCACACAACCTCAATCTACTCTCTCGCATTTTTTCCGCGGTGTGCCACATCCCTAACCTGCTCCTTAATATATGTACATGTTCCTCTTCCTCTCTGCCCAACTCTCTGACCCATATAGAATAGCTGGCCTAATCACTGTCCTGTAAAACTTTCCTTTCTATGTTGTGCCAACGGGTCGGGGAGCAAGCCAAGCAGCCACAACAGGCCGACCCCTAAGGAGGCTGCTCGCGGGTGAGGAGGAAGAGGGTGTAGAGGATAAGGAGAGGGGAAATTTGCAGCACCCAAGGTTCTCTACCAACCACCCGTGTTGGTACTAACGTGGGTTTGCGTTGCTTAACTTCAGTGATCTCACGAGAACTGGTGTGTCCAACGTAACCTTGGCCACACCACACAGGACTCCACTTCAACCATCCCCCATTGATTCTCTGGGTCACATCTGAGTATCTTCCCATTGTTCTGGACAACTGATCCCAAGTGTTTGACCTCTTGCACCTTTGTCACCAGTTCGCCCCCCCCGAGGGTATGTTACCATTATTTTCCTGCCCTTCTCAATTGAAAGCTAAATGCTCTGTTTTCTTCATGTTTATTATTAAGCAACCCTTTTTTATCGCTGTTCTAATATCATTTAGCCCCTTCTCAGAAAGGCCCTCGTACTTTGAAATTTTAATAAAATGATATAAGCTAAGTTCAGGGTGTGATCATTGAGAGCTGATATTCCCTGACGACCAAGTAGACCCGGGTTTAGGACCCATGGGTGCCTAGCGTCTGTCATTCATTCATCGTGCCATCTTCAGATCCTCTGTTTTAAAACAGTTACGATTTCGGTGTTGAGGGCACCCTCTTTAGAAAAGGCCTTTCTACCCTGCTTGCCATTTTAGAAGGGGTCTGTCTTCATAGTGTTTGATGCACGATGTTGACTGTGAGACTCTGTAATGACCTCTCAGTTAATCTCTGGAGTAATCTTGGCAAATTCTTTAGTGATATCCTTGCAGATTATGAACTTGTAGTCCTGATTATATTGTAGATAGTTTGTGGCCGTTGTTCTCAGTTATCCAAAATGCAACATTCAGAAGATTAATCTGTAGGATGAACTTGGTAAATCTACTAAATAGTATGTCTAGACTTGACTGACCAACTAATTTCTCAACATGTTTGCCAAAAAGACAGAGTTTCGTACATCACAATTTCTTAGTAATCCCGTAAGATTATTTCGAAGTAAGTAGCACGTTACCTACTGTATATTATATAAATTACTAGGAAGAGAGACGCATTGTTAATTAAAGATTTTGGGTAAATTCAACTTGGTGTACATACTGCATTTGTTTGTTTTATAATTGAACTGGAGGAAGAGAGAGGCAGAAGGTGATATTGGTGCTTCAACATTTTTTATGCTGATTGTCATTAGATGAGATGTAGACGTATTTTTGAATAAAATTGACAGAGTTTTTATTGCTAAAAGTGAGATCCGTACCCAGTTTGTTGTCATTAGAGAAGGATTAAATGGTGTACTCCTCTATCGATCCATCTCCAGCTTATTTTTTGTTATGATGTATTTTTTTTACTTCCAAAAGGTTAGAATTCTAATAGATATTTACAGTTTCATTTTTCTTGTTGGATGGTTTTGATTTCTTGTCACGAATTTTTCAAAAAAAAAAGGTGAAAATGTTTTTAGTCAACTTGAACAGATTTCGAGGATGAAAATAAATGCATCGTGTGCCTCTACAGTTTATCAGCCCAAAACAGTCTTTTTTGACGACTGCTTAGTTTGATTGCGAATATGTACGTGTGCGTTTAGCATATTAGGTATCAGTTTATGATTTCTCAACAATACGTTCTACATTTCAGGTCATTTCAGGAAAATAGCAAATGCAAATAAACAAATAGGTACACACATCACCTTTAGGAATGCCTTCAACTAGTGCAGATATTTCAGACCACCTGGTGAGGGCAATCTACAAAATATGCATATGCTTTTCCAGTTTGTCGCTGGAAGTTTCCTGTTCCTGACTGCGTGGTTAGGTTAGGCCAGGCTTTCATTGGTCATGAAGTTGGTAGCAGTTTTACATTTCCTTAACATGTATTATTAGTGTTTTTGGTCGTTTTCAGCTTCATTTGCAGCTCGAATGTTTGCGAGTTTTGTGGCAGTGGTTGCTCTATTGAAAACGACATCTAAAATTGGTAAGCCAGGGTTTAGATGCAACTCTACTGAGCTGTTGATTCACGTGTTGATGACGTGTTCTTCTCTCATGTCCTCAAAGTACCTCACGAATTGAGGATTGAACTCGAAGGTTGACTGAATTTCAAGTCTGATTTCATCATCATCATACCCTTATCCCGCCATGTTATCCAGCTATGTGCGGCCAAGGTGCGTTGGACACACCAGTTCTCGTGAGATCACTGAAGTTAAGCATCGCAAACCCACGTTAGTACCAACATGGGTGGTTGGTAGTGAACGCTGGGTGCTGCAAATTTCCCATCTCCTAAATCCTCTGCCACTACCACCTCCTCACTCGCGAGCAGCCTCTTAAGGGCTCGGCCTGTTATAGCTGCTTGGCTTACTCCCCAATCCGTTAACATGACAAGTCAAAGTCAAAGCCATACAGACTCATTGAGGCCTGTGGCAGGGCTGGTCTGCGGGTCCACTGATCATGCTCTGACTGGGAGCACCCCTGCCAGGTGTTTGGAACCCGCAGGAATACTGGCTTTGTTGTCTGTGGGGGGATGCCGGCCTACCCCACGTGTTCCAACACCGCATTATACAACCAAAATAGAAGGTTTGACAGGAAAATTTATGCTTTGTTGGTTACAACATTGCATGGTGTTATTAACAATAAGCAACAGGGATATTCCAGACCGCATGCGGAATTTCAAGTCATATTTACACCGATTGAAATGACGATAAGCGTAAATTTCATTTTTTTTTCAGACCCTTCCCTTGTTCCATTCGAAAAACATGTCAGGTCGAAACACGCACAAACGACCATTTTCCTCGAATTTTTCTTTAACAAGGGTATGAAGCGCCTGTGGCAAGTGTCTAACTTTCGCTTCCCGGGAACCCAATAGAGAATTAGTGGTGAACGTCGACGAAGACGATACAGAGGCAGAAATACGATACGAGGTCAAATGAGGCACCTGTGCATGCTCACGAAAAGCAGACCAGCAATTGAGCTTGCGCATTTGCCTCATTTGGCCTCGTATCGTATTGCTGCCTCTGTATCGTCTTCGTCGACGTTCACCACTAACTCTCTATTAATGACAAAAAACTGAAACATTTTGCGACCCAAACCCAGTTGCGCCCGTGGCGGCCGCCTCCTTCTGCTGCTCCCTGGCTGCTGCTCCCTGGCTGCTGCTTCTAGAATTGCTCTTCAATAAATAAAAATTTTTAAACAGAAATGAATAACTGGTGCTTGGTGCGCGCAAATTCGTTCAATGAGATAAAAATCAGTGCGTGGTCGTGCACCTGTGTAGTTCATAGGGCACTTAGAAGCAACCAACTGAATTCAATAACATCGTAACGTTGCCGCTTTCCATATACGTAATCAGAAGTAGTGGTTCAAGTAGTTCAATTTGAATTAATTAAAATTGATTAAATTTCCATAAAAGTGAAGGGGCAGGAATTCAGACAGGAATTTTTCCGAAGGAAGACCGCTGACCATGTGACTAACGCGGTAATTGTTGTTAGGCAAATTCCAAATTTGAGTAATTGAACGATGTGGATCGAGTAACATCAAATTTGACTGCAAAGTATTGACTTGCTTTATATTAATCCTCCTCAACCAGCCAAAGGGAAAGTTAAATATTGTTGCTATCCTCTTATCACCTGTGATATTCAGGAATACTATTTGTCTTTAAGATGACATATTAGTTTCATTTGTATGTTGCTTGCTTTGTTAGTTATGCGATAAGAAATTGTCAGTATATTTAGGAATTCCGCCTGAAACAGTGCTCCCACTTCTCTGGCATCTCTTGGCATTCACTGGCATTAAAGTTGATCTCAGCAGAAAATCAGCCAATGTTAAGTAAGCAAGGGTTTGTGGCATTAAGTCAGTCGCCTAAAATATCGTCCACCCTTTCGTCCGTGTGTTATTATACCAACTGAAGTCATGGGTACCCTGACAAAGCGAGAAAAATATTAAGAGTGGTGGTGGTGAAGTATCTTCATACTGCAAAATTATTACTACAGAGAAGTCAATGATCATCAGGAATTCGTAAATAAATGTTGAACACTGCCCACAACCTGACATCACGACCCTTGTTAATCATTCTTAAAAAACTAGGGACAATTTTGGACTGAAAAGAATATTTAGCCAGGGAAAAACTACAAAAGACCCATCATCACCAAAATAGAGGCAATAACAAGCAAGAAACAAGTAGGGCCTACGGGATTATTTTTACAAACGTAATATAGAATTTCAAAATAAATTGGTCGTTCATTAGTGCTCCTTTTTGGACCATAACCTAACTGTGAAATCCAACCCTGGATACGGATGCAATGCACCCATTCTGGAACCATGCTGAAAATGATTGTAAATCACTATTCAACATCGAAATTCGACTATAGTAAGACCATGCGCTGAAACCCAGATTTAAGTTTATCTTCAGTATTTTTCCGGAGCGGCGAATTGCGTTGGACACACCACTTCTCGTCTGATCACTGAAGTTAAGCAGCGCAACCCCAGCTAGTACTGACATGGGTGGCCGCTTTGGAAAACTGGGTACTGCTAATACCCAAAAGTCGTCGCATTAGTGTAGTGTCTGTGCAGTCTCTGCATGAGAACTATGCTGTGGACGGTGTTCTAATGACCTTGTAGTTGAAGGGTCCTAAAACAACAACAACAACAACAAAAGTATTTTTTCGAGTTTGGCAGTTGTATAACCCAGTCTTCGGTTTCGTTTAAAGGCATCTTTTGTTGCTGTGAGTGTTAATACATCGAAAATAAGATGTGATAACGTCGTCATTGTTGACTGTCTGTAAAGTTCAGAAATGGACATCATGCATTCTGTCTGAAATGTAAGGATCTCCCTGAGCTCTTCGAATAGGTCCACTTGCTAACTTTATTTTTTGGACCTTCTAAGATTTAAAATGAATGAGATTGATGCTACTGCTTCGAAACAGACTTTGGGTTTAAGTTGTGTGGTTGTCCCTGGAGTCTTAATTCACAGTGATTATTTTCAGCATCATTGCTTCGCTACCTTCAACTTCCCCATCTTTATCGTTAATGTATTGACTCTTATCTCCTGAAGGGGCACTACTACTATGTGACACATCTATAGCGTCTTGAGGGATTTCTGAAGGTTTATAAAAGCGGATCTTTTGAGGAAAGTAAAAGATTGGACATCTGGTCACTATGTGTATATTTGCTGATCTCAGTTTCTAACAGTGTGGAATTGAAGTAGCAAAACTTCTGCTCGCTATCTAAGAGTGGATTAATGATGTCTGATAAGGTCACTGAACGACTCCATTTGGCACACAGTCCACAAAGGTTGAACTTCTGATGTAATCTCTGTTATTTAATAAAGCTTCCTTGGATTTGGAACATTTCTTAAATATTTTTAAAATAGACAAGAATTTTCAATGGTTTTATATTCTATCGCGTACTTCTGTCGGATCTAAAAAGTTATAAACTATCCGACTTGATTTAAGTTGGAGGACAACTAGGTCCTTCCGTATTGGTTGATTTGTTGGTATTTTAGGGCCCTGCCTGCAGAGTCTGCACAGACACTACTCTGTTAGGACGATTTTTAGGTATTTAATAGTACCCACTGTTTCAAAGCGGCCACCCGTGTACTAACTGGGGATGCGTTGCTTAACTTCAGTGATCAGACGAGAGCTGATGGTCAGGGCCGTAACGAGGACGTGGCGAAGAAGGCAGCCGCCACGGGCGCAACTGGGTTTTACGGGAAAGCGAAATTTAGACACTTGCCACAGGCGCTTCATACCCCCGTTACGGCACTGCTGATGGTCCAACACAGTGCAACCGCTCCCGTTCTTCCCTAGGACAACGAAGGGACCTGGGATTCTCAATCGAGACTTTAGTATCCTGTATATTTGCATCTCCATCATTAGGCTATCATTAATTATATCGCCTTAAGGTCCTCTGCTGTATAAGTTGATTTCAGTGTTTGAGGGTCATGATTTGAAGGGTCAGTACCATTGTTTAGGCCTGGGGTCCAGGCTATCTTTTTGGTCTAGGGTCCACTATCCCGAAATCCTTAATTAGGTATGGAACGGGTTTTGTTTTATTTAAGAAAGAAATGCATAATGAAAATCAATTTAACATGAATTGAAAAAAAAAGGTGTTACAATATGGAATAATATTCATCCTAGGGGTGCTAATGTGAAACATTGTGTTTCATATTGCCACCAGTAGCCATTTTGAGTAAAACCTGAACATGGTTAATTAGGATATTCAGAACAATCGTTAGGCCCGCTATGCTGTATGGCTCAGAGTGTTGGGCAGCTAGGAAGAACCATGAAAGGAGAATGCAAGTGGCAGAGATGTGAATGCTGCGCAACATGAGTGGGGGCGTCACGTGCCAACAGAATCCGAAATGATTACATTAGAGCAGTGTTTTTCAACCAGGGTTCCGTGAGGTCCGCCCAAGGGTTCCGCCAATGGCAAGGTAAAATATAAAAATGACAATGAAAACACAAGAAACGAGAACGACTTTTGTCTGTCGAAGATGAACTTCGGGTGTCCCTTTCAAACATTAGGCCACAAATTCAACTGCTTAAGCTAACACACACACACACCTGTATCAATTAATGTTTTCTTTCTGTCACTATATGGGGTTCCGCGAAAGGTCTACTGTTTCAAAGAGTTCCACGAAAAATCTAAATGCTTCAAAGGGTTCCGTTCCAATAGAAAGGTTGAAAAACACTGCATTAGAGGTAACTTAGGGGGTGGGAAGCATCACAGAGAAAATGAAAGAACATCGGCTGAGGAGAGAGGAAGAGGAGCTTATTAGGTCCATTATGGGACTGCAGGTGATTGGCGGCACCATGGGTAGGGGAAGACCAAAACGGACTTCGGAACAGGTGGTGCAAAGGGACATGAAGACGTGGTGGAAGAGGACTTGGTGGGGAATAGGCGAGAGTGGAGGATAAGAACCTGACGACCTGAGGATGATGATGGTGCTTGATTAGGATATTAGGTTGAAAAAATAAATTATAAATTAAAGTTATACATGTATTCATTCTGTTTACTCAAAGCATATTTTTATGTCAGCACAAAATCGTCATGAAAATTGGACTTGAAACTTAACCTATTAAAAGTTCTAAATTGACAAAATCAACAAGCAGTTGAAAAAGCTCCTCACTTTAGGAGATACTGATTTCAGTGCTCTGTGGTGGGCTTCTAAGATTCTATAGCTCCAAGTTAAGTCGACTACTTATAGATAACTTTACTCATTCTGTGAATTATAGCCAGTTCCATATTCCCACCTTTTCCCCTATCATGTTATTGTGGGCACACTGGTTTTATTTGAATACTTCATGATTTGAATAAAATCTGTAAATAACCGTAACATGTGAAATTCCTTGACGGATGCTTATAAATGATGGCATTTTCATCAAGTGGCACTGGCGAAATTATAACAAAAGACAACCATCTCGAAGAAAGGCAAAGTAGCTAGGTTAGGAATCTCATCATTACTTTCACCAAGGAAATTAATGAAAACACTGATAAATGACGCCGTAATTTAATTGAGTTGTGATGTAATAACATATAGTGAAACCTCGTTTATAATTGAAATGACCCATTTCCCATTACAACTGCCTTGCCAATATCTTAGATTCATGACTAGGTGTCCCGTGAAATAACCGAGTGTGGGATCCAATTGCACGCACAGATAAATCACATTGATAGGATGGAGACATTTTAAGGGTCAGTCAATTATAATTGTTCATACTTGGCTTGTCTTGAGTCATATATGGTCAGGAACAAGGGGGGGGGGGAAGGTTGCATTCTTGGAAATAGACAAAAGAGACAGTGCACATGCCGTGTGAGATCAGAAAGATTGAGCACAGTTTAGCCAAGATTGCAGAAAAGGCAACCTGATTTAATCCACATCTGATGATCAAATGAGCTTTCGTTTGATAAGAATATGCATGAAAGCAATTCTTACTAACACGTTATATACCAGCATGCTGATTGTGACGGACTTCAGCAACTGAACAAGTGTTGATTCCAGGGGCCCTAGCACTTGACACTTTAATATAACATGGAGGAGAGCATTATTACACAGCAGCACTTCACAGTAGGAAAATGTAACACTGAAAGACATAACAGATCTAGTGGTATTTCGCTGCAGTGGCGGGGGTGCGGGCCGCACCGGGCGACACCACTGGCACCATGACAAATTGAGTGACACCAAAACAGAAGAAAGAACAGAGCAGCTTGTTTTTGGGAGAGGGGGTGACACCAGGTGCGTCACGCCTCTGGCTTACAGATTCGATTTTAAGAGGAATACTGTTTCTTTGAGTTTTCAGGCAAGCCTTCTGTCGGATAGGAACTAGACCTATGTTGCCTATGGCGCTTGCAGTGTCTCATTCTAATAAATGACTTCTCTTTGCATTGGAAAGAAAAGACGAAGTCACTGATGAAGTCGTTGATGACTTTTAATGTGTGGTAGACTGGCTCTAAATTATCATGTAGGCGAAATGCCACGTAATATTGACGGATTCAGCAGCTCTTAAGAGGCAAATTGCGTTGAACACACCAGTTCTCGTCTGATCACTGAAGTTGAGCAGCGCAACCCCAGCTAGTACTGACATGGGTGGCCGCTTTGGAAAACTGAGTACTGCCAATACCCAAAAATCGTCGCATTAGTGTAGTGTCTGTACAAGTCTCTGTATAAGAACTATACTGTGGACGGGGCTCTAATGACCTTTGTAATTGAAGGGCCCTCAAACAGCAACAACCGGAGCTCTTAAAGTTAGATAAAGTTGAAGAAGTTCGTATTATGTGAAGTGCGTGACGGGGATCACTTTACTTTCGTTAACAATCTACTGATATGGCTGACCCGGAAAGAAGTCTCGCTGTCTCTTCAGTCTTTTTCATTTTTTCGGTAACCGACTGCCGGTTTACGTCTGTAGAGCTTTATCATTTTCTGAATGCATGCTAAGCGTAGTGTTCCAATAGTAATTTGAATGCAAGAGCAGAGAATACAGAATACTATACTAATTAAAATTAACAGTCTCTGCTTGAAGTGGGACTCGTCATTTTTAAATTTTGGATGTTGTCTTGAGAGGTTGACTATAATAAGGTAGAGAGATGTTACAACATTTCTTTCCTGTTACTATTAATTAATAAGTGTGTCTTTTAGATGCTGTTAGATAACATGCCAGCTGTTACCAAGGCCTTGTTGCCATCATGTAATGAAAAATTTATTGGTGAAATTGCACTTTAGCTCTATCGAACTTCTCAAGAGGTCGAGAGATTTTCGTCGATTTTTGTCGTCTTGGATTTCATTACAAGTCATTTCAAGATCTGGTTATTACTCTTAAATTTGTACTTCACAGAAGGTTTGAAGAAAAGTCGCTTTTATTTTGTGAAACATGGCAACAGCAATCCTGGTTGTTAACTTGATCTTACATCATGAAGTGCATCCTTCGACCTGGATAGAAATGCCCCTCAAGTGCACCTTCCACCGCCTGCCCGTCATCTGTAAATGAAGGAACCCAGCATTCAGGAGTTCAGGAGCTTGACCTCTGGTGAGCCTGTTTGTAGCGCCTGTTTTTAATGGGTCAGAGGAACATATGGGTATAAAGGATTAATCTGTGCTAAATCCTCATCATAACCGTCATCTTTAATCCAACTTTAGAAGAGCTGATTCCTTGAATCATAACCAGGACCTCGTCCTCCTTACATTCTATCATATCTTGTATTGGTAGTGAACTTGCATTTAGATCTCAAGGATCATGTTTCGATCCTCATCATGGCGAATGATCCATTTAGAGCGACAGAGAAAAGCCCCAATTGCACCTTCTGTCAGGTGGGAAGTATGGTTATGATCAACTACTTCGCGTACAATGTTGCTAACTACTAATAGCTGCGTAGGATCTTGAAAAGGGCAGAGGAAGGGGATGAAGTCCCAGAAATTCATGGGGCATGTGTTGGATGGTGGTATTACATGGCTGACTTCCAACCATAAGTGGGAATCTTACGTCTCTTCTTACAACATGCAGGGACACAGTTAGCCTGACTATCCTACTTTGGAACTCACATTAGGAGTCATAAATGCACTTTAATATTATTGAGCCTACTAGCTTGTGCTTCAGTTCTCTAAAGATACCTTGCACACTAGTACCACACCAGCACTACCGATATGAAGTGTTCTCATTTTTTTTGGCACTTTACAACCGTTGTGGGAGTAGTTTATCCAGATCACAGTTAACTATTATATCTTGTCCTGAATCTCTTCTGGATGTAGCAAGTCAAAGACCTTACTGAACTGTGAATTTCTGGGATAAGCAGTCATGTCCTCAAGGGTTTCTCAAGGGGACTTCGAGAGTTTGAAATTTCGCTGAACATGATATTCTAGTCTCTGTTGTCCATCCGTGGTATTACGTCTCTTAAATTGTAATGTGAATATGAGCAATACACAACTAACGGTCAGCTTTCCCCCTTTCTCTCTCAGGTTACATTTGTTTATCCTACTGCAGTCCGAACAAGTGCTCCTTACTTTTTCAGATATGAAAAGAGATAGCCAATTTCGGGTGGCTCCCTCCTTGATATTTTTTTCATCTGCGACGTTTTAGATATGGGTATTAATTCTACAAATGATGAAATGGGTAGATTTTCGTTTTGCTTCTTCCCTAGGGGCATCTTCTTCTCTCTACCACATGGATTGACTTTCATTCTCGTAGCTGCAAACTAAAAGGAATTGAATTTTTTCTTTGGGCCGAGCCCATTAACATCTACAATTCAATGAAAAGTCTTTCAGGCATAGAGTCATATTAGAAAAGTTTCGTTCTCACTATTCCCTTCATCTCTTTTTATATACCTTAGATGCTTTTGAAGAAGAGGAATCTAAGGTACTTCTCCAAACTGATAATTCATTTCTAAAGGTAAATTACAAGAAGCATTTTTGACTGGGGAGATAAGATGAAAGGGCCAATGCAGTGTAAATTTGTTGTAAAAAGTCTTGGAGTTTTCAGTTCAGAAATGGAATGAGCCTGCTACTAAATCAATAATTTTCGTACTAGACTGTCAGTGTGTTTTTGTATATTCGTTCCCTCACTTTGACCACTAACCTCTCTCAATATCTCTCTTTCCTCTTCCTTTGAAGATGCTCAAACCCATTTGAGATTACTGACGAGTTTTTGGTTATGAACTATAGTGGGGTTATTGTATTAATGCAATGAATTCATTTCTTTTTTATTATTAATTACATGGGATCCCCACTCGTTTAAGAGGAATAGGACTGGGACCACTTGGTAGTCAAAATTCTTGATAAGGATCACGAATGACAAACTTCGCTAACGAAAACAATAATCATTGCGAATTTTTATTGACTATTTTTCCTAGAGCAGTTTATTTCCCAACCTAGTTTCTGTTTCTGTCCTTCCCTTTCCTGGAGATACCATTGCACTGGGAGTGTCGGGGGAGCGGCGAATTGCGTTGGACACACCAGTTCTCGTCTGATCACTGAAGTTAAGCAACGCAACCCCAGTTAGTACTGACATGGGTGGCCGCTTGGGAAAACTGGATACCGCTAGTATCCAAAAATCGTCGCATTAGTGTAGTGTCTGTGCAGTCTCTGCATAAGAACTAGGCTTACATGGGTGTCTGCTTGGGAAAACTGGGTACTGCTAATACCCAAAAATCGTCGCATTAGTGTAGTGTCTGTACAGTCTCTGCACTAGAACTACACAGTGGACGGGGCTCTAATGACCTTTGTAGTTGAAGGACCCTAAAACACCAACCAACAAACAACAACAACAACGTTAGACTGTCATTTAAATAAATACTAAGTCGCTACTAATCTCCTATGGGCCTGTAGTAGCTTTTCCCCAATTACTAGTTATACGAGATTTAAAACCCCAGGGGTGCAAGGATATTATGAGGTAACCCCAAGTTCAAATATATAATGGGGATTCCATGTTGACTGTATAAATGTTGATGTCGGCTGTGGTCCCTGATAATATGCCAGTCGATTAAAATGCATGGAAAATATCCACTTCGATGGAGCAGAGATTCATCTCTATCCTTAAAAGTACCCTTACTTCATGATGTAGGAACTTGCTCCTCGGTGGAAGAATAGGCCAATCAGATATCAGCATAGGGTTTACCACATTAATACCGTCCAAAAGATCGCCCAAGTGTCACATTGAGGCAAAAAATGGGCACCCGACCCTACCATAGGCGGGTAAAAAGGGGTTAGTGATGATGGCAATAGTTGATCATCAGACCTTGACCAAACTCAACTGAACAAATCACGATTTGTGGAAGGGTTAGTGGCATCTCAGAATTGCTCAGAAGACCACGGCTTTTATTTCCTGTATGACGAAAGGGGATTTTAGGTTTTCACTTTGTCAAAGAGGAAGGGATAAAAGGGTCTGTAAGATGAGAGCAGTGAAGCAAGTTGAATTTGTAAGGCCACATGACTGGCCCATATATGTGAGAAGCATTTCGATCAATAACATTTCTGAACTTCAGATGCAGGTTTTAAATATTTCTGCGTACGATCCTAGAAAATAGAGAGTTAGTGGTGAACGTCGACGATACGAGGTCAAATGAGGCAACTGTACATGCTAACTAAAATCAGACCAGCAATTTAGCTTGCGCATTTGCCTCATTTGACCTCGTATCGTTCGTATCGTCATCGTCGACGTTCCCCACTAACTCTCTATTTTGCGACTACTACTACTGTAGGCTCTGCATATTCTCCTTGTAAATATTGCTTGCAACCCAGGCTATTTTTATAACTAACATGTCGCGTTCACTGAAAATCTTTGAAGTGCCAATCAGTGCGAATGCTGTGCAAATTTCTAACGTGGCGCTTTACCCTACAGTCCATTGAATGGAGAGTTGCTTTGCACTGTTAAGGAAGATGTAGCAGACGATGAGAATTCCAGAGCTCTTGGAAAGAGCAAGAAAAAAAAGCGTGGGATGCAAATTCGACTTCATGTTGTTACTGGCGCCGTAAACAGTGCCTAAACGTACAATTGATTTTGCGGCGTTACGCAATTGTACGTCCCAAAATGCCTGATATATTTTCAAAATGTGTGAAGCTACCTACGTAAATTTTGTAGGAAAAACCATAGCAACTTTTTTGCCATCCCCCATATGCTCTCAATGGCGCTCTCCAAAGTTCAGATTGATGATTTCGGGTTTATTGCAGATAACGCGAGGATATCATAGACTTGGATGATTTGACGTCATCATTCGATAATGCACCCAATATGGCTGTATAACGGAAGTGGAAGGTGGTTGAGACCACTTGTAAACTTAGAGGCGAGCTGATTCTGTCTAGTATGGTGTAGGAGGGTAATAAGAGAAAGAAAAAAAAGATGTAGATTCCAGCGGAAAGATATAGAAGAGTTTAAATATTTGTTTTCAGGAAATTTCTACTGGAAACCTGACTCTTTTTCATAATTGATGCGCCAACAAAAATGTGTGATTCAAAGTGGTCATACGAGATAATGAAATGGAGCAGCGTCGTACTCACTCACTCTCCTTTTTTTAATGTTTTTTTTTTCTGAGATAAAAGTTGACATGAGTGGAAAAATACACAAACACGTACATAGGTACAAACTAATGTCTTTTTCTAAGTGTAAGCCGTTTGTAGGACAATCGATTTTCTGGATTCCAAATTGTACAAACTCGGCGGTGTGGAGTTTTAATTAACATAGTTTTTAAATGTCGTGAATTTTTCAAGAAGCGACCGTTAATTTTTGACAATGTTCTTGTTTGGTTTTCGAGCCAAAAATTGCAAACATGTCATATACTGCATCTAGGATATCGGACTCTGCCTCTAGTAGTCAGTCCATGGGGCGGCGGGTGTTTCGCTTCTTAGGTGCATGGTGGTTAAACCTACATCTCCAGTCATACCTTTTTTAACAGCAGTATACTGCTGCTAATCGTTTTTCACCCTGTGTAGGGCCAGGCACTTATTTTTGTCTCACGAGTGATCTGATCTCAGCCGGTTTCCAATCTATGCTACAACCCCTATGCGTATTCATTGGCGGCCTACTATTTGTTAGGGTGTTCCAAGACGCCAGAGAAAGAGCTTTTGCCTAACTACATGCATATTTTAATCCATATAGTTAGGTTCTTTTCAGGGCAAATAACATCGTGCAGCCAAGTTGCGTTGGTGCAGCCAAGTTGCGTTGGTGCAGCCGAGTTGCGTTGAGTGCAGCCGAGTTGCGTTGAGTGCAGCCGAGTTGCGTTGAGTGCAGCCGAGTTGCGTTGAGTGCAGCCGAGTTGCGTTGA
>JAAFCE010009109.1:13797925-13831617 GCA_013389805.1 Trigoniulus corallinus
GTGCAGCCGAGTTGCGTTGGGTGCAGCCGAGTTGCGTTGGGTGCAGCCAATTTGCTTTGGGTGCAGCCAATTTGCATTAGAGCAGCCAAGTTGCGTTGGACACACGTGAGATCACTGAAGTTAAGCAGTGCAAGCCCACGTCAATATCAAGATGAGTGGTTGGTAAAGAACGTTGGGTGCTGCAAATTTCCCCTCTCCTTCCCCCTCTTCACCTACCTCATCTCCCGTGAGCAGCCTCCTAAGGGTTCGTCCTGTTATGGCTGCTTGGCTTACTCCCCAACCCAACCCATGAAACCAGTCCCAGAACACGCCACACGGGACCTCCGCCTTACTTTCCATCTGACGGACTTTCGTTTCGTTGGTGTTTTAGGGCCCTTCCACTGCAACGGTCATTAGAGCTCTGTCCACTGCGTAGTTCTAACGTAGTCTGCACAGACACTACGCTGTTACGATGATTTGGGCATAGCAGTATCCTGTGTTCCCAGGCGGTCACCCATGCTAGTACTAGCTGGAATTGTACTGCTTAACGTCAGTGATCAGTCGAGAACTGGTGTCCAACGCAATGCAGCAGCCCTCCATTCGACGGATGGCCTCTCTGTTTCGCCCGAAAAACAGCCAACGATCGAGCGTGGTACTACGTGACGCCACCGAGGCGGGGCTTTTAAAAACTCTACATCATAGTTTTTGTGATTTTAAGTTTCTTTAATCAACCCATTACATTTGGACTGACCCACTTGGGTACGGTCTTTCTCCAGTGGGCCATCGTCGTTCGAAAGTCAGGGGCTCTTGGTAAAAGAATTCGTACGGGAGTCTGGTAGCCAAATGGAAACAAAGGAGCTGTAATAAAGGAGATTGATACCGGCAGGATAGACTGGGAAAGTTAGTAAGGATATGAAAGATTTAAACCTAGAAGGAGGGGAACAGAAAAGGAAAATGTACATAAAAAAAGGAGAAAGGAAGAAGGAGACTCATCTCTGAAGTGCTGGACGATAGCTGGACTGCCCACTGAATTCCCTTTTTAGATATGGAGGTACAAGTGCGTCCTTTGTGCTATCCGGAACCCGCATGAGGAAGTGTTAATCATGATTGAAACAATGAAGCCTTATTGTAAGAACGTTTCATTTTCTTACACTGAAAAGAGTTAACATCCTTTATTTTTCTAGGCGAGGTGGTTGCTACAAGTCCTACACTTCTTAGATCATGTCTACAACATCACAATACCCTTATCCTGCCTGTGGCAGGGTCGGATCTACGGGTTCTAGCTCTCCACTTCCGCCTGTCTCCCACCAGGTCCCCGTCCACATCACATACTACCATATCCTTACTGACAAACTGCTCCCACGTTTGGTTTGGCTTCCCCCTACCCCGGGCGCTTCCAACCACCTGCATTCCTGTAATGGACCTAACGTGCTCCTCCTCCTCTCTCCTTATTACGTGTCCATACCGCCTCTCCCTCAACTTTTCCGCGATGTCCTCCACCCCCAGCTACCTCTAATATGTTCATTTCTAACTATCAGCTCTCCACACCCCGATCATATACCGCAGCATTCGCATTTAGGCTACTTGCATTCTACGTGGCTCTTCCTCACTGCCCAACACTCTGCTCCATATAACATAGCTGGCCTAACCACTGCCCTGTAAAACTTCCCTTTGCACTTCATTGGGACCCTCATATCACACAGGACTCCACTTGCCAGCCTCCACTTCAATCATCTCCCATTGATTCTGTGGGTAACATCCGAATTATCTCCCCCTTGCTTTGGAACAGTGATCCTAAGTGGAGGGAACGGCGAATTGCGTTGGACACACCAGTTCTCGTCTGATCACTGAAGTTAAGCAGCGCAACCCCAGCTAGTACTGACATGGGTGGCCGCTAGGGAAAACTGGGTACCACTAGTACCCAAAAATCGTCGCATTAGTGTAGTGTCTGTGCAGTTTCTGCATCAGAACTACGCAGTGGACGGGGCTGTAATGGCCTTAGTAGTCGAAGGGCCCTAAAACACCAGCAAACAACGACAGCAAGTGATCCTAAGTACTTTACTTCTTGCACCTTTGTCACCGGCTCGCCCCCAGAGAACACGTCACCATTATTTTCCTGTCCTTCCCAATGTTCATCTTTATTCCAACCTCTATGGAAACCTACAATAGTCCACCTGATTCCTATGATTCCTTGTGCACGCTGCACTTCAATAGGAATTCTGTTTGGGCCTACAGCTTTTCGACCTTTCTAAGATCAAGTATTCAGTGAATGACTCTAAACGTTTCACTGCACTTAAATGTCTTCCATGGTGTTCCACTAAATAGGTCCATCTGGACTTCCAAAGCCCCATTTCATGGACGAAAGCACAGGTACGATGCGCTGGCATCTAAAACGAACCCTTGCTACATTAAGTAAATGCACGTATGCAGTTCGTTAAAATTTCCATGTGTAGGAGCTCGCCTCCTGGCGCAGAAGGAGGATTTCCGAATAGTGGGAGTTTTAATACGTTCCTATGTCATCACGCATAAATATTACTCAAGATTATGGACGTTTTCCCATTCAGGATGAAAAGCCTACATGAGATTTTCTTGTTCCCTAAAAGCCCAAGAACCTTGAAACTTGGTTCGTTGGTGTTTTAGGGCCCTTGAACTACAAAGGTTATTAGAGCCACTTCCACTGCGTAGTTGCAATGCAGAGTCTGTACAGACAATACGCTGTTAAGGCGATTTTGTGTCATTATCAGTACTGTGTTCCTAGGCGATCACACATGCTAGTACTAGCTGGAGTTGTGTTGCTTAACTTCAGTGATCAGACGAGAACTGGTGTGTCCAATACAAAACAACCACTCCTCAGGCTGTCTTTCTAGGATCTAAATCACTTTCTCCAGAGACGTGGGGATTGATGAAGACTACGATACGCTGTAAAGTGACCTGATTGTAAAAAAGAAGCAGTTTAGGAATCCAATAAAGCTTCATGTGCTCTTGTGCCTACTCATAGTTTGGGAATTGTTTAAATAGTCATCTGTATTGGAATGATAAATAAACTTTTTATTAATGATATATTTTGGTTTAGGCTGCACGGGAAATTTCGACTCCAGATGATTGACGCCGTAGTGGTTGTAATGCCGGTGTACTAGGGACACATCGGTAGTATTAGATATTTTTATACGTCGATGAAAGGGTTTGATTGCCCCATTTGCGAAACAAAATAGCGAATGAAGGGAAGGAAGGGTTTGAACGCAGACGTAGTTTTAAGACCGGTAGTCACTGTCTGATTAGTTGTGACAGTAAAGAAGTGTTTTTGATCGCCTATAATGTGGTGCATTTTGGACAATAGCCGCTTTGAATCATTATTGGGCTGATGGTGGTGTTACATAGACATATTTACCTATCTACCCCCCTCTTTCACCAACCATAACATTGCCATTGTTGTTTATGCACTTCCTTAAATGATTGGACAATGTAAGAATTGCTATCACGTAACAGTTTCTTAGTAACAGTGTGGTTTATGTCCTGCAATAGTCGCAGAGATAGTTTACTTTTTAAAATAAAAATTTAATAAAGTTGCATGATGCTTTCAGGTAAGGACGTTATATATATCCATTTTTTTAAACAAACGGTAAAAACTCCAGGGGTGTTTTTCAAGGCTTATTGGAAGTAAGGCTGAAGTTTTTCAAAGGGATGCTGTTTTTTCCTGTGTGGTTTATCTGTCGCTATCTTTTTGCCAACAATATAACCATTAACTGTCATGCATGACCAGTATCAGTAAGTAAGATCCTGTGATTTACGATTCGTCTACTAGGAATCGTTTTGCCGATAGTGATGCAAGACTACTCTTACAGATGGGCGTGGTGTCCGCATTTACCCGCCTCCTTCTCCTTTTTTTTGGACGTTATCTTAGTCTTTTCCTTCTCCACGCTATCTCTCTAATAATACATTGTAAGGAAGAGTTTCTTTTTACTATGGTGCCTCTTTATCTTATTATAGTTTTATGATTTCAGATAAAAGCCTACATAAATTTTATCGCTAGAATTAACACAAAATTACCACCAGTATGCAATAGCGCCATTTTTTTTAAAGAAAATACGCCTTTGTTTTCTTGAAAATGTAGGTTTTTCATCTTGTATTTTGAAATGAATGATGATACGACGCTAATGGTTTTTTCCTGTTTATGTTTTGTTTCTTTTCAAAAATATTATATTTCAAACCTGAAGGTCAGATCAGATATTATTCATGTTGGTGAAACATTTAGATCATTGAAGGAGTCGTTCAATAAAGTCAAAACATTATTTTCTTTGTGGAATGTAAGTGATGGGCCAAAATATATTTGATATCAGATCTAAAGTTACAAACGTTTTAATTAATGAGCCTATATTTCTTAATGAACTGCTCTGTTGTTGTCTTGGTATGCAATTGAATTGCGTTGTTTCTGTGTGCACTTCACCTAAGAAGACTCATTAAGAAGTTTCCGTAGCCCCTGCACCATCTTCCTCTACCTTATCTCCGCGTAAACCAGGTTGTTTATTGCCCCCATGTAGTTATTCTTGTTAAATGAATGGTCTCAAGTCTGCTTTTGCGAATTTTTCGTCTGTAGTTTTTTAACAGTTGATGCTTATCTGCTGACTTGCTTGTGAACTTTTACTTATCTGCATTAGTGGGCCAATGGACAGAGTTTGGAGGGATTAATTCATCACTCCTCGTGATGATAATTACCGTTTGTTGAAAATATGAGCTTAATTTTGCCCTTTGCCTTTGCAGTGATTTTCAAAGCCTTTGACTTGCTGCTGCATGCTTGCAAGATCCATAACAAAACTTGTTGCCCAGTTGTGTTGGACACACCAGTTCTCGTAAGATCATTGAAGTTAAGCAATGCAATCCCTCGTTAGTACCAACATGGGTGGTTGGTAAGGGACGTCGGGTGCTGCAAATTTCCCATCTCTTTCATCCTTTACACCTACCTCCTTCTCACCCGCGAGCAGCCTCCTAAGGATTCGGCCTGTTATGGCTGCTTGGCTTATTCCCCAACCCGTTATTGAGTAAGAAGCTAAAAGATAAAAGGAGATAAAAGGAGGACATTACTATTAGGGCCTTGAAGTGCGATTTTCGTGCTAAAGCATTCAGAAGGTGAGTCAAGGTAGTCATTAGGCTGTAAGGATGACAGAAGATTGTTAGGAGGGCATTATAGTAGTCGGAAATTTAAAGAGCACCTTTAAGAATGTAGATTGACTGTATAATTTGCCCGTGCAGTATTTTCTGAGGGTTGACATGTCCTATCGTTTTCTTCAGGGAGGAGCTTGAACACTGTAGCAGGATGTTAATCAGGCCTTAGAATTGTAGGTGTCAGTGAAAGCATTAGATTTCTGCTACTGAAGAGTGGGGGGCAATCTAGCATTGCCTCTGTGATGTGTGTGATTGCCTGACTGAAGGATGAACTGATTACAATTTTTAAAAACTCTTCTCTCAAATAAAAGGAATCGACGTTTTATCCTTGTGATATGCAGGAGAACTGAGTTCAATTCCCAGCTGTGAAGATAGGATGATGTTTCCACCACTGTTCTGCTCCTCCTTCTCTTCTCGTTGGCACCTTTTAGAACAGCGATTCTCAACCTTTTTTTCGCCACGGTACACTTTTACTAATTTCAAAATTTGACGGCACACAAACAACGACACATTTCGAGGCACACAAACGCCAAAGAAAATATATAAGTTGTAACCCAACCCTATGCCAAAACTTGCCTCAGTAACTGTGTCAGTAGTTTTTGTTTCAATACTGGACCGAGGTGGGTTGGCTTTTTTTCGGCCGAGAGAGAAGCCCTGAGTGCACCTTCTTTCGGGTGAGAAGTAAAACCGAGGTCCCGTGTGGTGTACGATGGCATTTGCACGTGGAAGAACCCTCTCTATTATGGAACGGGTAGAGGACCAAAATTTCCAGATGCAGGAGCTCGCCCCCCCCCTGTTTTCGGTGGAATGTCCCAACGAACAGTAGAAAGACAATAAATAGCATAGGAATTGCAGCTTTGGTTGGCAATCTGCTGTGGGAAAACACTGCCCAATATATCGCCCTTGTGTCCAGTCAGAGGGACAAGATGGGTACCCGACCTCGCGTCACAGTGGTTGAGAATCGCTGTTTTAGAGTGTTGGTCTGTTGTGCCCTACTCCTACTGCCTTTTATGCAGATAACGTCGTGCACTTCCCAGTCGATGGAAAGTGCAAAGGTGCACTTGGGGTTATCTTTCTACCCAATCCACGTTGGCAGGGGTTAGAGTAGGAACCAAACGATGCAGCATCATACGGGGTTTCTTCTCTAAAAATATTACTGGTAATTTCAACCTTGAAAGACGGGTTTATTTGGATGCAGTGGGGTTTTGACGTTTGACGTTGACTGAATCGTTAAAGAATTGCATTGATCCAAAATTCTGTTCCGCTTTCACGGTTATTGTAAATCGTTATTATTTTTATTGTCCGAATTTCAAAAGTACCATTTCATGGACATAGACGCAGTCTATAGTTTCGTGGACACGTGTCATGACGTCTTCACTTCCATTCAATTTCATTACTGAGCGTAGATATAAAAAGTAGTCGGGTAAAATTGAAATCCCCGAAATTCACATAAAGCAAAAAAGAGAAGAATTTAGACCTTGCTATAGGATTTTGTAACAGTATTATTTGGGCCATTTCTATTCGGCTTTGTAAAATGTTGTTTGTGTTTTGCAGGACTGAAAAAAACATTTCTATTTTATACTGTACACTCACTTGACCTCTCGCAACCTCTGGTTCAATAGATTTGGTAATAACTGTACCCAATCTGGGAAATTCGGTACACAGTTGGTCAACAATAACCATATACTGTTTCTTTTAGCGATGTACCATTTGTATGATTCCATTTTTGGATACTAGATTGGAATAAGCATAGTTTACTGTCCAGAGTGTTATTTCTTATAATAAATTCGCCTCGGTGGTGCAGAGGAACCAGTTGGGAGATTTGAGCGGGAGGAGAAAGTATAGGTGTAATTCGGGAGCATTTCCAGGTGGTAGGAATTCGCCACCACCTTGGCTGTGGTTGGTAATTTATAAGCATAGGGATTGCAGCAATAGATTGAGATCCGGTTGCTTAAAATGCCGTTTAACAAATGGCTCATAATTCCCATCAGGACAAAATTAGGTATCCGATCCTGCCATAAGCAGGGAAAAGGGTTAGTGGTAATATTTCCCCGTACTTCCTATCAGACGAAAACTTCAGCTCCATTCTTTCATATATGATGGATTCCACTGCGTTGGTTATGATATTAATCATCAGTACCCAACAGTCTTTCTACGAATATGTAGCCGTCTGTTTCTAAAGGATGCGAAGCACTCGTGGAATCTGAACTCTGCCCTAGGCCAAGAATGAACAAGAAATCCACGCTTGGCGTGAAATTCAACGAAATGAGCACAAAAGGTACAGCTCTCAGCAATCTATAATTGTTTGGTAGCTTCCTGGTTCCAGCCAATATTCCTGCGGGTTCCAGACGCCTGACTGGGGTGACCCCAGTCAGAGCATGCTCAGTGGACGAGCAGACCGGACCCTGCCACAAGCGGGATAAGGGTATGATGATGATGATAGCTTTCGGGTCTTTGAGTGCGTGTATGCAGGTTCGGTTCTGGTGGAGATAGGTTACTTCTGTCCGGAGTTAGGGATGCACAGAAGTTCAAACCCGTGGCGATTGAACTGTGCACAGTGCCATCGGCCCGTATAGGAAGCTTTTGTACTCGGTGTGAAATACGTGTGAGAGCGTCTATATAGCGTTGGACACAGCAGTTCTCGTCAGATCACTGAAGTTCAGCAACGCAACTCCAGTTAGTACTAACACACATGGGTGGGAGCTTGGGAACAACTTATACCTAAAATAGTGCTAACAGCATCGTTTCTGTGAAGACCCCGCATTAGAACTGTGCAGTGTATGGGCTCTAATGACCATTGTAGTAGAAGGGCCCTAAAAACACCAACAAATTCAATCAAGTAAAATACGTGTAGATGAGCAACATTCCCAAATGTAGACGCATGCCTCCCTGGCCTAGATGTAAATTGTCGTCAACAGCAGTGAGATTCGCCAATGAAACAAACATCAATCTGCATATGTTGTTAAAAATATCTTCATGAGAATGGAATCCTGAATGACAGTAATAATACAGTATGCATTTTACAAATATACAAGTTAAATAAGTCATCATCATCATACTTTAACCCTCCTGCTGCAGGGTCGCGTCTACGGGGAGCAGCGAATTGCGTTGGACCCACCAGTTCTCGGCTGATCACTGAAGTTAAGCAGCGCAACCTCAGCTAGTACTGACATGAGTGGCCGCTTAGGAAAACTGGCTTAGGAAAACCGCTAGTATCCAAAAAATCGTTGCATTAGTGTAATGTCTGTGCAGTTTCTGCATCAGAACTACACAGTGGACGGGGCTCTAATGACCTTGTAGTTGAAGGGCCCTAAAACACCAACAAACAATCGGGTCTGCGGGTTCTAGCCCTCCACTCTCGCCTATCTTCCACCAAGTCCCCGTCAACTCTCACGTCTGCTTTGGTCTCCCCCTGCCCCAGGTGCCGTGTCCATGTCACCTCAATGTACTCTCCATCATTTTTTTCCGCGATGTCCCCCCCAGGCTTCCTCTAATGTACTCATTCCTAATTCTATCAGCTTTTGACACCCCACTCATGTATCGCAGCATTCGCATCTGGGCTACTTGCGTCCTATTGACGTGGCTCTTCCTGACTGCATGCAGGTGAAATAATTAGTGCTGAAAAATTATTTGCAATAATTTTTTTTTTGCGCTACGAACCAATAAAAATTCTTTCAAAGATGGTGGAACAAGATGTTTATGAAATGAAAATCTAGCAGCATTTTCCTAAATATATTGCGACGTGCTATTGTAATCTATTTTAGGGGGAGCTTTGCAGTCTAGCCAAAACCTAAAAAAGAAATTTCGTCCTGAAAAGGCCGAAAATATATCGTATTATCATTATACGTTTAGAAATCAATTTTAAATTCGTTAATAATCTAGGTTCTTCACAAACAGGTTTGCTTTTTTTATTCGAAAAATTCATCACAAAAAGATATGCATTGATAAATTTCTTCTCCCATTTAGACATCTCCTGTTCCTTTTGCTGTTTTGGTATTTTTCCCACGTTGATCTCTCTCGCCCTATAATTAAAGGAATTAATTTGACTGAGTATCCGCCTTGTGTGCAGACCGAGTTCAATTCCCATTTGTGAGGACACAGTGGTGCTGCCAGCACTGTTGTTCCTTCCTCAACTGTGTTGTGTACTATAGAAAAACGGATATATCCATGTGGAATTTTTTGTTGAGTTTACTGCTAGCTTCTACCTTGTGTGGGCATAGAATCGTTTTCAAGGACATCTTCTGTTAAATGTCTCTTAGAAATCTCCATCTTTTTTTTTTTCATTAGAAAGGTCTGCAGTCCATAGCAACAGGACTGTATTGGAAAAGTTTATTGATGTCACTATGATCTTAAGACAGTAAGATAAAAATGTAAATGATCCCTAGGAAAAGATCAGGTTCATCAATAGATAAAATAAATCAAATCCCCATTTTGAAATCGTAAACAAACTGCAGAAATTTTCTAATTCGTTGAAGGTAACTGTCGGTGGCTTGCAGATTGCAAATTGAAAGAGCTGAACTCCTTACAGACATTTCTTGCGTCACATGTTTACGATTTCTTTTTCGGAAATAATCCACTGAAGCTGAAAAGATTTATAATATAGTGTGACATCTTAATAGGAAGAGGGAAGTTAAACAAGCATTAATTGTTATATATTGTCTAAATACTAGCATAATATTTTCTCATGTTATATACTGTATATCCTGTTATAGCATCTTGGTAACCAATAGAGATGCACCTGCTAAACCGGGTATCCACCAAAATAGAAAATTAAACATTTGTTGCAAACGTTTATAACATAGCACGCCTTCACCATCTCAATCAGATAACCATTCCAACTTTACTTTTAGGTTTGTGAACAACTCCTTTCGATTTGTACTGCAGACTGTGAATGCAACTCGAGCCTGTGTAACTAATGGCGTCAGCACTGCATGTGCTTACAACTAAAAAGTAGCAGACTTTGGGGAGCATAGAAAGATGTTTCAGAACAGGCCATATCCACCAAAACGTTCTCTAGTTGGCGAGCTTTTGAAGTATTTGTAGACATTGTTAGATGTACCGCATGCGGTCTGGAATATCCCTGTTGCTTACTGTGATTGTGCAATGGGTCAGACACCATGCAATATTATGACCAACAAAACATTAATTCACCTGTCAAAATTTCTATTTTGGTTGTATAATGCGGTGTTGGAACATGTGGGTACGTAGGCCGGCATCCCCCACAGCCAACAAAGCCAATATTCCTGCGGGTTCCAGACGCCTGGCTGTGGTGCCCCCAGTCAGAGCATGTTCAGTGGACCAGCAGACCCGACCCTGCCACAAGCGGGATCGGGGATATAATGATGATGATGATTTAGACATTGTTAGATGTATTCCATAGCATGTGAAAACCCTACTCTGGAGTTCACTGGCTTGATTGATCGTCGAACGATGAGCAGTGTGCCAAGTCATGAGGTCGAAAAGTGAGGTTTCTGCTATTCCCGAATGATCGCAAGACGGCACTAGAAGGGGTTCCACATCAGGTGGGTAGCGATGAAGTCCCGCATTTTAGGGAGCGGCGAATTGCGTTGGACACACCAGTTCTCGTCTGATCACTGATGTTAAGCAGCGCAACCCCAGCGCTAGTAATGACATGGGTGGCCGCTTGGGAAAACTGGGTACTGCTATTACCCAAAAATCATCGCATTAGTGTAGTGTCTGTGCAGTCTCTGCATAAGAACTACACTGTGGACGGGGCTCTAATGACCTTGTAGTTGAAGAGCCCTGAAACATCAGCAAACAACAACAACCCGCAGTTTAGTACTTCTGATGGGGGCACTAAGTCCCCATGGTTGTTACATCGGCATTTTTTCTCATGAGCACTTCCAGTGTCTACTCACTGGCTCCTTCTTTTCTTCAGTGAGTACGTTGCACTCATGAGTATTCAAGTCTACCATTGGTAGCCGAAATGGCATCACTCGTCCTGCTGTCCTACTCGTGCACCCATTTGTTTCTCCTGTTCCACTTCCATATCCACCTCTTCTGCATTCTGTGTATCTCTTGCTATTTTCTATCTCGTTTCTGCTTTTGTTCCAACGGTTCCTTTAATGGTGCTAATTATTTTGATTTCATATCACTTCTGCATCCACTTTCTTTTCATCACTTTTCTTATCATTTATTATTGCTTATTTCAATCAGTATTTTTCTGATGAAATATTTGATACCCAGGAGATCCGCCTTGGTAGCATGCGTTAGTGGTTCCAGGTCCGATCCAGGTACCAGCTGGTTTCTTGGATGGCGCTTTGTGATAGATATATACATATTCTGTAAAATTTCCAGGTGTTGGAGCTCGATGCCTGGAGTCAGTGTAGGAAAGGAGCCCTGAAAAGAAAATAGGCCGACGAAAAATAAATATAGGGGTTGCAGCATTAGGTTCCCATTCAGACAATAGGGCACTCCAACTTACCATAGACAGGGCTAGTGATGATTATGTGCCCAAGAATTTTCAAAATCACTATATGCTAAAATGAGGTCGTATTCGTAGGTGTCATTACGATTAGAAGAGGATTTCACCATCTTCTTTTTGACAAGATGCAGCCAAATTATGATTTAAGGTGGCTTCCTGTCTCACATAAAATGTGATTGGCTCTTGTCTTAGGTCGAAACTTAAAATGTCTCCATTTAAGGCCACAATCGTCTTTAGTTCCGCAATTATCTCGAATTTCTAAGCGGATCAATTAGGGTGGAGGAAGCGACGTTGAATAAGAGCTAACAACATGGAGCTGTTATGAAATGAAAGACTTTGGTTGGTTGATGTTTTGGGTAGAGGAGGGGGGGGTTTAATACCTTGGAGGAAACTTAGAAAGACAAGGAAGAGGCAGAACTTGCCTATTAATAGCTTTTGTGTTTAAAATTATGCATAATCGAAAGCTTTAACAAAAATGTTAACAATCAAAAAAATGGGTTTTCTGACTTAGTTGCTAGCTCCTATAGGTAGGGTTATCCTCCTACTCCATTCCTCTTCTTCTTCTTCTCTTCCCATGTTTGGTTTCCTTATTTAAGATCTTTTGTGTAGAAATGTCAGCTTCTACTTTGATAGTGAGTGATTTTGGTAGTGGCATAGATGTAAGGAGGGGGATATAAATCGATTATTTACTCTCTCGTTCTCTTTTAGGCCCTTGCACCAACCATTTTCACTTCCCATCTCCATCTCTCTCTCTCTCTCCTGTCGCTTTCCTTTCTTTACTCCTCCAACCAAATCGCCATAGTAACGCAAAATTTCATTTTCCTCTTCGCCGCACTAATTTAGTCCCCTTGAAGATGTGGCGTAAATGGATGGCCAAAGAGAAACCCATCCCCTCCCTTTTCTTTCCCCCATCTCCTTCCCTCTTCCTCCTCCTTTTCCCTTTATACCAAACTCCAGTCATTAGATGGTTGAAGTCTGCAATTGGATGATAAAAAGTGCACTCGCGTGTCTTTCAAGGTGTAAATATTTGAGGGAAAGAAACGGGAGTTATTTGAAGTTGAGGGATGGGATGTGTGTGGACTTGTAGGAAGAAATATATGTTGATTTCTACTTCTTTTCCCCTCTCCCCTTTTGTTGTTCAGCAGCAGGATGCATTCCCTGATATTCCTATTAGATTCCCATCATTCATTCTCAATTAATTATTTTTTTTTTGAAAAAAAAATTGTCCTCTCAACATATTTTTTTGATTGAGGAAGACTGATGGTGTGCGTTACTAAATCCATTTGATATTTATGTATGGATGTGGATCTATAATCCACACACGTCTTTAATAAAGATTTCATCGCCTACATTAATTAGAGAGCATTTTTATTCACCGTCTCTCTCTCTGTCTCTCGGCGCCCTTTCTTTTCTGTCTCCTCTTAATATGCAGTTTATTAAAATAATTTTTCTTATCCGAGGGACAATTCAAATAAGACTTTGTCATACAAAAATAAGTTTTCTTCTCCTGCTGCCGCTGTTGAAAGTTGTAAGGCGTTGTTCTGGATTCAAATTGTGATTTGAAATATTTTTAGGCGTCATTTTTTAGCTGCAATGAATTGTTTTGCAACTTTTTTTGAGGTGGATTTTGAGGATACTGGTCTCAGGCATACTTTATGGAGGTGGAATGCTTAGCTACTTTGGCCTGTTACCTCAGTAAAGTTTTTATGATCCTTAGGCCAAAATGAAATTTCTAGAGAAGGGATACTTCAAGCACCTGTGAAGGTGGAATTCTGGTATCTAATCTACTTAACTAGTTTGGTCTAGTGCCTTAGTGCTGCAATGGGGCATGTGAAACGCCAAAAGCATAGCTTTTAGACAACAGAGGGCCTTAAAATAGTACAATGAATGGTAAATCAGTATAGAAACTTTTTAGTGTCACATTTTAAATAGCACTAGGCTTCTTCTGCGTTACAGTTCGGGGTCTACTTTACCTTTAGATTAATTCAGCAGCGGCTTAACGTCTTAGGGAACTTTCAATAAGAAGCTAGTACTGTATTTATATCCTGATATTCATTTACGCCCTAACTAAAATAAGAACCGATGTTACTTTGCATAATACTGGGACCAAATAGCGATTTGTTTACTGTTAGCTGAAATGTGGTGTCTACTATAGTTGGTTTCTGAAACAGATTTCCTGATTATATTCATGTATTTGAGAAGTGTTCATTCGATTATCGATTTTTCTAACGCGGTAAAACGTTTTTGTGTTGTTACTTAAACCGTATATTGACTAGACTAAGACAGTGCTATATTTATTCTGAAAATCCATAACTTATATGTATATATTGGTAATTTTATTAATACTCGTATATAGTCTCGATAAAAGTTCTATTTGGATGTAGGAGATGGTAAGATAAGACTTGATTTAAATTAATTATTTATATTTTGACTGTCACAATAGTGAATCATGTGATAGGACAAGCAAATAGTGAACATCTAACAAGCTTGTCTAGTTCAAATGTTATGGTTGCCTTTCTTGTCTCCCTTTCATCTTAAACTGTTTTATTGATTGATGCGATTATTTTTTTCGTGATGGAATATGAAAACTAGCAATCGTTTCTCTCTATTTTTGGGTTTTTGCTGCTATTATTTCCCCTTTCCTCCCCCCTCTCACTCTGTCTCTCCCAGACACACAACTATGACTACACAGTAATGATTTTTTTCTAATTTCATATTTTGAATAGTTGTGCTACTGACTTGTTTATTAAAAGTTCAATTATCAGAAATCCGAGACTTACTGCCCTTTTCGGTCGCATTCAAGGTTTCTTACCTTATATTTTTTATTTGGTTAAGTTGATCTTGAATGCATTTGAAATGCATTGCATTTCAACACCAAAGGTGGTACAATACTCGGTTTCTTGTTGCCTAAACTGCTTCGAGCAGTATATTATGGACCTACTTTGGTGAAATACATACCATACTCGGCCACAACTATCACAAGTTAGCAGTGGCAGTTGTCGTTTAATTATTGTCCAGTTCGTGGTTGAGCACATGAGCACGGCAACCGCATCGTCTCACTTGAGGGGGTCTCCTAAATGGCTTAACTTTAGGGATGAGAATTGTTCTACTCTGAATATACAAATTTGGCCATCTACTCTTTGGTATCACTCATATTGGCACCTGAATGAATTTCCAATTTTACCTTGAGCCAAGCGTCAAATTGAAGTAGTGTTAAAATGCTGCTGGTTAGATTGCCTATATTACCGCATTTATCTCCCGGGATAAAGGGAATTTCGTTACTCAATACTAATTGAAATTAAGGTGCAAAGACGGACTACGTGATTAACCATTAAAATCTGTATTGCGCTTGTTAGCAAAAATGTTAGGGGCACAGCTTGACAGATTGGTATTCAGATCCAAGGCCCTCCCACGGACAGGTAGATTGTTCACTGGTAGCATGTCACAACTTTTAATGGCTATTCATATACAGCATCTTCCAATTATCATGGCTTCTGTCGACTATATAAAGCGCATCAGAAATGCCCCAGAGCTAGGATCAGAAAGAGCGGCACTCTGGAAGGAGTATTTCGTAGTTTTAAAAATTGACCTGCCTTTTCCTGAGGTGTCTACCAGGCTCTGTTTTCATGCAGTAATTTGCATTCAATGGTTTTTTTTGTATCTCTCCTCCAACTTACTATTATTATTGCACCTTAAATTATGTTTTTAATTTCATTATAAAGCTATGCTAATTATTAAACTGCACTATTAGGAGTTTATCACGCACTGGTTTTGGAGTGATATGTTCGGGTTAGTGATGGTAAAAGGTGCTTAAAAGGGTTATGGGATTGGGCCGTCAGCTGCATGATGAGACCACTGTATGGTTTTGCTCATGAGCACCTGTGATCCACCGCTGTTCTTCCCACTGCGTTCCGTTGCTCGAACTTTCTGTATTTGTTTTCATTTTTCAAGTTAATTATTCAGACTCGTGAGTTCCCAATTTTTATGACATTTGCGGGAAACTTGTAACTACACTGTGCTTCTCACGAGCTCACTGGCGTCAAAATGTTAATCAATTCTGTTAAAAACACCCCCATCTTAACCGCACTACATGTTCGAGCACTAAATTGATTTAATGTAGTGTAATTTCTTATCGTTAGGTCAGAATATTATCATCAAGTAGTGGACAACGACAAGAATGTTGCTTGTAGGACAGCATATTAATTTTAATATAAATTTTGGTTTGATGATCTCTCGGATGTGTCGATATATGTAATTGAAATTGATGTGCGCCGTACCTTGAGAAAGGTACGATGGTTACCATGTAATTGATACTTTAACTGTAGTTTGAAATTAAAATTTCAGAATAATAAATAATGTTTATTACGTCACCTCGTTGTTGATTATCAAGATTCTGAATATTATTATTTTTTCTTTCAAGTGTCTTATGTTTAACTGAAGCGATTTTTAAACTCTCATATAATGACTTTGAAATTTAGTTGGAGAATTGTGGTGGCAAATTGGGAGACAAACGATATTTCGCATCAAGAAAAAAATTTTTATTTTTCAAACTATAACAAGGTAATGAAAGAAATTAGAGACGATCATAAAATTATATTTGAAAAAAATATATAGAAAACTCAATATGCCGTCCTGATATTTTTCAGATGAGAAGTTAAATATATTTATAGTAAGCAACGTCACACAGAAATTTGATAGAAAATATATCTTATCGTTGAAATAAAGACTTGGTGATCTAAATATAGTTAATCGTAAAAAATGATTGCCTCACATTGGCACTGATTAGCACATAAAATCAGTTGAAACAATCGGAACGCATGACATTATTTTAGTAGATTTCAACGTGTAGAGGGCGGTTCAAAAGCAAAGATGGTGATTACTTTGCTTGGGTGTCGATCCTGCGACCGTTGCTAAATCCAACACACCCTTGGCATTCACCGCGTGCCTTATGAACGTTTAACAGTTAACATCAAGGCAAACAGTGAACACGAAGTGAGAGTGGGTAATAAAAAACTCTATTTATGATGCACTGATTCCAGTCTTCCACTGTGTCTAGTCAGGGGGTCCCAGCAGCAACTGATCTCAAATTGTCGACTCTTAATGCAGCTTTTCACTTGACCAAACATCATCTGAAAATATAAAAAAATATTTATACACATAAGAAAACATATTTAGGTCAAATTCTGATATACATTTAAAATCATTTCTGTGCCTGTTCTCCAAAAATGCATCTTTAGACCGTTCGCAACCTTGTTAACTGCTTCTGGTCGCATCCTGCACAACCAGCACTAGAGCATTACAATATTAATTTATTTTTATCTGCCTTTTAATCCGCTTGCGCTTCTCCACTATCTCATAAAACGGACAATGAAATTTCTGTAATTTTTCAATCCTAGGGTCCCCCACTCTCTCGTCGACTAATATCACAGGCCGTAAATGAGACATCAACAGATAGAAGATAGTAACAATTAATTTACATGTGTAAAACTCAGCGCCGCATACTTTGGTGTTGATAACAGTTATTTAATAAATTAACTTCTCCCTCTTCTTTATAGATAAGGGGGTCAGTCCTAACACACATCATTTGCCTTCTTCATCTTCTCCTCTTCCTCCTCCTTCTTAGCTCATTACTCTCCCCTTTTCTTGATCTAAATATACAACGCTGGTGTTGATCAAGTGCTTACACGAAATAGTGTCTAAGATTAGAGTTACTCAAGCTTTAAAAATTTGCATACGATATCAAAAACAGGCAATACTGATGAAAGGAGCTGGAAAGTAGATGATGAAATATGGTAGAAAGAAATGGAGGGAAGAAAGGAGAGAATTGAAAGAGGGGGATGAAGAAAGAGTGAGAGAAACCGTAGGAAAATTGATGCAGTTAAGGACCCCTCTGAGACTAGTGTGGCGTGAAAATAATGACCATCGAGTAAGTAAAACCTAGCAACCCTTAACAAAATATGGATTTTAAGCACCCATATGTTACTAGGAAGTTAGAGATGCGATTATTACGTCCTCGTGTAGTTTCTCGTCCGTTATCATCTACCACTTTTTTGTTCTTCATGACTCTATCCCTTTCTCTTTCGTCTTCTCTCCTCTCTCTTTTCTCCTCTTCCTCAGCAGCTTCATCGTCATCCTATAATTATTAGACTAAATGGCAGCCTTCTTACAGTTGTTGATGAAAATATATTTTTCCTTAGCCTAATAGTGGAATCTCGTTTCAGTCATGGTTGTTATCTAAGCAGTGTTGTTGATGACGACCGCTAAATTCGGTGCCACATCACGGCTTCGGTCTGTTGATGCTTTTTCAATACTGACACATTATTTGTCAAAAATAATTCTGGTTGCTAAAATTTGATTCTGAAATTGTGCAGAAGCGATCAATGATGACATCATCGTCTCAGACTTTGAAATTTTTACAACGCATATTGTAATCGATCGTCATTTTCGGAGCTGAATTACTAACACTCGCGGTTCGATTGTGTAATAAACTGATTGTCAGACTTGATCGTTGCATGCATGAGCAGGAGAATGCTTCGATCCCATCCAGTCATCATTTCTTTTTGTTGAAAAATGCAGTCTTTCTCTTTTCAACTTCACCTTGAATTCATTCTCATTCAACATTTTTCGCCATCTTGATTTTTATATCACTAACAGCCATCTTGATTAGTTAATAAGAAATTTCTACTTATTTGTATAAATAGAGGGAAGAGACGGGGCGGAAATGTGGGAAAATTCAGTGTCTGCAAATCATGATTTAACAGAACGATGCGTTCGGAGAGGTTATAAGATGGATGAATTAAATGTGTTAATAGATACATAAATAATTGAAATAAATTTAGGATAGTTCTCAACATTATTTCAAAGTGAGGTGAGGCTTAAATAAAATGCAAATATTTACCTTGATAATTTGGTAACACTCATCTAGAGATATCTGAATAAGATTAAAAGTCTCATAGAAAAAAAGATTGAAGAAATTGATGTACAAAGTCCCAATATGGCGGCTAGTTCTTCAACTGCAAAAGATTAAGACACGCTGCAGTGAGTTGCAGATGTCTAAAGGTGATGATGATGATGGCGTTTGTAAGAAATGCAGGTGAAAGTCTGGTAACGACGACTGCGGCGTTTGTCACATAGAAAGAAAGAGAGGGAGTTTCGGGCGTATTTGTTGTCAAACATTTTTCTTTTCCAAACAATAAGATGCTATTGTTAAGATTTGGAGAATCGTCAGCATTATTTTCGTAGCCAGTGACAACAAGGTGTTGTTCTTAACTCATCCTCTTTCTACCACCTTATGGGTGCAAGATGGTGTATTAAATGGATCCTTCAGATCCTTAATTCCATGTCCATTCCATTCAGCACGAAAATAATTACTGAGATTATGAACTTGAATAAAAAAATACATATACAAAGATATTTGAAAGTCGCTGCCGGCTAGAGGCCGAAGAAATCTTCTGGAAATTGTATCAATTGGCGATCATCTTGGAGTCTCTTTGAAATATTATAAAGCGGTAGTGACGTTTAAGCATGAGGCGATATTGAAGAAAAATTTCTCTACATTGATTCTGTCTTCCTTTTTTTTTTTAAAAAAAAATGCCTATTGTCTAATATCGATAAAGACGAAATTTCAAAAACCGGGGTGTGGGAGTTGGATCTCGGAAAAACAGGTGGGCAGACACTTAAGGTCAAATTGCACTACGGTGCTTCACCACTCCGACTAGGAAAACATCAGGTCGCTTCAAAGACATCCTGCTGCAAAATGACTGGCATATAAGAGTGGTTGATGCTCCAAGAGATGGAAGATGGCTGACTGAGTTTGGAGATTGCACCATGGAACTACTAAAGAGGACGAAACAATTGGCTCTACCTGGTTTCTAGGTGGACCACTTCGAAAGCCGATAGTCGGTGACCAAATTGTTCTCAAGGTGGTTGTGATGGTGACGGTCAAATAATGATGATGGCGGTGGCCTTATTAATACACCCAAAGCTGATCTTTAAGTCTCGCCGCTGGAGTTGTCGTCATCGTCTTTTTCGTCTCTAACCTTTTTTCTTCTTTTTCTTCTTCTTCAATCTCTTTCTGATGAGACAAAGAACTAAGAGATATTCTTGGTGTCGCAGGAAGTAGTATCACTTCTCGACTGTGAAATCAAGAAGTTGGTTGACAACAATAATAAAAAACTAGAAGCGTCTTTTTGTTCCTGGTGGCCCGTGTTCGGCAAAAGAGCAGCAGCGGCAACGGCAACAGCAACACCCTTAGAATTGAAGCAGGAAAGACAATGGCAACCACCCGCCTTGGAGAACGCACTTTCCCAGAGAACCCGGTTGCATCAGTGGCACTCTGCTCGTTTTCTTCCCAACTGCTTGCTGATCTTCCACCAGACGATCTCCCAGCATCCATTACCCACAATCCTTCAGGGGTGGAATCGACAGCTCGATGCTCTGCCGTATGCAACGTCATCTGCGTCAAAAAAAGTGGGAGGAGAGAAAAGATGCTGAGCATCTATTCATCCATCCAGTTCCACGGCTCCAATGGATTGCGAGTGAAATAATGCGCCAGAGGTGGCGTTACTATCAGGGTAATGGATTCTCTCATATGATGATGTTTGCTTCTCGCACAAGTTGGTCTGTCGTAATTCACCCCGATCTATCTAAATGGTTGTGAACCTTGTCGCCGTTTTCGTTTTTAGTCTCCTTCCATCTTGCTGTCGATGGATACTGCTTCTTGTTGTGACTAAATCGTAGTCATCATCACCATCACCATTATCATCCGCATTTTCTTCACGTCTTAATTTTCAAGTCGCATTGATCGACCCTGACTTCATTGCTTTTTTTCTCCCTTCTTCTAATTTACGCCCCGCTAGTTTATTCATCTTTGGTCAACCGGATTGCCTCTATGGACAGGTTCTGTGACCAGTAGATTGCCATAGTTGTGTGGTCGGTGAAGGGACGTTGTAGCCATCGTCCCAGGAGTGAGAGTACAACGTAATTGAGAGAGGCAGAATGATGCTACTGGAAAGAGTACACTGCAGGAGATAGTGTGGTATAACACCAATTGGTTTTTATAAACAAGAGAGCAGATTGAATTCTTCAAATCTTCGTCCTATAAATTGATTTCCATTCCCTTCATTCTCCATTACGAGTTAGCCATCTTGATAAAACTCTAAATTCTACATCAGTGACTATTGCGTTTGTTGAGGTCTCTTCTTTCTCTCGCTCTCCACTCTGTGCTTGCAGCATGCAACTTGGATTCCGTTCTGCTCTGTTTGGAAACAATTGCCCTTTGTACAAATGCGTTGATCTTTGATGATGAGGTTGCTATGGCAACTTTCCGTCTCTATAGCAACTGCCCGTGGTGCATCGGTATGATTAACTATTCCTCAGGGCCTCACTATGGAGGATTATGGCATCTTTGAAAAGTAGGCGTAATTCAGTAAAAATTTCTTCTCCCCTCATCTTTCCCTGTCCGTCCCCTTTAGCATCATCAACCTTCCTATTCCCCTTTTCCTCCATTTTTGATAACACACTCATCTTTTTTTTCTTGCCTCTTTCCCACTCACCCCATCGACTTGGATTGCCTCTCACTTCTCTTCAGAGCCTTAACAGTCCATATTTTTTTTCGTCTTCAGAGGGAATAGGTGGAGCGAGAGGGGGAAGGAAAATGAAGGAGAAAATCTGAAGCCTGGAATAAAGGCCTGGTTGGGTGAGCAAATAGCTTAGTAGTTTTCAGAGAGAGAGAGAAAGTGTGTGTAAGCTGAGGTGAAGTTGCGCATTATCCCTATTCGGATAGATGAGAAAGAAAGATGAATCAAGCACGTACAGAGCTGTAATTCAAAGGATCGTCTAGAGACTGGGAAAGGACAGGAGGAGATGATGGAAGAATGAAAATGAGAGAAGTACTTCGATTTTAAATGTCTGGGTACAATATAGATTTTTTTACTTCATCAAGCCTAAACCAATTTAAAACTGTTTGGTACTGTGACATGATTCGGGATAACCTTCTCTCTCCCTTTTGCCCAAATTTCAACCATCTTATTTGCTATATTTGCTTTCTCCTCCATTCCAACATCTTTCCAAGGTTAATCCATTTAGAGATGGTGACAAACAAACGAATTTGAACCTATGGTAAGTTGGTGGCTATGGGTAATCAACTGTAGAAATGTAGACATGTGAAATGATGCGTGGGATGATTAGGAGAAAATAAGCATAGGCGAAAACGAACGACAGGCTACATATTGTATATGAATTTTTATCCCTCAGTGAACAGTCGGGAGATGACCTGGTCCTTATCAACTCCACAGTCTTACCAAGGAGGTAGCACATAAGTGTGACATGATGCTGAGGAGAGGAGACGGTTCGACCTCTCTCCTAACCTTCACACTATTAGCACATAAGGGTGACAGGATGCTGGACCGGGATAACGTTGTGATGTTATCAGGAGGTCCGATCCTTATCACACGGAGAAGGGAAGCTATGACCTCTCTCCTAACCTTCCCACTACAGTATCTGTTATTTGGAATGGAGGTAATGAGGGACAAGGTCCCCACAGTGATATGGGAGAAAGAATTCATTTACTTAACGTTGATACTGTATGTTATTGCTTCGCATGTCTCTAAAGGCGCGTTCACACTATTCAACTATCGTTGAACAATAGCTGTTGAACAACTACCGGATGTTGAAAGGATTGTGTGGGGCACATGGAAGGGGGAACCTGGAAGTTACTGTTCCCTTTGCGTACAGTAGGGCCTACAAATCGGTGTTTTTGGTTCCCTGGTCATTGGAGGAATATACTCTATATCCTCCCTAGTGTACAGGCGAACAGTTATGCTAAATAGCCAATGCCAAATAGCCCCAATAATGATACTACTAGGACTGTCAGAATACAATTTTGCACTCTCAATGCTCCATAAGGCAACAATTACGATGGGGCAAATGTGTTTAAAATGATGCACATTTATTTTTGCGTTATCAACAACATCATTAATTAAACCGTTATCCTGCCTGCGCTAGTGTCGGGTCTGCGGGTTCTAGCCCTCCACTCCCGCCTATCCCCCACCAGGTCCCCGTCCACCTTACACACAATCATATCCTTACGGAATTTGTTTTTGCGTTATATTATCTGAAATTTCAATAAGGGATCAGTGGGGTAGTACTAAAATTTTATTTATTGGCAGAACATGATGAGCTATTATTGTTTATTTGATACTACTGAGGCACTCTATGCAGTATGTCAGCGACCAATATGGTTGCCTGTTAGTTCCTGTGCTGGAAACTTCAAGAGAACATGGCAGGGTTTGTAATTTGAATACAGGACTCGGAATAAGTCACTGGTGTCCGCCTGGAGTCTGCTTTTTCTATGGCTGTCCAACTCGACTCAAGTGGAAACAGGTAGGAATCTGATTTAGGGTGGTGGAACTGCATAGAGTATGATTACTAGGCACCCCCACCCCCACTTTTGCCCCGTCACTGCCCCTCTTTTTAACACTGAAGTTAAGTAAAGCAACCCCCAGCTAGTATGGGTGACCACTTGGGAACACTGGGTACTGCTAATGCCCAAAATCGTCGCAACAGAGTAGTGTCTGTGCAGATTCAGCATTAGGACTATGCAGTGGGCAAAGCTCTAATGACCATTGTAGTTTAGATGCATCTGGCATCTGGTCCACTGCCAGTTAGTATATTACCACCCCCGAAACTTTATCGGTACCGGTATCTTCCGCACTCATATTTATCATTCTACCATATTCATTTCTGTCTCATGCCTTCCATTGTTCTGCTTCTCCTTTGAATTGTTTGACTTACGGGTACTCGATCCTGCCATAGGCGGAAGAAAAGATAGGAATATATTTTCACCTTTTGGTGATAAATAAGTGCATCTGTGTCCACCCTTTCATTGTGGCCCTGCAAAGGTTTAGTAATGAGAAACAGAATTTCAACATTAAAGAGTGGCGGGGTTGGGTCCATCCTCGATCATATAAATAATGTCTTTAGAAAGCGTACCTTTCCAGTAAAAAAAATTAAACTGCCTTGGCCTCACAACGCTGCAGTTAACCATGACAGTAATTTTTGTTTGAAAGGAAACCAATTCTCATAGTTAGACATCGAATCTGATGGCGTTTAATATCTGATAAGTTGATGGGTATAGTTAAATTGGGTTTCAGTTTACGATATTTTTCTTTCCTTATCTTACATAGCTTTTTAGGTCCTCCTCCACATTTCAAATACCTGACGTAGCTAACCAATTTCAAACTACTTGTATTCAAGTGCGGCTGACATTTCAGTCAGTGGTTTTCATTAAATTGAATTAGGACTTCAAACGCATGCTAATGATGAGAAAGGAATTTTGTGTCCCTCTCATGATATTTAATAATATAATGATGAGTTTTCGGTTATGTAAGACAATCTTTACCGCTCAAGAATATTGACTATAATTAATTTAATGTCTGTTGTCTGGCTCTATGAGTAAGATGCCCAAAGTGCAGAAGTGCTACTGGGAAATCGCTCTTCTTGAAGACAACGTGCAGGAATAAAATGAATGGACTTAGATTCTGGTCCCTAACCACATGACCCTTATTTGCCTTTCGTTATATAACATTCAAACTTACTGCACATGTCCAAATGAAGTAAATCTGTAGCCAGACATTTTTAAATAGCATACTTCTTCACTCGTGAATTTCCAAAGTCCTGGACCTGGAACCTGACTGGCAGCCACATTAAGTGGAAATTATTTTCACTGGTCTGCTGAAGTAGATCTAGGGCGGCTTGTCACTTGGACCTCTCCAAAACTCTTTATAGGAAGGAAAAATTTGAGGAAATTATGTATTATCCTTGTTTGATGAAAAGAATTCAAGGGAGCGGCGAATTGCGTTGGACACACCAGTTCTCGTTGTTGTTGTTGCTGTTTGTTGGTGTTTAAGGTCCCGTCAACTACAAGGTCATTAGAGACCCGTCCACTGCATAGTTCTAATGAATAGACTGCACAGACACTACACTAATGCGACGATTATTGGGTATTAGCAGTACCCAGCTTTCCCGAGCGACCACCCATGTCAGTACTAACTGGGCTTGCGTTGCTTAACTTCAGTGATCAGACGAGAACTGGTGTGTCCAATGCAACTCGCCGCTCCCAGACCAGTTCTCGTCTGATCACTGAAGTGTTAAGCAACGCCAGCTAGTACTGACATGGGTGGCCGCTTGGGAAAACGATACTGCTAATACCCAAAATCGTCACATTAGTGTGGTGTCTGTGCAGTCTCTGCATAAGAACTAGGCTGTGGACGGGGCTCTAATGACCTTGTAGTTGAAGGGCCCTAAAACACCAACAAACAAACAAACAATGAAAAGAATTCTTTGTGGCCTGCTTATATCCACTCGGGCTGCCTCCAACCGTTACCTAAATTTCTCCCTGTCTTTTCTCTACTACGGTAAATATTTTATTTCGCAAGGTCTACTTTTCTAAAATGGATATCTCGAGATCATATGGGGACTTAACCATTTTTGTAGGTCGGAGATGGTGTGCTCTTTTGGGCGAGTGACGGGCCCCGAGTGCGCCTTCTTTCGGATTAGAAGAAAAATCGAGGTCCCATGTACGATGGCATTTGCACGTATACCTACTCTACTATGATACGGGTAGATGAGGTAACATTTCCAGGTGTAGGAGTTCGCCCCCTGTCGTCGGCGGCGTGCCCCAACGAACAGTAGACCGACGATAAATAAGCGTAGGAGTTGTAGTGTTGGTCGACAGCCGGCTGCGGAAAGACACCCTTCATGATATCTCCTTTGTGTTCATTCAGAGGGACCATACGGGCAGCCGAACCTGCCGTAGACAGGAAAAGGGGTAGGAAATTCTAGTTACTTTTGCTTTAGATGGTGTTTTGCTAGTAGTCACCCACAAGCACAGTTGGCAGGGAAGTGTGCCCTTAGTTTTAAAGAAAATTATTGTCGACATCAATGGTCTCAGATTACCCCGACTACCAGACTGGGTATATCAGCTTTGTAAATTATTTCACTATAGGTCGTTTGACTTTATGAAGCCATCGAAATCCATCTGATAGTTAGGTCACATATGCTCACAATGCCACGGGGATCATTTCCTTCATCGTTCAAAACAGGGTTTTGTTGCCAGCTTGACAGAGTCACATGCTATAATCCAATTTCTTTTCGTCCAAGAGATCTCTGATGTTCATCTTCCTCTCTTCTTCCCCTGCCCTTGTCTTCCTGCCGCTCCCAATTTCTGTTTTTCTACTTCTGGTTTCATTTTTTTTCTATTGACTAAATATCTTAAGCTCATGGCCACTCGACCTACCATAGAAACAGAATGTGTACTACAAGGAATGCTAGTTTCTTGAGAAATGTCAACGACTTATCGTAGGAGGAACTCGTAATACAAATGCATCGTCGTGGGTTGCAGATAATAGCTAGTTTGATAACCGTTTAGGATAAATAATTTTTAATGGAATGGCCGAAGTCGTTTTATGGTTTCAAGCGCATGACTTAAACCCCTGCCCACCTACACTTGCAGAGTGAGGATATCGTTTTCATAACGAAATGGACGGTTGTGGAGAGGTTTATAAATTTTTTTCTCTGAATTTCTTCTCGATAGCAATACAATTACAAAGCAATAACAAGAAAGAAAGGCCAGCTTAGAAAAACGCAACCTAATTTATTTCCGCCCTGTGAGAACAATTGAGAATTCAATTACCTGAATGTACCATGCCACGATTTTGAATTTGGCAGTATTACTTTGAATGTCTTTGTTGCACGACTTTAAGACCACTTCGGGGGTCTGTAAACGAGGTCGTGAATAAATTTTTAATGTTATCTTCATCATAGTAAAAGATGACACAGAGCGCTACTTTAATACCGAGAAAACTAAAGACCTGGGAATATTAGGAACATGACATTAAAATCTTAATTGGAGAAGTTGCAAAATCGTTAAACTGTACTAAAATCCATCCAAGACATTTCCATTTAAGATAATCTCCTTGGTGAGTTTGCATCAAGAACCATGAAACTAATCTCAAAATGACTTAATGAACGTAACTGACAACAAACTTCTACACTGAAATAAACCTTCAGACGATCAAAACCCTTGAACGTAAAAATCCCAGTGACCCATTACGGCTTGCAGTTAAATGAGAAGGAGGATTCCAGCGAAAAGATTAAAAAATGGATTTTTTTAAATAAATCATTAAGACGCGGGATTTACAGAATTTTGTAATAATCCTGGTGACTAGACAGACAACTTCAAATAAAAGATGATAATAAAGCTTTTAAAAAGTTCTTCAGTATGCAACTTCATTATCGTATCCAAAGGCTTAGAGAGCGCCAGCCCTCTTATAAAACTCTGCCAAAGAATTATTTGAAAGTGTTTAAAGTAAAAGTTGATTATTAGGTACCTTAACAGGAATTTTTCACTATGGAAATGGACCACTATGGAAAGATTTTGTGAATCTCAGATTTTTGGCTTTGAGGCCCTATGCAAATGCATACCTTGCATGCCACCGACAGACACGACCCAGAATTTAAAATGGTCCTTCTTGCGGCAAATCCCTGTAAAGGTTCACAGGACACCAAATTCGCATAGGGCCTAACCTTGGATCGGTTATCCAAAATAACAAATAGCGTCAAATGAGACCTATTTGTGTGACAGGCAGGTTCCAGTAAAACTAAAGGACAGGATAGTTAGGTTCGTGGTGTGGCTTGCCATGCTTTGTGGACCATCACACTTGACAGTGAGAGAGTCAAGACGATGAAGGTTCTGGCTGATCTGGCACTCGCCCATGGCATCAATTCCATGAAGACAAACCAAAGATTTCATGTCATGATGCTAGTTGGGGCGCCAATTGTTTTTGGGCTATGATACCGATTACCTGCCTGAATCATTGACATTTAGTGTTGGTGGTTAATACTGGGGTATATCTAAGAGGGTATTAAAATTGTTTAGCCTGGCACTGTATATTTTTCGGGTCGGGTATCAAAGGCAGGTGGAATAACAAAGACATAATATAAAATTTGGACAAGTAGGTGTTCATGGTGCGGACTAGAACTTCGTTATAGGGAGCAGATGATGGGATAGAGCAGTGGGAAAGGGGTATGATGATGACGACGACTAAGTAAAGTAATTGAAATAGCCACTGATTAAATATATACACATATACGAATTTTTGGACTCCTTTCAGTAGGCGAGCCCTATTCAATCCACCCAATCTTATAGTTCTTATCAACTCTTCATCGTTTCAAATTATTCATGATCCTGTCTAGAATTTTGCAATACACATTTGTACTGGCGAAAATCTGTTGATTTAATTGCTGTTAAAATATTTACCATGTGTTTTTGGAGTTTGTTGGATTGTGAAAGTGTCTTCCAGGCCACGAAACTGTAAATCAACGATCCGGGTAATTTCTTCAGGAATTAAATGAACGTCCCTCGTCTCTAAACTGTTAACATTCCTCCAGTTGGTGGGTGAGAGCAAACCTGAAAAACACAAACACGGGGTTGTAAACATCAGGAGAACTAAAGTACAGTTTCAAAATGTCAGGGTGGTAGGATTGGCAAAATGTCAGGGGGCTCCGAGTGCCCCGTCCCGTGGTATAGTTCTGAGTACAAAGACATATCATTTTGAATAGGGCCTACAGAAAGACATAGTCTCTAAAGAACGTCAGTCTAAACCCACAGATTGTCGTAAGCATCGAGCTTAATTCTTTCAGGGTGCTAGTCGAAATATTTGCCAAGGGCTTCACATTGTGCCTTTACGCCACTGGAACCATGTCCAACAGCTTCTTTGGGGCTTTCAACAGTCGTCGACTACATTTCAGTCAAAATTTTTCTAACTTCTGTTGTTGACTTTTTTGAACGTAGTCTGCACATTGTTAGCATGTTTAACGACAGGTCAACAACCAGTTGGTCAACCTCTGACGATATATGACAATTCAGACTTGATGCTTCCTTCCTGTTTCGAAAGGCGTGTTTGTTTAGTTCTTCTAACTTTCTAGGTCGATCATTAATTTACTAAGGCCATCCACACTCGAGGAGTGCCTCGTCAGACACCAGTTATAAACTAAACTATTTTATTTGACTGTCTGAGATTCATGCAGATTCTGTGGATTTACTGTGTACGTATGTGCAAGATGATGTCGGTTTCGGTAACTCAGTTGTTATTGCGCAATTACCTCTTCGTAGATCGGCCTAGGCTTCAAATGTAGGTAACCCGGTCGATAAACAACTATCAGAACTGAAATCTGACCATAAAATGAACTCGATCTGTTAATCAGTGGGGTCCTTATATTGATTGCAGTGATAAATGGAAAGGAAATAAGTGTGGTCGACCAGGAAAGCACTTTAGGTGCAGACTGATCGTGAATTTCTGAGCCAAATTTTTGTGCTTTGGGCTGGAGACGAGTTCATCTCAGTTCTGCCAGCTTTTTTGCACCCCTGCTAGGAGCTAAGGGGAGCGGCAAATTGCGTTGGACACACCAGTTCTCGTCTGATCACTGATGTTAAGCAGCGCAACCCCAGCTAGTACTGACATGGGTGGTCGCTTGGGAAAACTGGCTACCGCTAGTATCCAAAAATCGTCGCATTAGTGTAGTGTCTGTGCAGTCTCTGCATCAGAACTATGCTGTGGACGGGGCTCTAATGACCTTGTAGTTGAAGGGCCCTAAAACACCAACAAACAAACAACATAGGAGCTAAGGGAAACTAAAAGTTTCAGATGTCAGACCAGCCACCGAAATCTCTCAACCAAGCTACAATATTACCAGTTTTAACAAAGCTTTATGAGAACATGTACCCTATAGTAAGTTTTGTATCCCACTCATTCCCTAATTTGGGAAAAGAATTTTACTCCTTTCAGAAGATGATCTCAGGGTGTCATTTGGGAATGGTCACAGGGCCTCACTGCCGAATGTCATATTCGGACACCAAATTCTTAAAAGATTATTATCCCCAAAACGTTTTGCATTCTTCATTTTCCTTTTACATCATCCAGTGTCGTCTATTTCCAGGTCCTCAGTGCGCCTTCCGTCGGATGGGAAGAAAAGCAGTGGCCCAGGGTAGTGCATACGAAAATTAAGATATTCAGGTGGGGGAGCACCCCTGGAGTCATTGGAGGAAAGCATAAGAGCCACCATGCACTGTCACAACCTGTCAGTGTCATCTTCTGTTGTGTAAATGGGCAGTCAAAACCGTACGGGATGTGCTCCGTTAAAACAGAGACATGCATTGAACGAAATTTAATGAGTTGTTACTGCTGCTGTCTGGACGAAAGCGTAAGGCAAAGTTCAGCTGCACATTTAAAGTTTTCGCCACTCCAGAAGATCCACGGTTCAAAATTTCGAACTGCACAGTCGATATTTCCCAATACACTTACGATCCAACTGTAAAGATTTTAACAGCGCAGTTACAATTGAAGTTGAATCTGACAGTGTATGGTGACCTGCTAAAATGCAGCCCAACAGATCGCTTAAATGCCCCATTGGAACACAAAAAAATAGCACGCGGCACTGCTACCATAGGTGAGGAAAGGTAAATGATAATGATGCGTATATTCTCCCTCCGTTTTTCCCACTTCAGTTTACTTTACAGTGCCAGATTTTCCATAGAGAAAGATTAGGTAACAAAAGGATTAGGCAAGATTGAAATTCTCCATTTGCTGTATTCTTATGTCATCCATTGTGTAAAACTGGACTGAATACAAGTGGTCAGCCATAGGACTCAATATTACCTCGACCTAGTTATTGCACTTAATCATGCAGATTATTTACCGGTTTACTTCGACAAACGGTGTGCCATTTACTCTTTTTTTATTTACCAATAAAAATGTAGCTGACACGCGGTCACATTTGGCTACCGAGATCGGCCTAATTCATCACACGAATATGTCTGGAATCCCTGATTTAACAAAGCTGCCGTTACATTTGTCCACAGGAGTACACTGCCTTTCACCGTTGAGCAGTTGTCCAAAGAGCCACCGGATGGTCATTAAATATATTAAGATTAAAATAAACCCCTAATTCGTTCTAGAGTGCGAGTCTTGCTTACTGTTGCTCTTCTTTAATGGCTCTAGACTTTTCTTGCAGCATTTTTCCCGGATCTCATTTTCCCCCGTCTAGTCCAACCCTGAAAAGATGTCATTTATCTTAACTACCAAGCTGGGAAAATCAAGACATTATTAAGTGCCATAATTTGTTATTTTTCGTTGTTCGTAATATAGTTTTTGCCTTCAAAAATGTATATCCTCTTCATTACTAATTATTGTGAGCTGACGAGGTGATAAATATGGCCACTGTTAGCTTACATTATTATCTTGAATTAGGAGTCGTTTATTTTGAACTATGTCATGCATTTCTTCGTTACGATTTCTAATCCTTGTACATGTGTGTGTGCCACTTTTTTGTTTGTACACAACATGAATAGGAGGAAGGGTTAGGAACATGCGACCTTTTAATTCAATTAATTGTCATTCATCTCGAGCTGATCCTCAATACATCACTCTTAAATGGATTGCACATCAGTTTGGGCAATTGTTCCCAACCTGACACCATCCCGACTGTATGGAAGAAAAAGGGCATGTGTACACTATACCGTCAATGACTAATAATGCCGATTAATTGCACTGTCAGAGAATAGTTCGGGTCATTGACGGAGTGAGGAAAGAGGGTGGCTGTAGGGGGTGCAACACTTGAAGTAATAATCCTGTATCTCTTTCTCTAAGCCTACGTAGCAATGATAAACTGTCAACTGAAGCCTGATGGATATTTTGAGGATAATGTTATGCAATTAACAACCATATAGTAATAACTCCTGTAGTTATTTACGACCGATTAACGTTTTGTATGACACCTTATTTACAAAAATCGACTTTGGAACAAGGATGCAAGACTCTTGACATGAATATCAGATGAAAAAGAAGCCTCATTTCAGCCCTATGTGTGTGTGAAAGGTATTTCCCTAGTCTAGCATTATACTGTACTATAGTTCACAAGAGATTTAGTCACAGAAAAATAATCAACCCAAAAAGACGCCGCCATTAGAGCCGTTATCGTTTCATGTTAGTTTTCACCACACATTATAGTTTTACAGCTGAAGTCACAATCTAAATAGATGCGTTTATCTCACTTAACCCTTTTAACGCCTAGGGCTGAGTCGGATTTCCAAGAGTTAGGTCATACAAAGAAGAAACAAGAGAGGAGAATAGAAATGGGCACAATAATGAACAAAGAGAAGTGAGGGATGAAGTCCCCTGCAACTCATTGGATAGTGAATTTTGCCCCACTGGCAGTCGACTTAGTGCCACAGTCCCATTTAGTCAGCCTCCTATGACATTAAAAGATAACTCTGAAAATTCTAACACGAAATCGCATGGTAAAGTTTAGCAAACATGTTAAAATAGGGGTGTACCCGAGCTGGATGCTCTGGTGTACGTTTAACGTGAAATAACTCTGATAGAACCCCCAAACAACACACACCATACTGTATATATGGTATTCTATTCGAGGACAGCGTCTGGATTTTTCCTGCTCATCTAATCATCAGAAATTTACTTGGTCAACTGTACCTGAATTGGCCTTTGTAACAGGTTATCAGATTCTCCTAGCGTCAGTAAATAGAGTACAGACAGACCTTGGATATTCAGCTGACGGTAAACTAGATCCATGGTACCCACACTGTTACTCAATAGAAATTTGTGTAAAATACCATCTTTTATACGAAAGGGGTATAAAATCGACCAAGGTTCTCATTCTACTGTAATAAATATATCTTAATTGCTTTGTTAAATTTTCTCCAGGAAGAAATAGGTACCTTAAATTGTTTGCGGAAGAGCATGAGGTGGGCCTATTTCGAACCTGATTCTTCAAATAGTGCTAAAATAAAGATGCTAACATCTGTTTTTCCTTTATTATACTGTAATAGAAAGAACGAGCAAGCTTTAGTTAACGTTGTTCAACTTATTCATAAGCATCTCATTTCTTCACATTTCAAGCTATTAAATGCGTCCCGAAGGAGTAATAGGGGGTAAGGTAAGAAAGTGTGGGCGTTGACAATTGCTCTACATTGTCCGTGTCATTTACCACTTTCCTACCCTGTGATCAATAGGTTATTAAGTACAAACGAACTGACCATTTCCATGGATCAGTGTAGACATAAACTTAGTAATGATAAATAGATAAGCAACCCACCCTTTTGCTGTCGTAAAATTTCATTCATATAGAGGACTGTGGCAAGCATATTACATCAGCGGTTCACTTCTTTAAAATCTGATTTAAAAGAAAAAGAGGTGACAAGTAGGGTCATGATGTTCACATTAAAGTTTTTACAAATATCGAGTATCCATGTTAGTGTAAAGCAGGTACTGGTAAAACGTAATTATTGTGCTGTAAAGGCGGGACTTCATCAGCTTGATTTGGAAGATGCGTAGCACATTCGTAAGATTCGGGGACATTTGATGTCCATCTAAGTTTAACATAAATTCGGCAAATGGATCACAGAAACAAAGGTGTGCGCTTGTTCATTTGTTTGTATATATTGTAACCGAACTGTTGGTGAGAAGTTGATGAATTGTGACAATGTGTCCGTCACGCAACACGCTACACAAGCTCCATAACTCTTCACCACGCTTCCATGCTCAATGAGTGTTGTTGAAATGATTAAAACATTTCAAAGCAATTAGGCGTATATGCTTGCTTGCAGTTTGCAGGTAGTGTCTTCGCGAAGATGGCAGCAAATTTCTTTCTGGTTGTTGAATGCTTTGTTAACTAGCAGCGTATATTGTCTAATTCCGTAAAACGTAGTCCTTGTCACATGAAAATCTGTTCTGGTCATCTTCCTGTGCCGCTTTCTGCCTCTGCACCTCTCTGCCTGTTTCTGCCTCTGCACCTCTCTGCCCGTTTCTGCCTCTGCACCCCGCTTCCTCATTTTGCCTTTGCACCTCTCTGCCTCTGTCTGCCTTTGCACCTCTCTGCCTCTGTCTGCCTCTGCACCTCTCTGCCTCTGTCTGCCTCTGCACCTCTCTGCCTCTGTCTGCCTCTGCACCTCTCTGCCTGTTTCTGCCTCTGCACCTCTCTGCCCGTTTCTGCCTCTGCACCTCTCTGCCCGTTTCTGCCTCTGCACCTCTCT
>JAAFCE010009109.1:13831717-13918001 GCA_013389805.1 Trigoniulus corallinus
CTCTCTGCCCGTGTCTGCCTCTGCACCTCTCTGCCCGTGTCTGTCTGTGCACCTTTCTGCCACTGACCTCTCTGTCTCGTTCTGCTTTTGAACCTCTCCGCCTCTGACCTCTCTCTCTTTCTGCCTTTGCACCTTTCCGCCTCTACCCCTTTTCCTCTCTGTCTCCCTTTACGCATAAAATCATTAGAACGCCTGTTAGAATAAAATAATTAGAAAGCCTAGTATGATACAGTCGTTAGGGTGGTGAGTGCAGCACAACACAGCAACATCTCATGAACCTTTTTTCCACCTATGGCAGCGTCGGGCATCCATCACGTCTCTGTGAATGGACGCAAGAGTGACTTATAGGAAGGGGTTTTTCCGCAGCCGGTTGCCGACCAAAGCTGCCATCCCTTTGGTTATTTACTTTTCGTCGGAGGACCCTTCCGACTCCAGGAGACGAGTTCCTACACCTGAGAATTTTTGCTGCATCTACCTGTTGCATAGCAGAGAGGGTTTCATTTACGTGAGAATACCATCGTACACTACACGATCTCGGTTTTACTTCACACCCGAAAGATGACGCACTCGGGGTTGCTCTCTCGCCGGAAAGAAACCAACCCACTTCTATCCAGTTTCGAACCTGGAATCATTGGCGCACTAAATCGAGCCCGCTACCTATTGCGCCACCGAGGCGGGTAGTGACGAGTATAGTGAACTTAAGAAATATTATCAGGTAATAAACTACTTTCCCCCAAGTGTGCATTAGGCCTTGTTGTAAAAGTGCCTGGCAGAATGATAATAATGAATAAAGTAAGTGTCTATACTCGTTCGCGCAAAATGTTTGAAAACTTTTAGCGATGCTGCAAAACGTTTACAAACTCGATACATATTTGGTGGAAATGTTATTTGGTTTAAAAATTCCCAGAATGTAGAACAGATCGTTGGTAACTACAAACTGAAAATGGTTTACAAGAAGCGGGCCGAACATTGACTCAGATGTGGCCCATAGAATCAATGGGGGGTTGTTGAAATGGAAACAGGCAAGTGGAGTCCTGTGTGATAGGAGAGTCCCAATCAAGCTGAAAGGGAAGTTTTACAGGACAGTGGTTAGGCCAGTTATGTTATATGGATCAGAGTGTTGGGCAGTGAAGAAAAGCCATGTAAATAGAATGCAAGTAGCTGAGATGCGAATGCTGCGGTACACGTGTGGCGTGTCAAGAGCAGATAGAATTAGGAATGCGTACATTAGAGGTAGCCTGGGGGTGATGGACATCGCCAAAAGGATGAGGGAGTATAGGCTGAGGTGGTATGGACACGTTATGAGAAGAGGGGAGGAGGAGCTCGTTCGGTGCATCTCAGGAATGCAGGTGGTCGGCAGCATCCGGGGTAGGGGAGACCAAAGCAGACGTGGGAACAGGTTGTCCGGAGGGACATGGCAGTGTGCGGGGTGGACGGGGACCTGGTGGGAGACAGACGGGAGTGGAGGGCTAGAACCCGCAGACCCGATCCCGCCACAGGCGTTGCTTATTATGTTGATGAGGGAGGCCAACGATCAACTTCACTACAATGCATTTTGCAGTGCAGTGCTATGAATGATTGCCCGTTGTAGATTTTCCAGGGGCAGCATCGTTGTTGTGTGAATGAGACTGTCATATCTTGGGAAAACGTTAGGATGCACAAATTCAAGTTCGAGGAGGGAGCGACTGTATTGCTTTGGACACACCTGTTTTGGTCTGATCGCCAAAGAACGTGAGTAACAGCTTGGGAAACCGCTAATAACAAAAAAATCGTTACATCAGCGTAGTGTCTGTGCAGTCTCTGCATTAGAACTTCGCAGTGGACGGGACCTAAAAACACCAAGGGCAGGAGCGGGAAATCTTCATGTAGAACCTCCAAAAGTATATCCAATCATTTGTTTTACTGTGGATTATGTTAAATAGTTATTTATAAAATATATTTATATAAGAAATTTTAACCTGTGCAACTTTTTAATCCCGTATTACTTTATATTTTCCCTAGTGATTGAACAGTAGCGAGGGAGTGGAGGCTCTAGATTCGAGGTACGCTGATTTATCAATGCTCAACAGAGTGAAAACATTAAACTACATTGCAAACATGAAATATAACACATTTCAATTTGTTGAAGTGCAACAACGTGCTTCGAGCAATTGCCCAATTGCAATTACCTTGGACCGGTCCTGCAAATCGTCCATTTGGTCCAACATTTAGCAATGGTTTACGTTTCATAAGGCCGAATTAATTGCGTTCTCATTTCAGCAGAATATATGTTTGATAGTAGGTTAAAATGAGTGAAAAATATTGTGAAATGAATGAGTAAAAATCTTTATGGCGTATAAAAATACGAAAAATAGGATTTAGGAGAAGTGTATTTTTGTAATAAAAGGAATTCATATTGTATGCCATCTTTAAATGGAAGTACGTCACTCAGCACATGTTTCATTCATGATAACAGAATTCGTGACGGTTTCATGTTATGTCATTCATAATTCTGATAGATGTAAGGTGCCGAAGCCTATGGCAAAGATATTTCTGACTATTAAAATTGCACCAGTTTTTTCCTTGCTACCGTATCCTTTAATAGTTAACGCCTTGTCGAGTTATTAGCTAGCGTACCTCATTTTTACCCATGATATTCTTCCCCTGACGCCCGTCTCGGTGGCGCAGTGGGTTCCACGCTTGGTAACTGCGTCAGTAGTTCTAGATTCGATACTGGACCTAGGTGAGTCGGCTTCTTTCAGGCGAGAGAGAGAGGCCCCGAGTGCGCCTTCTTTCAGGCGAAAGAGAGAGAGAGGGGCCCCGAGTGCGCCTTCTTTCCGATGAGAAGTAAACCGAGGTCCCGTGTGGTGTACAATGACTTTTGCACGTTAAAGAACCCTGTCTACAATGCAGTGGGTAGATGAGACGTTTTCCTATTCTGTTACTATGTTACGCTAACGGGTTGGGGAGTAATCCAATCAGCCATAACAGGCCGAACCCTTAGGACCCTGCTCGCGGGTGAGGAGGTGGTAGGTGTAGAGGATGTAGGAGAGGGGAAAATGTGCAGCACTCAACGTTCACTACCAACCACCCGTGTTGGTACTAATGTGGGTTTGCATTGTCTAACCTCAGTGATCTCATGAGAACTGGTGTGTCCAACGGAACTTGGCCGCACAAGTTGCAGGAGCTAACCACCTGGCATCAGTGGAATGCCCAGCGAACAGTAAACCGACAATAAATAAGCATAGGGGGTTGCAGCTTTGTTCGGAAACTGACTGTGGAAAAGCACTGTCCAATATATCGCTCTTGTCTCCATTCAGAGGGAATGGACACAAGGTAGACACAGACACTGTTTTAAAATGAAACATGCTACGTAGCCGTAGTGCGTTTCTACCTCCCTGGCCTGTATTATCATTATTAATACTTTTCCAGTTTGTGGCAGGATAGGGTGCTCACTCCTGTCACGCAGCTGGCTGCCAGCCTGATGCGGTAACCCCACATGTTTTCTCCACCGACGACAAGGTGCGAACACTTGCACTTGGAAACTTTGCTGATCTATACGTACGATTTGTACGCGTGTACGAGTCGTCGTACACGCCACATGGCATCACGATTTTGCCCCTCATCTGACGGAAGGCGCACTAGAAGGCCGCTGAGGTCAATTACCTTAAGTCCAGAATGGGACCTGCACGCTGCCTCTGCGTCTCTGAGGCGTCACTTTAAATATGACATCTTAATGCATCAATTTAATTTTCGGTTGGCACTAGGTTTGTCAAGGTGGCGCTTTGGGTTGGGTGCTAGACTCATAAGTTCACTCGGGTTCGATCCTGGTCGAGGTGGAAAGTCGCCAAGTGTGCTTTCCATCAAAACTGGAAGTAAACGGTGGTCACGTTTGGCGTATAGGATGCCACCTGCACTGAGTAAAATATTGCCTACTTGCAGATCGACAGCATTTCCACCAGGGCCGGTCCGTCCATGGGTTCAAAGTGTTCAAAGAACGCGGGCGGCTGCCCTGATGGGGCGGCCAATCAATGTTAACTTGTAGACATTAAGAAAATTAAGTGAAAATATTATGAGGAGGGGTGGGGCTGGCCTCGACATAACTGCACGCGGGCGGCCGAACCCATAGGACGGGCCATGATTTCCACTTATAAAAGGTCACCTCCCTCCTAGCATCAGTAAAAGTGAGTAAATTATACTCAGAAAGGTTGAGTTTCGGTAGGACTGAACACTGGCATAGGCGGATATAGAATTAGGAATGATAGCTAGATTTTGATGGATAAAAATGAATCATTTCGATTCTCACTGTATCCAATGTAGAAGACTGATGTCCTGTTGTCCGACTACAGAGCTTAATGAACGATCCTCGAAATATCGATTGTTTCCTCCTTGTTCTCCATGTAGCGTTCATTAGATTCCTGACACCATTTTGACTCATGCGCAAACGGCTGTAGGTTTCCGGTTTTATTTACAAATATGTATTTAGAGGGTCGTTTTGAGTAAACACAACAACAAGTTTACCAAAAATCACACTTTATATATGTGTATAGATATATTGTATGGTATAGTACACTCTCCTGATGACCCCCGCCCTTCCTCCCCCTCCTCTTTCACCTCCTCCTACGCATATACATGCGTACACAGACATAGGTCCGTCACAAAACGTGTATAGCGTGACATACAATTTGTAAGTAGCCTTCGTTGAGCAGCAACAAAAAAAATCCCCCTCCCATAATATACATTCAAAAACCCTACTTTATTGGGTTGTTACCATGGTGACTATAATCATTGTTACGTCAAACGTTAATGTATTAAATGCAAACGTAAGCCTAATTTGGGTGTTCTAGAGGAAATGTTATTTGACAGGCCAGTGGCCTTTTTTTGCATCGTGATTCACAGGCTGTGAAATAATGCGCCGGTTTCTCATAAATAATATAAAAGTAGAGAGTGTGGAACATACGTAAAAGGTCCCCCTACTCTCTCTCTCCAAGCATCTTTCTGTCTAGGTCATGTCTCTCCCATTTGTTGGTTCCTTCATATCTAACTTCTAATCCTGATTATATTTTATTGGTCAAGCAACTTTTTATTGATGTCACAGTCTCTGAATATATCCAGCCTGCCAAAACATAAATATTACGTGACTGTAGGGTGAAAAATTGGATATAGTTTAATTTGGGGGCAGAAAATGGTTATTTTGAGGCACACAGTTGAAGCCTACTTTGGTAAGTCGTTTCTTGGAAAACCTCCACTTTAAACTCGTGAGCAACGTGATTCCTCTGTCTCTAAGCAGAATTTTATCCTGCCCTAGGTCAGATGAGTGATAGAGAGAAGTAAATCAAAAGTGTTCCTTGCTTTATATGGGAAGTATGGCTGCTATCCCTGAGTTATGCGCAAAATGTCACCTGCCTTTTATCTGCAACAAAAGAACGCTTCCTGCACATTGGCAAAATTCCCAGATTTGGAACTACGTCTGCTTCCCCCTCCTCCTGGGAACCTATAATTAGTCTCAGCAACACTGAGAGGTCGATGCTAAATAACCAAATAATGGACCTATCAACTCACCACTCGTGTCATATCTTGGAATTTGCTTAAGTTAAATTAATAGCAAATTAAAAGTGTATTCTGAAATAATCTGAAATGAAGATTTTGATATCTTGTACAATGCGCCAGGCTTTTCATTTTTTCGGTGGGGAGGGATCCGTTTAACGGAGTTGTGTCAACTAAATAGTATGTGGCTGTAAAGCTTAAGACAAACCGGAAGTTCCTGATCTTCTACAAACCAAATTAAGCTTTAGAGGACAACTGTAATTCCGACTGTTTTTTCTAAGGTTTCGCAGTCATGGGGGGGTAACATAATGTTCAAATTCAGTCAAGAAATTATACCTTTCTTCCACTCTCCTCCCTCTGCCTCTCTCACAACTACAATTTCTGTTGTTTTGTTCAACCTCTAGTCAATAAATTACTGTTGTTGGAAGAGAAGGGAAGAAAAAGCCATCAAAGAAACCAGAATTCGTCGTTTTACTTGAAGGGATCAGCTAAACATTACTGTGACAACCTTTCGATTCTCCTTTTTTCCTCATTTTAATCGTCGGCAACGATACTGATCGTCTCCATGACGTCGTTTAAATGTTATTTCGGCCATGAAAAAGAGGAACACATATTAGAGATCTGAATGAATAAGGAGGCAGTATCACTACCATGATTAAATTTTGTGGGGTACCGTAAGAGACCAATTTCACACCAGAACTGCTCCAGGAATTTTTAGACTTCATACCTGAAAGAGAATAAGCATAGGTTCAGTCAATTGGGAAATAATTGCGCGTTGGTGGGAAATGAAATTGCTGGTAGTCAGGAGGTGGTCCTAACATGCCGCCTCTACTCCATCAGGTATTGTCCAGAGTGCAGATGGAAAGTAAAGTCGTGGTCCTATGAATAGTTTAGACGACGTGCACGTAAAGGAACCCTTTTTACGTAGGATAACAATAATTTAGGAGCGAACTTTCACCTATAGTTTGTACATTACCCCCAGAAAATGAAAAACCCAATCTTAAACAACACAAACCAAACCGGATCGTGTAAAAATATTGAGGAATTTGAGGTGGAATTCTTTTCTGAAACTCCTCAGCAGGGATAGTGTTGGCTTGCCCTATCATGATGAGACCACAGTTCGCTGTCTGATGTTGCATGAACCTTTATGTTCAGCCTGAGAATTCCCAAAATGAAGGATTACTCATCCACCTCGGTGGCACAGAGCGCCACCACGGTCAGTGGCTCCTGATTCACTTTTGGACCGACGCGGTTGGCTTCCTTCAGACTACAGTGAGCCTTCCAGTGCACCTTCTGCCGAATGGGAAGTAAACTCGTGGCCCCTTGTGGCGTGCACGTTGTCACTACTGCACGTAAAAGGACCCTTCCAATAAGGAATAAAATCCATGTATAGTTGGGTGAAATTTCCAGGTGCAGGTGCTCGCCCTCCTTGGCGTCGGTGAAGTGCCCCAACCAATCAAAGTAGACTGACAATTCATAATCATAGGGATTGCAGCTTGAAGCTGGCAGCCGGTTGCGTTAAAATACCGTCGTCTCTTTGGGACAAGGCACCCAATCCTGGCATAAGCCAGAAACGGGTTAGTAGGGATAATACACGTAAGGATTACTAGTAGTAAATGCGCCTGCAGTTCGGTAAGCTCGTGATTCGGGCTTGGATTGGTGCGTACGATGTTAGAGCAAACTCATTTATCTAAAGTCAACTTTGTGAATGAATAAGAGGCTTTGTGTTTAAGTTGTCTCAGTCGTCAGTTTTCGTGGCAGAGGTGGTCCAATAGATGGTAGGGTTGATCTACAGGATGTTAAAATGGAGGAAATAATACACTTTTTGGTTTAAGTAGAAGAAAGCGTGGAATGAGACCAATGAATGATTAATCATCACTTTAGTCTACCGTTGCATCCTGTGTGGGCATCAATCAAATGAAAGGACTCGGCAAAAGATGGTTGCCTTTCCTGGAAGATTTCTGGAATTACATCTTAAGAATATGTGGCAACCACGCCCTCCACTTTTCTTGGCTTTTATTCTTCAAGAAGAAGAAGAAAAAAATTTTTAGGCTTGTTTTTATCCGTTTGCAACGTTGCTAAAAGCTTAATCGATTGGAAAAAGAGAAGATGGCTGCCAGTGCCAATTTATTTGTCGGAAGCGTGTAATTTTACCGACATCACGCCATATCATAAAGATTTTGAACATGAACCACACGAAAAATGAAAAACATAAAAAAATGTGTCATTATTGAAGCGCATAATTTTTTTTTATTATCATAAAAAGTTTCTTTTTTTCTTGTTGTTTTGCTTAAATTCAAGTGAAATTATGTGACAAGATTTTTCCTGAGTTATGCTTTCTGTTTTTATGGGTTTTACGTCATATTTAGACTTTTGGCGAATCGAATAAATATCTTACTTTATCTCTCTTTTTTTTTCAAACAAAACTAACTATTTTGATAATAAGTAGCATACTACCATCGTCGTTTCCTTTTTTTAGATGAAGATAAAATATTTCCATTTCTTTAACTTCAGGAAGGAACAAATAGACTAACGCGTGTTTTCCCAACCAAGTAACGGCGATGTTTGAAATATTAACATTACTTTCTACAGTATGTAAAGACATTGTTATGCAAGTGGATTATTTAATGCCGGTTTCTCAACTCCTAAGAATGTTTTCAAACACCAAAAGTTGTTTTATGTATAAGATATTGTTTTGTTTGTGTTTTAGAGCCCCATATCTACAGCGGTTATTAGAGCCCCGTCCACTACTTAGTTCTAATGCAGAGTCTGCACTACGCTGTTTTGACGATTTTTGTGTAGCAGCAGCGCCCAATGTTCTCAAACGGTCACCCATGCTAAGTCCTACCTGGGGGAAGCAACTCAACCCCAGCTAGTACTGACATGAGTGGATGCTTGGGAAAACTGAGTACCGCTAGTATCCAAAAAAAATCGTCGCATTAGTGTAGTGTCTGTGCAGTCTCTGCATTAGAACTACACAGTGGATGGGGCTCTAATGACCTTGTAGTTGAAGGGCTCTAAAACACCAACAAACAAATCGTTGCTTAACTTCAGCGATCAGACGAGAACTGGTGTGTCCAACGCAATACAGCCCGGGGGCGGATCCAAAGAAGGATCAGGGGGAAGTACTTCAAAAACAGTGTGCCCCAAACATTTTTAAGTATTCAGAATCCCTTAGACCCGCCGCGGTGGCGTAGTGGTTAGCTCACTCGGCAACTACGCCAGTAGTTCTAGGTTCGATACTGGATCGTGGTGGGTCGGCTTCTTTCGGGCGAGAGAGAAGCCGCGAGTGTGCCTTCTTTCGGATGAGAAGTAAAACCGAGGTCCCGTGTGGGTGTACGATGGCACTTGCACGTAAAAGAACCCTCTCTACTACGCAACGGGTAGATGAGGCAAAATTTCCAGGTGTAGGAGCTCGCCCCCTGGTGTCGGTAGCATTCCCCAACGAACACTAGACCGACGATAAATAAGCGTAGGGGTGCAGCTTAGGCCGGCAACCGGCTGCAGAAAAAACTATGTCCAATATATCACCCTGTGTCCATTCAGAGGGACAAATGGGTACCCGACCCTGCCAAGGCGGGAAAAGGGTTAGGAGTTGCTTTTTTAGAATCCCTTAGTATAAATCTAGCTAGCAATTACAATAGGACCTCTACTGCCCCTTAGACAATGTCCTGTCTTCAGTGGTTTAGCCAACTGCAGATTGAACTGACAGGATAGAAATGGGAATACTAAATGCAAAAATACCTCATCATTTGAAAAGTTGAAATGTGTGCCCTATTGAGGCAATGAAGGGGAGAAATTGCTGCATTGCTCACCCCTGGATCCGCCCCTGATACAGCTGCTCCCGTTTTATGCATAAATGGAGGTGCAAGTATCCCCATGCAACCCCGGGAGCACAACGGATAGAGCAGGTCCTTTCAGACGTTAATAATAAGACCATGTATCCCCAGATGGAGTTAAATCACCTGTCACCTGTCTAGGTGTGTAGCAAGCATCTAGAGTAGTGATCGACGAAGCGGCAGTTTGAAAAACCCTAACATTACGGACGTATTTATTGAGTTTTGGGGTATCAACTCACGTTGACTACACATCACACCAGTCATGGCTGTACTTGCTATGTGTCGTTGGGTCTCTCACCAAGGCCGAAGTTGAACCTGTGCTGTGCAAGACGAGCTGAATACTCAAGTCCGCTACCAAATGAGCTAATGTAGGGTAAACCATAGCAGCTCCTAATTGTTGCTCTTAAATATTTGACACGCCTTGGAGGCGCAGTAGTTTGCGTACTAGGTTCAATACTGGACCGAGGTGGACTGGCTTCTTTTGAACGAGAGAGAGTCCTCCAGTGCACCTTCCTTCGGATGAGAAGTAAAACCAAGGTCCCATGTGATGTACATTGGCATTTGCACATAAAAGAACCCTCCCTACTATGCAACGGGTAGATGAGGCAAAATTCACAGCTGTTGGAGCTCGCCCTCTGGCATCGGTGGAGTGCCTCAACGAACAGCTTTGGTTGGCAGCCGGCTGCGAAAAAATACCGCCCGATATATCACTCATGTGTTCGTTCAGAGGGATAAGATGGGTACCCGACCCTGCCATAAGAGGGAAAAGGGTTAGAAATTGCTTTTTGCTCTTTAAGTGTCTGTGACTAGTGACCCACTAGCATAAGCGGGAAATCACCGGCAAGGACAAGCAAGATGAAATTTCTCGCACTTCCTTTAAAGTGGAAAAGGGCCCTCTTTGGTATTTAGGAAAAAGTTCGTTAAAGTTTTCTATTGCAGTAAAGTCAGGCTAGAACGAAATCTATCTGACATGAAATCCTAAAAGCGGCGAATTGCGTTGGACACACCAGTTCTCGTCTGATCACCGAAGTTAAGCAACGCAAGCCCAGTTAGTACTGACATGGGTGGTCGCTCGAGAAAGCTGGGTACTGCTAATACCCAATAATCGTCGCATTAGTGTAGTGTCTGTGCAGTCTCTGCATTAGAACTATGCTGTGGACGGGGCTCTAATGACCTTGTAGTTGAAGCGCCCTAAAACACCAACAAACAAATGAAATCCTAACACTACAGGGTTTTTTTTTGTCTCGGACATGTAAGTCACGTGTTTGCCATTCTTGAACTGAAGGGCTGTGATCTAGCACTCAGGCTTGTGTAAAAAATCGATTTATTCATTTTCAGAATATAACTCATATTTGATTTGGATGCTGAAATCTACTGTTTATGTGCTCAATTTCACCTTGCCACTCGTAAACCGTCCTGTCACATGCATTTATCAACAACTATAGTTCATCAGCCTGGACTAGTGCCAGTATCTTAGGCCTGGTGGCACCTTTTTTGGAGACGGTTTTCAGGCCCCTTACTTATTTTCAATAGCTGTAGTAAGTAGATGCTGGTCCCTTCCCTTAATCTGACTTGGCAGACAATTTACAACTAGCCCTAGTTCAAATGAATTTCTTACAGTACGTTTTTTTTTTGTGGATGGATAGAAATCAATGTTGTTAATTTATAGCATAAAACGGAAGGTCTGAAAATAACTAGCATGACGTCATTTTGTGAAAGACACAACTTATCCAGATTTCACTAATATGTTGTCTGTATTCTGTAGTGTTTATTTGTATATAGGTGAATTAGGGACAGAGAGTCAATCGACGTTTGGACAAATCAATTCATTTCTAGGCCTACAGCAGCATATCCGTTTCCCATACGCATGTAGTACTCTTTCTGGTTTGATTAAGGGTGAGCCCGGCGTCACACTGTTTTTGTATACAAATCCATAAATGGGATGAGCCCATTAAATGACTCTTTATATCAGACAACATGTCTCCACTTCCTATCCAAATACACGCATACACACGCATTTGAACAAAAACCAGTTTCCCCCCTACGCATTTTGTCCGCTTAAACTTGTCACGTCTTCAATTTTGGTGCTATAAAAAAGTTATAGAGCTCTGCACTAGTCCAAGCTTTTCAAATCTGGTAGGCTGGGATGCATCGTAAATTCTCTGGAAGAGTTCTAAAGCTTCTACTTTGACTTAATCAATTTCTATTAACAGGATAATTAGAAAGTGCGAATAAAGGATTGAATGGATTATTTGAACCTCTGTATGGTCATGAGAGTGTGGCCATTATTGAAATTATGATTGCATTCAACTGTTCCACATTTTTTTTTTGGAGAATTTTGTCAAATGTTCATGGTGGATTTCGAACTGTAATATTCACCTCTATTGAATCCAGTCTGATTGAATCCCATCATACTCTAAGAGGCAACTAAAAGGTTTGAGGCATTCGGTCGGTGGCCAACATTTCGCCTAATAAGTTCCAGTCATCAGCTCCCCATCCTTGATTTTCGGCTCTTTATTTATAGCCCTTTCTATCTTCTATTACCATTCGGGGTTCTGCTTGACCCTGCTGTAGGTGGAATGGGTGCGTTCAGGGAAAAAACGATGACTATCCCTCTAATTCGTCAGAGACAGAAAGAAATATTTTGGCATGTGATAAGCAGCCAGTCACGCAATAAACCCCTGTAACGTTTTCAACCACAGTAAGTCGTCGTCATCCTTGTCGTCCCCGTAACTTGCCCTTTTTTCTATTCCTATTCTGTCATGTGTCTTTCTTACGCTGTCAGTTTCTGTAATTCGTTCATTTTTTTCTGATATTGAATTTGCTGATCTCATGAACGTCATTTTCTGCCAAAGGCGGAAAACTAATTAAAAGTAGAAAAAGGAGCTGTGTATGTGGAATGTAGTAAGTGGAGTGCATAATAAGCAAATGTTTGAGGAGCATTGAACACGATCGAAATTGGTGCGAACAGCATATTCGCTGTTGAATAAATGCATATTTGCATCTATCATTCAACTACGTGCTAACGTAGTTTTTTCGTAATGCCCACAATTAATTTTCATTTTTAACGACCTCAGCTACAGTTAGAACTCTCCGCCCTAGGTAGTCATATTTTGTCGTGATTATTTCATTCATGATTAGGTGAATCTGAACAGAATTCGGTTAATTTAGTGGTCAGGAACGTTTTTTTCTGCTCACGGGTCAAAAGTAGTGTGAAGTGATGGCGGACTAGATTCATCCACCGATACCTATATTGTAATTCCGGTTAGATATTATAGTAATTGTTTAGGGAATGCAGGCCGGAGGACGTTATCTGGTGGGCGGCACCCGACGCTGGGGCCCTAGGGCTCTAGCTTGCTGATCCCTTGTTTAATTTATAGGCCTGATTTACTCCAATGCTGTGCACTAGAGAGAAGTTAGGATGCTAGGGGAGACTTGCCACTGTAGGGCGAGTTGTGAACACAAGCGCATTTGGTGCCCATTTACGTAGCAGAATTATTCATAGGGCTCTTCTGACGTGGGCATTCATTGACTCTGTTCTCAACTCCATTCTCAGGTCTGTCTTGAAACAGTGTGTCATCAAGCAGGGAGCTGTGAACACAAGCACATTGAGTGTCATGGGGCACTTCTGACTAGTCTTGGGCATTCAATAATAGTGTTCTTTTAACTCTAAATTTGGATCTCAGTCTAGAGACAATTGTACCATGAAGGACCGGTTGGAAATTTAGTTGCCATTATGATGAGAATGTGAATTTTATATGGGGAGGGTGGGACCGTAATATTGTACAGAAAATCAATTGTTTTATTTCTTTCCTCCCCCAGTATATGACGTCATTGTTTAAGCTACATGACGAAGAGTGATGACGTGAATGCACACATGAACAACAGGTTTTTTTTATATAGGTGTGTAATGCAACAAGATTGCATGTATTATTAACCACTGTCAGGTGCCATGCCCACAGAAAATTATATACACTTGAAGTACTTTTCTCCCTGGGTCCCTCTTTCCTCTCCTTTCCGTTCCCTCAAATGGATCAAAGACCTAGTCGAATGAAGAGGAAGAAATCCTTGATTCAGATGTACATCATTCTGCTCTTGTAAATGAGCCTACCATAATTCAACATGCCAATATTTTGAGACGTAATAATCAGATCAACTGCTGTAATTAAATCTTACGTCTACTTTTCAAAGCACGTAGCATTTCTACTATGCAGAATGTAAACATTATGACTCTCTCTCTGTCCCCTCTCCATTTTTCTACTGTATTCATCCTTTGCTATGCAAGTTACATAGAGACTTGCAACAGCACAAAAGAGAGATTGATTTTCAGAGTTCATTTACCATACTGCCTACCCTAATATTCTCGATTATTAAAAATAATTATATCAATGGAGAAAATATATTATAGAATCAAATATGTAGTTTTAAAATTAATAATTACATTTGGTGTATTACAAGGCCCTAAAGCATATGTCTTGCTCCTTTTTGATTGCATTGTTCTCAGAATATTCATCTGCGTTTAATTAATGATGTAGATTGCCCCCCAAAAGGTACCAGTAACGCTAGAGGGAAGAGAATTTTAATTAGGGGCATGTATAGTAAATTTCAGTGAAAATGCTAAAATAATTCTCTTAGAAACCTTGGTCAATGAAGGGGCAACTTCCGGTGGACTGCATGTTGCAAGATTTGAACCTCCTTGCACTTTTCAGATTAAAGTTACATTCCCTATTTCATATCCTAAGCCGCAAAATTCTTCTAAAAATGTGTTGGTTTGCAAAATAATTTTTGTAAGGGGGCAATTACGGACTAGGAAATTAGGGCTGTTTGACTATCATGTCCCACTCTTGCCGTTTGTCACTGACATGTCTGACACAATAGAGAGAGAAGTGTGCTTTAACCCCCTCTTCCTAATTACAAAATTTAAAATATTTTCGTAATTTTAAAGTCAGATTTCTGTCTTGCCTAGTTATACCTAGATTTCAGTTGTGCGAAAGGTCATTCACTTCCTGAACATATTTTTGGTGGGCATTTATCTCCTGACAGATCCACACCTGCCTACCGTTTCTCTTTAGCCACAAAATCCTTTTTTTTTAAAGCCGTTGAACTCAAGAATTTGCATAAAGTTTTCAAGGTTCTTTAGACCAAATGCACAGTAGTAGGTTGTAAGATGGGTGTTGAACAAAAATGAAAGAAAATTAACGAAAAAAATAGGCTCAAAATGAAGTTAGAGGCTACCAAGCAGACTTGTGTAAAGTTGTATTGCGTTTGTTACTGCCTACCTTTTTTTTTTTTTTACAGAAATTTCCGCTGCCAATCTCCCCTTCCCTTTAATCCCTACTCTCTTCCTTAAAATCAACCAACTATTAATCGACATTGTTTTCTCTCTCTGCCTCCCTCTCCACTTCCCTGATTCTGTCTGCTTCTCCCCCACCCGTCAATATACACATTTTTTGTAGCTATTGTGTTAGGAGGGGAATAGGTCTATCACTAGTATTTGATTGAACAGGGTCTGCTTCTGGCACACGCGTAACGTGTGGCCAGAACAGTTGTCCTGACGCACCTTAGTTCAGTAACTTAGTGAAGAATAGAGAGAGTGGGGGAGATATATATATATATTCCTAAGGGAACTGAATGACCATAAGGGCGGACCCTGAGAGAGGCGGTGGTGTCTGTAGGGAGAGAATGAGGGGAGGGGAGAATGATTAAACTGAATAGAGAGAAAGAGAGGTAAAGTCTGGAGGGGGAAGGAAATAAAACTACCCCGGTGCATTGAAGGTGACGAAGGTTTGCATTCACTCCACTGAGCCAGATGTGGCAACCTCTTTATTCAAATGAACTCTCTCTATATATAGTGGTTCTCGTCTCCCCCTCTTCTCCCTCGGTCAGTTAGTTGGTCACCCACTGAGGAATATGTGTCTACTGCTAACCTTAATCTCTGCATCTGTCCGCTTTCCTCTGTCCCTTACCCTCTTCCTCTCCCCTTCTACATGTAAAGCCCGCGGTCAAAAACATGGCACGTGGTACTCTCTGGACTGCACCTCTATAGGTAATTGAATAAAGAAAGACTTAGGTATTCAAAAAAAATAATAATACTAAGAAAACACTCCTTTAAATGTTGAGAGAGGAGGGGAGGAATTGCAATGAGAGAAGGTTGAGAGAAAGAGGTTTGGTTTGACAAGCAGCTGATCGAAATTTAAGGTCAGAGCCCTTAACGGTTTGTGATATATATTTGTGCTTTCCCCTTGCACCTTTTTTCTCTCCCCTCCTGGCACAGACAGCAGTGTTATCTAGACATCATTAAGGTGGCTGTGTGTGTTCATACTACGGTTGTCCCTATTTTTTTCCTGTTTTTAAATAGCTTGGTCAAGGACTTCGATTACATAAGTCTTATTTGGGTTGATTATCAAGTCTGAAATTATCCTAAGTAATTTCAGAAGACATGTCTAGGCCCATTATAGAAAATGTAATTGGATTAAGTTACTCTAAATTGTTTAGGACATTTTTAGGAAAATTGATGAGGGGTTTTGCAATTTACTTGTGAACCCCCCTCCCTTCCTGGTGAAATCCATGACATCGTTGTGCTGATGTTTTAATTCTTTTTCTCTACATATTGCTTTTAGGGATCTAAATAATTTTAAAAATGGTGTGAAAGGATTGTAAATTCAACTACGATAGTCAGAAATGCACTTCCATCATTTAAACATCGCTGACTTTACTGCTATTGTGTTGCGAATTTCTTTGTTCAATTGCCAAATAATTTCTGTAGAGTTTTCCATTAGAACTTCTATCTAGAATTGTTTATAAATTTCTGTGAACTTTCTATAAATAATTAGCTGCTTTTAGGGATTTTCAGAATCTATTAAATATGATGTGAAAGGATTTGACATTGAGTTGCTGTATTCAGAAATGTCGCTACTTATATTTAAATATCGTTGACTCTTATAACGTTGCGATTTTTATTATTTTCAGAGTACTATTTTTAAAAGTTTTCAGACAAATTATTTCTGTAGATATCTCTATTCGGACTTTTATCTAGAATTCTGTTTAGAAATTAGAGTGCCGACAGTGGTGATTCGGACCTACTATAATTATCTAAATGTTGTGGATTTTCAATTAAAAACACTTCTCATATGACAGTAGATCTTTTAGGAATTTCTAGATTTACGTTTGTATTATTCGGTAAAGCAATTTATGCTACGCGAACAGCTCCAAATTTTTACAGAAATAACAAAAAGGGAAGCAATTATTGCATAAAATACTAAATATGACATTTCCAAAAACAAAAAAGAAGAAAAGAATTAGTTCACAAAGGAAAACAACTGAATTGCAGGAATATCTGCTCCTCCAAAAGAGCACTCAAATCACATCAAAGGAGGCTGAAAATCGCAGAACAATTAACAAAAATGATTTACTTACCCATAACATTTTCACATAATATCAAACGAGAGTTAAAAATTAAAACAAGATCTTCTCAGATTACTGAAGAAGTTGTCGTTGTGTAGGCGAGTGATGATGGTGATGATGATGTTGTTGTTGGTGTGGAAGAGACATATGCCACTGTCGGATATTAAATTTCAGTAACTAGCAGCAATATGCGTTTAATATTCACTGAACTTCAAACGCAGTTTTCTCATCGCCGTCGTCGAGATTCTGTGATCGACATTCTTCCCCGTTATAATTTTATATTATTATGATGACATTCATACTTAAATGGCAGTTTTTTGTTTCCTTGTTCGGTATAGACGTGTAGTAGACAAAAAACAGATAGAAATCGAAATCTATCCTTAGTTGTGAGTAGGACGAAAGAGAGAGAGATGGCCACACCATGTTACACCCAACTGCTTTCTCTGTCATATAATGATGGTTGCCAATTCAAGATGGTCGCCATGGGATCCTTTTCTTTTTGCATCATCCTCTGTCTTCTCCAATTTTTCTTCTTCTTCTTATGGTTCACATCATCGTTGTTACAGTTAGCATTGCCTCTTACTTTCTGGTCACCACTGCGAAATCAAAATGTGTGTTGTCTTTCATCAGACCGTGTTTTGTCGATCGAAAGAGGTGAACAAAAAATGATACATCTCAATCGGTGGGCTGTAGGGGTTATGTTACAACTCAGAGTTGTGGTTCACAAATCTGCAGAGAGAGAGAGACGATTTGAATTCAGTTCATCACCCACCGGAAAAAAATGACGCCAACCAAATTGATTTCGACAAATGAATAAGTGAGTGTATGACAACAAGGTAGCATCACGTGAATCCCACCTTGATTTTTGCATTCGATTATAATATTGCCTTTCCTGCTCTCTGTCTCTCGCTTTTTTTGATTTCTGCCTGATAGGTTTTCTTCACGAGTTCACAGTCCTAGATTTTTCAACAAGAAAAATATTTATAATAAATAAGTGGAAAAAAAAATCTCATTCATCAATTCTGATGAAGAGTAGCAATGTAACAGACAGCATTGGTTAGTTCTTGAAAAGCATTAATCTTTTTTGTTGTTGTTGTTGGTTGTAGCCACACACACATACACTCATATACACACACAGTATCTCTCTCTCTCTTTTTGCTTCTGGCTTAGGAATTGCGCTCCAACAATTGAGGCTCGGCATATCTACCATGGTTCAGCTGGCCAAAGATGACGTATTTCACTCACACATGTAATTCACAAAAGAGGATCTATTTGCGTTAGAAATATATGAGGTGAGAGAGGGAGAGATCGAGAGCTTGTGCGGACATGGGGTGGAAGCTGGAGGGTGAGAAATGAGACAAGGGACTTTGCAGAGAGGTGAACACTGCGCCGCACTACTATTACTAGACAAGACTGCAGGGGGGGAGGAAGAGAGTATAAAAAAACAGTCAATGCATTGCATGTAGAGAGCAGAGGGAAGGAGGGGGATGATTTCTTCCCCTTTTAGATAGTTTCCCCGTAATCATACTCTCCTTCTCAACCTTCCCTCCTATTCCTCTTTTCCCTTGCCTCATTTTCACAACACTCCACACCCTTTCTCCTTTTTTTTCACCCATCCTTTCTACTTTTCTTGATCACTTTGCCTCTGCACACCGTGATGGCGCGTATTGATTTGTTGTGGTGGTCGTGGCGGAGGCATCCATATTGAAACGGAACGCCGGGTGTGTTCGTTGAACGAGGGATATTCATAAATAGTAGGCATAGAGAGCAGTCCTCAATGAGTAAAGAGAAAGACCGAACACAAGCAGAATGAGAGGTTTGCGATTGGAAACCGTTTAAGGCTAAGATAATGTCATAGTGGTGCTCTGGCCGATGACGGTTTTGAGTTATTACCTGTCTCTTGCAAAGCTGAAGAAGATTACCTCAGTTCTGAGCGAGTAAATTTTTGTCTACGTCACGTAGATTGTGAATACTTATAAATTAAATTAATAATATTTAAAATTTGGTAATTTCGTCTATTACATCGTATAAAATTCAGTTATTGAAATTCAGCCTTGACATTTGAAATTGCGTTTCAGTGTTTGACAAGTGATGCGAAAGATGTCAGGGTTACTCAAAATGGAGTAGTTAAAATGACAGGGTTACTGATTTGTACTTCACTCTAAGGTACATTTATGTTCTCCGCAATTACAAAGCAAAAAAGGAACTCCAAACCCCTTCCCCATCTATGGCAGGGTCGGGCACCCATATTATCCCTCTGAATGGACACAAGGATGATCTATTTGGCAGTTTTTCCATAGGCGATTGCTGACGAAAGTTGCAAGCCACTGGTCCACTGTTCGTTGGGGCACCCCACCGAGCTGCTACACCTGAAAATTTTGCCTTATCTACCAGTTGCATAGTAAATAGAGTTCTTTTACGGGCAAATACCATCTACACCTCATGGGACCTCGGTTTTACTTTTAACCCGAAAGAAGGCGCACTCGGGGCCTCTCTCTCTCGCTAAAAAGAAGCCACCTCGGTCCAGTATCGAACCTAGAACTTCTGACGCAGTTACCCACTGCGTCACCGTGGCGGGTCTGATGCTCCCCGCAGTTCTCATTCATTAATTTTTGTGAGTGGAGCTGAGATGAAAGAGGAAGGAAAATTGGTTCAAAACGCATATTAAAAAAGAGGTTAGTGGACTCAAGTTCGTTCTGGGTGGCCTCTTTCGGACGTGAGACGGAAGCCTCCAGTGCGCCCTCCGTTGGATGGGAAGTGATCGTCTCGTGTGATGTGTACTATGTCACCTGCTCTTAATAGAACCCTTACTAAAGCCAGGAGTTACAACATAAGGTTGCCTATTAGTTGTTAAAAAATACCGTCTAGTGTTCACCCTTTTGTTCTGGGCCTAGTGGGTACTGAACCTGGTATTGACGAGCAAAAGGAGGTGGAGTAATAAAATCCCGAGTGTTTTTGAAAGTAGCCCTAAGTTACATTTCGTAGAAATTCAACAGATTTTGGGAAATTAACTCTATGTACCTAACTTATCTGGAAATATTCTTGACTTTAAAATTTAGTTCCGGTACTGCTTACAGGAATTACTTGTGTCCTAGAGCTGTGAGGGGACCATACCATATCCGTAACCGTAAGGCCCTCCACTAGTTACCCTTTCGGTATTTGGGATCCTTTCTTGAGGAGCAGATTCATGGTTTCCACAGAAACGTTTTCGTAGACAAAGATACAGGAATCGGATCACTTCCAAATTGGCTTAATAGGGCTGCTTGCAGTGTATTAAATTAAAATCAGAACTTATCTACTGTATATCCAAAGGCATGCAATTGTCCTGCTCAATCCCTCTTTTAGGCATTTCTTATTTCGATTCCAGTGTGAGCAAGTGCCTCGTTTGTCTCCCTTGTTGTTGTTTGTTGGTGTTTTAGGGCACTTCAACTACAAAGTCATTAGAGCCCCTCCACTATGCAGTTGTTATGCAGAGACTGCACAGACACTACACTAACGCGGCGATTTTTGGATACTAGCGGTACCCAGTTTTCCCAAGCGGCCACCTATGTTAGTACTAACTGGGGTTGCGTTGCTTAACTTCAGTTATCAGGCTAGAACTGGTGTGTCCAACGCAATTTGCCGCTCCTAATTTGTTTCCCTCTTCTGAGGACGATCATGGACTGATTTTAGTCTTGCAATGTAGGGCCTAGTGCTCAAAAAAACCTTAATTCTGCACTGACGTGATGGCATGTTCTAATGTTTGAATTGTCATTCAACTAAAGCCTGTTATTTCGGTGGACCGAAACCAAAAACACCCTCACTCCCCGGAGTAATCTATACTGTACGTATGGAGCGCCCACGGCTAGTAGGCGGCTGATAAATAAGCATTACAGTTGCAGTAGACTGCATAAATGCCATCCAATAGATCAAATGTGCCACATTGGGACAAAACTGGGCACCCGACTCTGCTGTAGGCGGGAAAAGGGTTAATGGTGATTACGATGATCCCCAACAAAGAAAGGACTTTAAATATATTGTCTTTTTCGTCACAGCGCAAAAATACGCAAGTAATGAAATATTACCTACTTGCACCACGTTTATATAAACAACTATGACAACTAGGTGGTGTTAGTATCGATTTTGATGTATGATTTTGGGGTAGATTATGGTGCACCTTCTGCTAGAGACATTTCTTCATGCAGCCGATCCTTCCCCACTGGCCGTCACTTTGACTGAGAGGGGGGGGGGCTACAAGTCCTTTCATATTTTTTGATTCTCCTTCCCCCAAAACCTTGTTATTTCTTCATAAACGAAGCTCTGGAATTGTATGGCATACAGTCGACGGGGCAAATTTTGTTGGCGATCGGTTTTTTACTTTCCTCGATACACAATAGGGTCCCTTAGAGTAATGTAAATAAAGCACGCCATGTGAGGTTGTTTACTATTGAATCACAAAAGATCTAGATAATCCATCTTTCTTTTTTTTTTATCATGCTGAAAAAATAATATCTGTACCACTTTGTGGATGGAAATAAGTTTGTGAGTAGCTTATCATGACTAGTCAGCCATGTTGTCTGTTAGGAGTCCTTTTTTTGTGTTTGGAAATCAGTGTCTTTTATTACTTCAGTCATGGGCTTGTTGTCTATTAAAAAGTTTGCTGGTTTGTTACCATTTAATATATGGCCCTATTAATTTTTTTATTCCACACCATTACTATAACGGAAATTTGATTTTATTTTAAAATATGGGACTAAAGCGGAAATGATGTTTGTTGATTTGAATCTAGGAAAAAGAAACCAGTTAGGATGGAGGAACGAATGTCTTGTTTGCTTTTTCAGCCACTAAATATAAATTTTGAACCATAGTTGGAACTATTCGTTTCTAATTTATACTACGTTTGTGATAATATAGCATCTTTTTCCAAAATGTGACACACTGCCTAGAAAATAGTTGTCATTTCAATGACAGCATATGTTTTTTTAAAATACGCTATAAATCTCGAACGAAATGTGGTGAGAAATGTTCGTCGATGTTCCAGTCGTTAGTGAAACATCAAAGAATGTTTGCAGTTTGTGGGTTTGTGCCACACACGCGCAAGTTTACGTTCGCAGAAGGCCCTACACAATACGAATCGCAAGGAATTGCTCTCAAGCATTTTCGGTAAAAACATTTACGAACTTTTATAAACCTTCACTAGTGCACTTCACTTTTTAATAAGGTGCGCGCCGTTTAATGGTTTCACATGCCCCATGGTCAGGTAACCTGAGTTGTCACGAGGTCCAGGCAGTCAGGGTCGCTTTCCCTGGCTGACAGTTGTAATTCATATTACAGTTGTGTAACAACTGTTGTCGTATGACATTTCTACATAAATCTTCCGCTTTCTCATTGGTCATTTTTTTCATATGTCGGCTGAAATTTTCGGGTAAAGGGGGTAATCCGTAATCCATCTCACCTGGTAGTAATATTAGTTGTAATTGTCTTAAACTGGTTTTTAAGATGAAGCATCATTTAAAATTAAATTACGCCAGGGTCTTGGGCCTGCACTTACTTGCTCTATACTTGAGACCCACCCTAGGGTCCAGTCATCAACATCATCATCATTATACCGTTAACCCGCCTGTGGTAGGGTCAGGTCTGTGGGCTGTTGCTCTCCACTCCCGCCTATCTCCCAACAGGTTCACGTCAACCCCAAACACTGCTCCCACGTCTGCTTCACTTTTCCCCTGACCCTAGTACAGTGAAACCTCTCTAATTGGTACACCCGTGGGACCCAGCCAAAGTGTACCCATCAGAGGGGTGTACCCATAAGAGGGGTAGTAATAGCCTATGGATGAAAATCGTTGCCTGAAAAACGGTGTACCCATAGAGAGGTTTTACTGTACTTCCAATTACTTGCATCCCTGTGATGGACCTCACTCTTCTTGTCACATGCCTATACCACCTACCTCATCCTCCTACCACATCCACCTACCTCATTTCGGGTCCAATGAAGATCTAAAAATGATAGTCAAATTGCACGTCAAAGAACCCTCTCAACTATGAAGCGGGTAGCAAAAGCAAAAAGCAACTCCTAACCCTTTTCCTGCCTATTGCAGGGTCGGGTACCCATCTTGTCCCTCTGAATGAACACAAAGACGATCTATTGGTCATAGTTTTGCTGTAGCTGGTTGGCGACCAAAGCTGCAACCCCCTATGCTTATTTATCGTCGGTCTACTGTTAATTGTTTGGGTTTTGGTTTGGTTTGGTTTGTTGGTGTTTAAGGTCCCGTCAACTACAAGGTCATTAGAGACCCGTCCACTGCATAGCTCTAGTGCATAGTCTGCACAGACACTACACTAATGCGACGATTATTGGGTATTAGCAGTACCCAGCTTTCCCGAGCGACCACCCATGTCAGTACTAACTGGGCTTGCGTTGCTTAACTTCAGGGATCAGACGAGAACTGGGGTGTCCAACGCAACTCGCCGCTCTAATTGTTTGGGGAATTCCACCGATTCCAGGGGGCGAACTGCAACACCTGGAAATTTTGCCTCATCTACCCGTTGCGTAGTAGAGAAGGTTGTTTTACGTGTGACATCGTATACCAACACGAGACTTCGGTTTTTCTTCTCATCCGAAAGAAACCAACCCACCTCGGTCCAGTATCGAACCTAGAACTACTGACGCAGTTGCCGAGCGTGCTAACCAACGGGTAGATAGGGCAAAATGTTGGAATTTCCCGGCGACAAATAAGCATAGGGGTTGCAGCTTTGGTCGGCAACCAGCTACAGAAAAACACTCCACTGTATCACCCCTGTGTCCATTCAGAGAGACAGGATGGGTATCTCACCCTGCCATAGGTGGGGAAAAAGGTTAGAAGTTGCTTGATTTATTTTATGACTTGCCCTTCTCCGATGTCCTCAGAGGACCTCACGAGTTGATAGAAAGTTAGTGGTGAATGTCGACGATGACGATACGAACGATATGAGGTCAAATGAGGCAAATGCGCAAGCTCAATTGCTGGTCTGCTTTTCGTGAGCATGCACAGTTGCCTCATTTGATCTCGTATCGTTCGTATCGTCATCGTCGACGTTCACCACTAATGCCTTGTTCCGTATCACCGCAATTCAACGCTAATCACATCGCCACTGATGACATTTTGATGACGTTTTGTGCTAGTGCGTTATGAAGGACTGCCAGTGCAATTCCTTAAGTGCAGCGCTTTATTTGGAGTCACCGCATGCCACCGTCATGGCTTACATTATCCTCCGCCATTTTTGAAGCAGACAGCTCAACCGTCAGCCAATCAGAACGCAGCGTGACATGCGGGACGCTATGTGAGTTGACCACTGGTCAACTCAACTACCGTCACGCATAGCTACTCTGCGGCGCCCCAAGTAGCAGTGTGACGTCACCATTTTTTGTGCTGTGTCGTCTGATTCAACGGTAATAGCGTTAGCGCGTGGGTATACGGAACCAGGCATAATTCTCTGATAACTTCAACGCGAAGGTTGCCTGAATTTCTATTTACTGTACTGTACACTCGTTCCTGAAATGGCCGTTAGCAGAAAGAGGTATGAGTGTGGAATGCAAGGAGGTACAGACTTTTTTAACCCGAATGCAAGGGTGTATTTCTTTTCAATTATTTGGTGAATATAAACAAGCCTCATTAAAGAAGCGAAGTTATTAGCGCGAAATATTTCATTCCTTTAATTAACAGTAGCAGATGGCTGCAAATGCAATTCAACTTCTGACTCTTAAGCCATTTATTGAATAGCAACATTTTTGGCTGCTGCAAACTGATGCTGCAACTTCTTTAGAGGTAGCAGTAAATTAAATACAGAACCCAATTAAATATTTAAAGATAACGTACCGTGTGTGACTAATGTCTGCAGATGATGATTGATAATTTAGAATAAAGTATATCTAACTTTATATATTAATATTTATTTATAAAGATTTCTACTTGCAGACATTTTCTGTTCTCGCAAATGTTTACCAACTGATACATTTGCATGAAATGTAAATTGAGGATGGAAGATTAAGAATGCTACTGAATATTAGAAACAAGAAATCTTATTGGACTAGTTTCCAAAGACATCCGGTGTTTTTTAAGGTTACAAATTAGCTAATTAGACAACTTCTTAATTAATTTGCTCCTTAACTAGGTCTATTTCTCTTTAAAACTTTGTCATACTTTAGTAAGCCCTTATTAAGTTACAGTTATATTATGTGCAACATCGGCATACTACCTTCGGGTTGCTTTTAGGGGTAGGCCTACAATACCGTTACTTCGTGCCCCATTTTTTACCCATCAGTCCAAGTTTTACTGGTTTCCGCCTCCATAATGCAGAAGTAGCGTATTCAACTATTGCCTCAGTGCTTCCAGGTTCCATACTGAACCAAGGTGGGTTGGAGCTTCTTTCCGGCGAGTTGTTGTTTGTTGGTGTTTTAAGGCCCTTCAACTACAAAAGTCATTAGAGCGCCGTCCACAGCATAGTTCTTATGCAGAGTCTGCACAGACACTACGCTGTTACGACATTTTTGGGTATTAGCACTACCCAGTTTTCCCAAGCGGCCACCCATGTCAGTACTAGCTGGGGTTGCGCTGCTTAACTTCAGTGATCAGACGAGAACTGGTGTGTCCAACGCAATTCGCCGCTCTTCCGGCGAGAAAGAGCAGGATAGGACCCGAGGGTACTTTCCGTCGGATGGTAATTCAAGCCGTGGTCCCGTGTGGTGCGTACGATGTCACTTGCTGGTAAAAAGAACCCTTTCTACATGCAACGTGCCGATCGACAAACTCCTCGGGTGTAGGAGCTCGCTCAGTGAACCTCAGTGAACAGTAGGCCCTGCCGGCGCCAAATAAGAGTAGGGTTGCAGCATTAGCTTGGCAGCCACCTGTGTGAACTTACCGTCCAACATATCCTCTATGTGTCCAAATGGGACACAAAAATGGGTTCACGTAAGAATGAAGCTACAGTACCTGTTTTGTTCGGGTTTGAACCTGATCTCAGAAGGCAAGCATATTTCTCCCTGATCTGACGGAGCGGCTTGCTGCGTTGGACACACCAGTTCTCGTCTGATCACTGAAGTTAAGCAACGGAATCCCAGCTAGAAGTGACATGGGTGGCCACTTGGAAAAATTATATCCAAAACTCTTCTCATTAGTGTAGTGTCTGTGCAGTCTCTGCGCTAGAACTACGCAGTGGACGGGGTTCTAATGACCTTGTAGTTGAAGGGCCCTAAAACACCAACACACAAACCTGATTTGAAATCTGTCTTTCTGTTTCTAGGACTGAATTAAATTTCTGCAACAATATGCCTCATAACTATCTGTGAACCACTGTTGAAGTCGAGCATCCATCTTGATCAGTTTTTAATAATATAGTTATTAAAGAAGATTGATTATATACGTACCCCTAAATTGGTTTTGTGACTAATGCACTTAGTTCAAAATTTCCCCTGGCATCACTTAGGGGGGGCTGAATGAATTTTCGGTTAGCAGTTGTATGTGATTCTTCCTTCAAACGTTTGTGTTTTTCTTCGCTTAAATTCAAACGGTGTCGGTGAGGTATTTATGCGAATATGTCTTTAAAAATTCATGATCTTTTTTGAAATTTATTGCTTTTAAGGCAAGAGCGAGATTTTATTTCAGTAAAGATGTTTGTTTCTTCACAAACATTTTCTAAACTATGCATTTATTTAAGTGCTACGCCGAAGATAAAAACCAATAACTGAGTAAAAGACTTGGTGGAGGTATTTTGCTGTACTATTTCCACAACCCTAATTAATAGCCTGGCAGTATATTAAATAAATAAAATGTCGATGGGTCTTAAGGTATCCTCTCCGCTTTCCTGTTCTTTGTGCATAGGGCCCAGAGTAAATAAATCGTAATGGTGTCTCTTTCCATATTAAAAATCGACAGCGCAAAGGAAGTCCCGTATTTCGGTTCCGTTCTGTTCTGTTCCGTATTTCAAGTCAACAAACTTTAAAATGATTACAATTTTTCTACTGTTTTACTGCAAGCCACTGTTAGGCAGCTCTTTAGCAACTGAAAGTTGTTTTAATAAGTTGTTCTCTGGTAATTTTTGTGTTTCTGCAGTTCCTACAGAGGCTCTCGACCAACCACATCAAAATTCCAGTAGTTTGTTTGGGGGCTATCGGCTTCTCTTAATTATAGGTCATAATCATACCCCTATCCGTCTGTGGCAAGGTCAGGTCTGCGGGTTCTAGTCCTCCACTCCCGTCTACCTCCCACCAGGTCCCCGTCCACCCCACACACTTCCATATCTTTACACGCAGCCTGTTGTCATGTCTGAAGGGAGCGAGGTAGTACTAACATGAGTGGCCGCTTGAGAAAACTGGGAAGTGCTAACACCCAATAATCGTCGCATTTGTGTAGTGTCTACTAGAACTAAGCAGTGGACGAGTCTCTAATGACCTTGTAGTTGAATGGCCCTAACACACCAAAGAAACAAAAACCCATGTCTGTTGTGGTCTTCCCCTATCCCGGGTGCTTCCAACCACCTTAAATTCTCCTGTTTTTCCCAAGTAAGAGTCCCCACATTCCATGTCTTTAATCTAAGATGAGCCCCTTTTGTTGACTAGACTGCTCTGACTGGGGGCATCCCAGCCTGACGTCTGGAACCCACAGTGAGGAATTTCGGGCTACCCCACCTCGTTATTACCACTAACGGTAATAATAGTGAGTTTTCTTGTAGCGTTTTTGGCTGACGCACGCTACGTTAAGCAGATGACAATTCAACTGCGCAAGTGCAAACACTGCGTGCAGTAACGTTAAGGTGCGTTTCAACGCATGCATCGCCAATTCTATGTCGGACGCACGCTAAACCACTAACCAAAAGCAAATGGCTGACGTCATCAGTCAATAGGTGGCGCTCGTGTATCGGCCGTTATGTTTTATGTTTTTCTAAACGTTACAAGAAAATAGTTTTTCCTGACTGACGCATGTGTCAGTCACGTGGTCTGCTAACGTCTTTGCGTGCATCCGTTGACGCTGCAAGAAAACTCCCTACTGTCTTTGTAGTGACTTACAAATCTGGTCAACAAATGATTTTTGTTGCCTTGGTGCAACTTGCACAAAATGCAATCACAGGTTAAATGTAGACGTGCTGTACATCTTGTTAATTACGTCATGCTCTTAAAATAACACAAACTGAATTATTTGGCACAAATGACGTTACCAAGTGATGACCGAAATGAATTTTTTTCTTTTAGTGCAACCTATGAAGTTAGGGCAGTTCCATTGCTTGTACTAACATAGTATTCTGCAATACCTGTTTCACTCTGTAGCAGGAGTTTCAAACTGACAGCCCCCGTCGTTTATTTTTAAGGCCTGCAACCAGTGCCAGATTTAGATATTAAGAGGCCAGTGGCGGATCCAGAATTTTCGTCAGGGGGGAGGGGGTTGAGCCATAGGCAGCGATTGGAAACGCAATCTTCATTTGTCAGTGTCAATGTCGACGCAAAATTTGGGGGGATGCAACCCCAAAAACCCCCCTTGGATCCGCGCCTGTAAGAAGCCCTAGGCTATTTCACTGTTGAGACCCTTTTCAAGCCCTTTTGATGAGGCCCTGTTCTTAAGTTTTGAAGCCCGCTAAATGTTGAGGCCCTAGGCTTCAGTCTACTTAACCTAGTGGTAAGTCCGGCACTGCCTGCAACCATTGTCTAAGGATTGAATTTGCATGTAGGGCATAAAAAGCTGAGGAAGTTAAAACTCTTGAGAAGTTACCTGGGGGTGAACCGTTGCAAGCTTCTACCAACAACGCTATAATTGATCACTACTATAAGAAGTAGCTATTTAAAATTTAATCATGAATATTTTGTCTAGTTCTCTTCCGTCAGATTGGAAGTAAAGCCGTGGCCCTGAGTGATGTATGATGTCCCTTGCACGTTAAAGGGCCCTTTCTCTTTGTAATGAGTATATCGGCAAACTATCCAGGTGTAGGAGCTCGACTCTTTGTGAAGCATCGATGAAGTGCCCTGACGAGCAGTAGGTCGACGATAAATAAGCAAAAGGGTTGCAGCATTAAGTCGGCAGCCCACTGTGTCCTTAGAGGGACAAGATGAGTACCCGACCCTGCCATAGGCTAGAAAAGGACCAGTAGCTGGCAATTACTTTTGAAAATTCATCAGGGCAATCCCCTGATTATTACATTTCGTTGTGTGGCTTTATGCCACGCAATGCATTGTAATGAATGATAAATTGAATTCTCTTATCATCGCTAACAATGGCGGGTAATCATGGCGCATTTCTGCTTTTCCTTTAATAAAACCATGAAGAAAAATTTGGTGATATCATTGGATAACTTTTTCCCCTCTCATGGCTCATGCGTCCCCTTGCTTCCTACCCTTATCTGATGAAAGATATGCTGCTGTTTGACTTGTGGTAATTAGATTATTATGTAGGTTGAGAGCTTTACTAGTGTGTCTAGGGAGAAAAAATTGATTTGCTACCAAAGAACAAACGACCCCTTGCACTCCCAGGGTACTAAAAAAGTGGAGACTTGCTCATGTCCAACCAACAACTATCTGTCCTATAACTAGGCGTGTGCACATTCAATGCCTGGGTCTAAAGAAATGCTCAGAAATCCGGTTAGATATCCCTTATTCTTCTTTACGATGATGGATGGTGGCCATAACCCTCTCAAGGATACTTATTTCGGATTTCTTCCAAAATTTTATGTCCCGGTTATGACCATACTTTTGTATTCTCCTTCTTGCCTGTGATATAAAATGTTTTTCTTATTCAAATATTTACCCTCAGACACCGATTTGTAGCCGATTCGATGTTGTACGAATTGTTTTCGTGAATTTAAACAAGTTCAGGATCAGACGCGAACCTAGCCCTTAAATGTGCTGGCGGGGTCCAAAAGACCCCAATGAATTTTATTGTTTTCTATAATGTGTGTTTTTGCAGTTAAAATGTCCCAAAAATTTTTGTATTCCTTCTAAGAGGTACCTAGTATTGAATGGGTAGCTTGGGGCAAAAGTCAAATTCTCTGTCATAATAAATACAGGCTTGGGGTCTATTAGATCCCATTAGACCCCAATTAGCATACGGATTTTATTTTATAGCACTATGTAAAAATTTTGGATAAACCCTCTTACCATTAGCTGTCTAATGTTAGTATTTTCAAAATTTGGCATTTCATTTTCTAAAAATAAGCATTTATATTCACTTATGAATTCACTTAATACAAAAGAATGCTTCTTTATGCAACTTCTTGCATTTTTCATTTTGGGGTCCAAAAGACCCCACCAGCGCATTAGTGTTAGGAAAATCGACCAGCACAGTTAAGGGCTAGACATCTTGTTGAACTTATTTATAAAGTGAAATGATTACCTACAACCGTTGTCAGATTAAGGCTTTTATAGACTCTAGACTGGGACAATAATGTAGGATAAAGCACTTGGAGCACCCCCTCCTCGATATGATCTGCCCGTCTCAGTAGTGCAGAAGTTCTAGGTTCCATCCTGAACCGACACATTTATCTTCACTGGGACAGGAGCGAAATTCCCAATGCACCTTCTGTCAGATGGGAAACAAACCGCTGGCCCCATATAGTGTGTATGATCTCACCCCCGCTTAAAAAATCCTTACTACACTGAGTGGAATGTAGGTGTAGTTCGGCATGATTCCCAGGTGTAGGAACTCCCCATCCCGGCATTGGAGTGTCCCAACGAATGAAATAGTTGACGTAAAGAAGCGTAGGAGTTGCAAGATTAGGTTGACAGCCGGTTGCGTCATACCGTCCAATACGTAGCTCATTTGTCGCAATGGGATAAAAATGGCTATCCGACCCTGCAATAGTTACTATGTTACGCTAATGGGTTGGGGAGTAAGCCAAGCAGCCATAACAGGCCAAACCCTTAGGAGGCTGCTCGCGGGTGAGGAGGTGGTAGGTGAAGAAGATGTAGGAGAGGGGAAATTTGCAGCACCCAACGTTCACTACCAACCACCTGTGTTGGTTCTAACGTGGGTTTGCATTGCTTAACTTCAATGATCTAACCAGAACTGGTGTCCAACGAAACTTGGCTGCATAGGTGGGATTTGTCGGTGTTTTTATGGCCCTTCAAGTACTACAGTCATTAGACCCCGTCAACTGCGTAGTTCTAATGCATAGTCTGCCCAGGTACCAAGCTGTTACGACGAATTTTGCCTAGTTGCAGTACCCAGTGTTCCCAAGCAATCACCTATGATTGTATTAGCTGGGGTTGCTTTGCTTAACTTCAGTGATCAGACGAGAACTGGTTTGTCTAATGTGAATTAGTGAAGTTAGCTTTATAGGTAAGGTAGTCATAAACCGGAAATGAATTCCAGTCGAAAAACGTGTAACGACTTGGAGAAGGGGGAAAAAGACGAATAAGAAAAAACTGCTGGTCTTTTCTTCCGTCGTAATCATCAGATTTGAATTTCTCATTATTCATTTTAATAACAGTCACAATGAATTGATTTTGATAACGTAATAAATTTTTGACGATTGCACCCTCTCTAATGAGAGCATCATCATTAGCGCCATTTGGTTGCTACGGAAACGCTTCTTTTGATCACAAACTGCATCTTTCAATCATTGCGCTTGGCATAACGATAAATTGGAGACAAAGAAACGAAATTAATGTAGCTTATAGTAGTACCTTTTTAACCAGCGCAGGAAGGGAAAAAAATGTCCTTTTCCTCTTTCTGGTTCCCAAAGAAATCAATAGAAATAAAGAAACTTCTTTTGTCCAAATTTCTTCTTTTTTGCTGCATCTGAAAGAGGCAAGTAAAAAAAAAAATTTAAATTTCTGTGTTAATAGACATTTCTGTTAAGTACAGATAATCTTGGATCTGAAATTTTGAATGGGTACATGTCAAGCATGACGTGACTATAGGTAAATCATCCTCTGTTAGTTTCTACCCTGAAATTCCGAGGGTAGTCTATAGACGTCATTTAAAACAAAAGCGAATAGTACCCATAAATGACTGCCCTAATTAACATGAATTTGCATCGCGAAAGTGATTCGTCTTTTTTGCTGGTGGGTGAAACTTAAGATTCTTGTCTCCAAAATGCATTCATTTATTGAATTCAATAGACTGGAATGTATCCTCTTGTTTTCAATTTCAGAAAATTATAATTGTCTCCCCGAAAGGATGAGAATGGCCTGAAAACCTGATCCGTCAAGATCTGTGTTGGTTGCTCAGTTGTTACGTGGTTGATTCGTGATCAGATGTTTGCAGACCGGATCGAGGCCTGCTTAAGTGACTTGTGTTAGACGAGAAAGAGATATGCCCCAAGTGTGCCTTCCTTCGGAACGTATGAGGATATCAGAAAATTTCCTGAGCACGAATTCCTGCTACCGTCCTGTTAACGGACAGATTAAAATCCGTTCAGGTGCCCAAGGGGGTGGGAGTTGCTGTATTGCGTTGGTCTCGTCGCAACCCCAGCTAGTACTAACATGGGTGGCCGCTTGGAAAAACTGGGTACCGCTAATACCCTAAAATCGTCGAAACTGCGTAGTGTCTGTGCAAACTCAGCGTTAGAACTACGGAGTGGACTAGGCTCTAATGATCTTGTAATTGGAGGGCCCTAAAACGCCAACAAAACAAAGAAAATCCAACTAGTACTAGCATAGGTGACCTCTTGGGAACACAACTGCCTGGCTAAAATATTTAACCGACGATAAATAAGAGTAGGGGTGCAGCTTTGGCCGGCAACCGGCTGCAGTAAAATCTATGACCAATATATCGCCCTGTGTCCATTCAGAGGGACAAATGGGTACCCGACCCTGCCATAGGCGGAAAAACGTTAGGAGTTGAAGAGAATTACGTCTAAAATCCTGTCACAAACTTAGTGCAGCCAAGTTGCGTTGGACACAGCAGTTCTCGTGAGATCACTGAAGTTAAGCAGCGCGGGTGGTTGGTTGTTGGTAAAGAACGTTGGGTGCTGCGAATTTCCCCTCTCCTACGTCCTCTACACCTACCTCCTCATCTCCTGCGAGCAGCCTCCTAAGGGCCCGTCCTGTTATGGCTGCTTGGCTTACACCCCAACCCATTAAAGTAATCCTGTAATCCATTAAATGCGTTAACCACTGCCACATACCGGTAACTCTCGAATCGGAGTAATGTCCAAAAAACACAAATGTAGGCTCAAATTTAACCTAACTTAATTCTAACCCATTCGTCAAAGATTTACAGTCATCCAAGTTGCGTTGGACGCACCAGTTCCCGTGAGATCACTGAAGTTAAGCAGCGCAAGCCCACGTCAATACCAACAAGGGTGGTTGGTAAGGAACGTTGGGTGTTGCAAATTAACCCTCTCCTTTGTCCTTTCACCTTTCTCCTTATCTCCCGTGGGCAGCCTCCTAAGGGTTCATCCTGTTTCGGCTGTCTGGCTTACTCCCCAACCCACGAAACTAATCCAATCCATCCAGAAAATACCTAAAATTCTCTGTTATGAGTTGTCCTCATCAGAGGCCTAAGATGTCTGCACTAATTGAGGACCTTATTCATAAAGGTGACATTTGCATCCATTGTAATTGATGAACATGAGTGAATTTCTGCCTATTTACATTTGCTCCCCCAGCCCAACACCGCTGAAATGATTTTTAGCTTAATGGACCCACAGGGCACTTGACTTTTTAACATGGAGCCAACTAGTGATTGAAAAGGGGCGTTTTAAATAACCTGATGGACATTTAGCAACGATAGAGTTGAACTGTTGCACACCCACCAACAGGATCAGGGCTGCACGTCCCAATTAGCGGAAGACAGGGTTTGAGTATCTTCATTACTAAAAATAAGCCACCCACCTCGAACAGAATCGAACCTGTATCTATGGATCTACAATCAACCGCTCTAACTATTTAACCAATGAGGCGGGTTTTAGTGGTCCTATCTCCAGGGAAAAGTTATATTTATTTTGTCCCAAGTAAATTGTGCAATAAATAAAAGTTTCAATGGACTTCAGGTTGCTAGTATTTGATAAGCTGACTGTGATTTTGACATTCTTCTACGTCAGTAAACAGCGCAATGTCAACTAAGTATTTTTTTTAAAGGCTTCAATCAAGTTTTAAGTAAATATAACTCTCTTTTTTCCGCATGATGTAGGTTGTCGTCGGAGATGTGAAACAAATACCCAACGGATGGTGATTTTAAAGCATCAAAAGGCAATATTGCAACCGTCCTCTCGTTCTCACTCTTTTTCTCTCAGCGACTCTTCTCTTCCTTTAAAATACAATATATACAGCAACTAGCAGTTAAATTGTGAGCATCCAATTGAGATGTGCTAAATTCTGCTTGAAAAGTATTTAAAGGAAAGCATAAAATTGCAAGTGCAGTTCAGTTCTCGTCAATGAAAAATCACCTTTATCCAATCAGTTTCAAAAGAGAAGGGAAAACGATATTCAAACAAACGAAAAGTGACTATATTTGGGGAAAAAAGCAATAAACTCACCAAATCTATTCCAGTCTGTCAACGTTTGACGGATTTAAAAACTATCTAATTCGCCTAATCAGAAATCCTCCTAACTCTTTCACTTCCCATTCGCCCAAGGCCGGGTCGATAGGAGAGGGAAAGAAGGCCCTCACCAGAATTCAAAAGACGCCATTAAGGTGCATAAGACCTTCAGTCAAGTCTTAAAATACCTGCAAAACTGCATATACTAATCCTTTTCCCTCCTGTGGCAGGGTAGGATACCCATTTATTTTGTTCCACCGAGACGTATAGGCGATTTACTGGGCGGTGTTTTTACTCAGCCGGCTGCTGACCTAATGCTGCACTCCCTATGCTTATTTATCGCTGGCCAGCTTTTTTCATTGGAACACTTTGGATTTTGCAATTTCTCGTAACGTGGTCGTTTTGGGACGAAAGACGAGGTTCTCGTCTGATCACTGAAGTTAAGCAACGCAAGCCCAGTTAGTACTGACATGGGTGGTCGCTCGGGAAAGCTGGGTACTGCTAATACCCAATAATCGTCGCATTGGTGTAGTGTCTGTGCAGCATATGCATTAGAACTACACAGTGGACGGGTCTCTAATGACCTTGTAGTTGACGGGACCTTAAACACCAACAAACAAACAAACAACGAAAGACGAGAAGTTAAAAGCCTTCTCGACCTTCCCAGTCGTCTTCAATACAATAAGGACACGAAAATCATAAATAAAAGTGAGAAAGGAGAGCGATTATTTGTGATGAAAAATTTTGAAGTCCCCTAAATGTTGAGGCCCTAGGCTTCAGCCTCCTTAGCCTAATGGTACATCCGACACTGTGGCTTGTAGCCCTGATTATTAATGGGTTGAAAATACTCTAGTTTGGGCTTGAACATTCAATTAACTGCTGTGTGACTTGGGATCCTGAAAACGTTCATTGGAAAAGGTTCTGGGGGTGGTGGACTCTGGGGTGGAGCGGCTGGAATAGGTGCGAAAGGCAAATGTGTTGCTGGGGTGCTGGTGGAGATCTGGGCATATGGGTCTAGCATGAAAAGATCTCGCTAGCAAGGTATCCGTCACAAAGGATTACATATTCATATTCGTCGAAAGAAAAAATAATCGTGGGCAAGCAAGAAGGTCCCAAACCAGAGAAAAAGCTATGAAGTTGTTTCTATAACAAGATATTGAATTAAAACAAATTAATGCGTTATTGTTATCGTATTATCTTTCAATTATTTTTGATGATGGTCCATTGAGTCTGAGAAAAGCCCGAGACTGCAGTACTCCAGTGACCCAGGTTAACCCTAAGCAGGTATAAAACCTCCCGGTACATACTGAAAGAAAGTTAGAGGTCTGAAAAGAAGAATATGTCTTCATTAGCATAATAAATCGTTATGAAGAATGGCAGACTATGAGACTAGCTTGACAGTGTAGTCAGTGACCCTTTCACTCTGAAATGCACCTGCCTTCATACACTAAATTCATTACAGTGTTCAAATTTAGAATTCAAATGTGCGGTGCATATTTTTAAGGAAGGAGTCGGGGTTGTTGGCATGGTTACTAAAACTTGTTGATGTCTCGGAAAGAAATAGCCCCAGTAGGAATCAATGTCATTCATGGATGCAGTTACATAGGTCCCTTCTACGTAGAGAATGAGTTTCTGAATATAGGAGAGAAAGAGAGACGTGTAGTGTCGTTTCAAACATACCGTCGGCCCCCTTAGCGTCATTGGCTGCATTTCTCCACGTAGGTACCTCCAGTTAATAAGGTTCATTAGAAGAGAACGTTAATGGGATGCCAGACCTCCAAATAAAGCCTTTGGAAAATAGCAGGGCCCGAGGTACGTGGTTTTGAGAAACAGTAATTAGTTCCTCTTCAGTGAACTCAATCTAACAGAAAAGCGGTTATTCCTTCCGCATTTATGCAAATGGGCTGTGGGGCAAGTACAAAGTGAATGATGCAAGGGGTGGCTAGACACAGGACTGAGAAATTCGGGAAAGCAACACGTTTCTGTTTCTTCACTCTTTTTAAAGATTCAGAAACATCTAAAGATGAGCAAAAGAAATCTGTAATAAAAAGATGATGGGGAATGAGGAAAGGAGAGAGTGAGAGAGACTGAAAGAGGTAAGAAGGTGAATTCCTGTTGAAAAGATAAAATTGAACATTCCTCTAAAGGGATTCAGAAAGAGAGAGAGAGAAGTAAACTATTACATTTTTTTTCATCCTAAAAAGCAATTACATTGTGTCTTCATACTTTCTCCTTTTTTGTCGTTTTGCTCAGGCACGTATTTTAATTATATATTATAAGTCATATAAAGAATATCTGTGTCATATATGCATATCAGTCTAGATTAGATGTGAAACCCCTGAATAATAAAGGGGGCCCTTTTAAAAGCACCTCCAATCTCATCAATTCCTCAAGTGCAGGCTCTGCACCGCAACAAACCCACTCTAGATGGAGTAGTACCACCAAAGTCAGCAGAATGTTTTCTTCCCCCTACCTCTTAAATGAAACATTTGCTTTAATATAAATTTTTTGTAATAAAAAAAATTATTGGACATGATATTTCTCAAATTGAAAGTTACTTGCAACATTTTACAAGTTGGTAAGGAAGGAAATTAAATGTAGACGCATCATGTGGAGGACAAAAAGAGGCAGACACGACTTCAGTCAAGCACCACAACATCTATTTTGCAGCTTCCCAACAATTTGTACACAGGCACGCGTGAGATGAACATGTTTACTAAACTGGTCACTGCCACAGGTCAAGTCTTCACAACCCTAACAACAAAAGTTAATAGCGTAGGATATAGAGTTCCACTTCAAATGAACTCTGACCTTAGATGTATCTCAAGCGAAACTAACTCAACAAACAGTCGTTTTCACTCCACTCACGTGGCAGTAGTGTGGTAGCCAAATTAGTGCAATTGTAGATTGTAATAAACAACACCACTTCCTTTAATCGCATCTACAAACAGAGTGCATGTTAGCTTCGAAACTTTACCGTTCACAGGTCTATAGATGTTCTCTTGAATTATTTCGACAACAAATATTGATGACCAGTAGGCGTCATTTAAACCTACACATATTTCCTCAAATTCTACTCATGCTTTCCAAGCTCAATCCTAACCAAGATAAACGTTGCATTCTGATGAAAAGAATCCCCCAAGTGCACCTTCACATCAGTGAAGGACTGATCATTGTGTGAGCTTTTCTCGATGGCAAGTGGGTCCTATGACCCCCTGATGTAGTAGGCATCCATAAACATTAAACAGTGTGTTAAATATAATGTTACTACTACCTGTGGGCTGGCCTTCTTTGATTCCTGGTAGCAGATTTTTAAACCCAGTTCATCACTGGTTCCAGATTCGATCCTGGAACTATGCAGTTGAAAGAAAGAGAGAGAGAGAGAGACCCCCAGCGAATGTTCCTTTGGACGGAAATTATGTACGGGTGTGTTGGCGTGTATGGTGCCGCCAACAGGCAAGAGAACCCTTTTGCACACTTAAAAGAACTTGTTACCTGTAGCTCACGATTTAACCTTACCCTCGAGATCATTTTGAGGTTCCCCTAACACTTTAAATTTAACTAGCCCTAAACAGCAAAATGCCTATGTACTATGCCTAATTAATAACTCGGCGTTTTTATTTATAAAGGTGACGGAATGGGTCACTTTACTCGCAGAGCAAGGATTCAAATTTTCTTAAGGTGGTCGCAAAACAGACGGAAGACCACCCAATTGGAAGTCCAATTAAGAGATCTATCAGTAATAAGTTGCAAATATTTGTCGGTATGTAAAATACGGTCGATCTCAGTAGGTCAATTAGTAGACTTTCATTTTGAGTTCAAGTGCGGGAGTTCATCTTTGACCGAGGTCTATGGATTTTCTTGAAAAGGAGATGTCAACCCGCCAAGGTGTCTCAAAGATAGCGTACTCGACTACTGTGTCAGTGCTTCCAGGTTCAATACTGGAGAGCGGCCGTCGAATGAGAAATAAAACCGTGGTCCGTGTGGTGTGTACGATGTCACCACTGGGCGTAAAAGAACCCTTAGTACACGGAGAACAACATAGTCTCATAATTGAAGTTCACCAGAATTCCCAGTTGTAGGAGCTTGCTCCCCTTGGCGTCGATAAAGTGCCCTGAAGATAAATAAGCATGTAGGTTGTAGCACTTGGTCGGCAGCCAGGGCTGCGCAAAATACAATCCAATAGAGCGCCCATGTGTCCCAGTAGGACAAAAATGGGTTTGTGGATTGAAGGAGTAGACCTAAAGTGACCATGGTTGGTGGAAATTTTTGAGGATGTGTGTTGTCAATGGTGATCAAGTCCTATTGATGACCAAAGAATGGATTTAAAGTGATATCATTTAAGTTTACTCAAATTTAAGCAGTTAATCTTGTTTTTCTAAAAGATTATGTGCTAGCTGCGTTATGCTATTTTCAAATTTAAAACTGAAGTTGTATAAATGCCTTGGTGGTAGCACTTGAGACCCCCTCCCCATGTAAATAAGCCACAAATGATAAGACCTATATTCATTAGATTTGTTGCATTCTTATAAATAAAAGCTCACTAAATCGAATGTCAAACTGAAATGAAACCCCCCAAGACTGCATTTAGGAGTCACAAATGCTCACTGACAGGTCATTCTATAGAAAAACTAAGATGTCAACACACTGGGTCAAAGTAATAGGTATATGAAATAATTTGCATTTAAGCGGACACCGTCCACTCTATCATAATTAATTGCTCAACTTCCTAACTGCCGTCAACTCATGTAGAGGATTAGATATTTTATTGCAGTCCATGCTGCTTTATCAAACTCACAAGAGTCATCATGGGATCAATGAAGGCCCAATCACACCTCTTTATTTCTACTAGAATTGAATTCAGACTAGTTGTTTTGTAATCCTACATACACATTAGACTTGCATTTTATTAGCAGTTCGACTTTGGGTTAGTAATAAACTGTGCAGATAACAGTGAGGCAGGCATGCGCATTGAGGGCAATTAGGCTCAGTTCAGACATGGAAGCTCTGTTGGAATTAGTGAAATCAAAAAAGTAGTTGTCTGCAGGACATCTTTCAATGACTAAGGAGCTAAGTTGCAAGCTATATAATCCTCGAAAATGCCAGGAAATTTTAAGAGATTATAGGGGGAAATGTATAACTAAGCTTTATTAGACTAAATAGACGTCGACACATGGTAGGGTTTTGAATTTTAAAGAAAAAATCATGGAAGGCTAATGGCGTCCATTTGAGAGTGCTGTCGTAAATTGAGCACAGCACAGCGGTGGCTGCTGACTTTCTCCATCGCAGGCCTCTGATTCTCATCCCGAGAAATGAATACAATTCTGCAATGTCACACGTCATTTAAGGCTACAAGTCGTTAATCGGAAGTAGAGTTTGCAAAGTAAATGCAGAAATTTACGAACAACTCCTACTTTCGGTCAGCGTCGAACTTTAGATTTGATCTCTCGAGATACAGTAGGTGCAGTAGCTCTTGCACAGCGATGATTTCAAAATGACTGCAGAGTACATTGCTGCAGCTAAATTATTTTATACTATAAAACATAATTTTGTTTTGGTATTGGCCCGTGTTGCACCCTAAACCTCTACCCCCTACAAGAGAGTTGTGATCAGCTTTTCTTTGCGGAACACATCTGGAATGTGTTTCGGTTGCTGCTCAAGTGCAGGATGACGACACATGAGGTTCAATAGCCTTACTAAAATTAAATTTAGCGCAAAAGGAAAGTGACACCTCTTTAAATTTGTGTTTAATGACTCAAACATCATCTTCATACAATCACTTTTACGATGTGGTTTACGTTATCACCAAATCATTGATCATGGGACCTTCGCACTTGTAAAATCATTCACATATGTAGAATCCTAATTTCGCCTTTCGAAAATTGCCTCTATTTAGAAGAATGCCTCAATAAGTTATGTTATCTTATCCAGACCCTGGATGAGGCCAGTGGTCCCTTGGGGGAGAGGTAATGGGTCCAACACAGTCTCATCTACTCGTCTTCAATTTCCCTGCATCAATGTATGGACTACCAAGGCATAAAAATGCACATGCACAGCAAATATTTAGTTCATCATCCCTAACCTTCTCCCCACTTATGGGACCTACGGCAGAATCGGGTATCCATTTGTGTCCCTTTAAGGAACATGGAAGGACCGGTGTTCTTATGCAACTGGCTGCAAACCTATGCTTATTTGTCATCGGTATATTTTGATTCGTTGGAGGACACTTCTACCGAAGTACGCCTACAGCCTTGACCAAAAGTATTCAGAACCCTAAAAATCTTAGGATATTTTAAAGAAATTACCATAAACTGACTTCAAATAAAATATATGAATAAGAAACGATCAGATATTAACAATAGAATCAGTATTTATTTGTTCCACCCTCAGCGTAGTGCTCTATCTAAGTTGTGTATTCTTATGAAATCTAGGTTTTCTTTGGAGGAAATTGAATGATGCCATACCTTACGATTAGGAAGAGCCCGCAGGTGTTCAGCTCTGGGGACTGCGCAGGCTTTTCAAAAGGATAAATGCTGTTTTCATCAAACCAATTCATGGTTCACGATTATTTGAGGCAAGAGACATTATCCTGTAGGATTTTCACTCTATCAGTGTTTGTGTCTCTATCATAAATGATTGAAAGTGAAGGTCTGAAGACAGTCGGAAGAGACCTTCACATAAACATATAGTCCAGCACTACCTGCTGCAATGCAGCCCCAAATCATCACATTCCCTCCTCCATGTTTTACTGAAGGCGTCACACATTCCGGATGACATTTCTCACCAGTAGCGCAACCCCAGCTAGTACTAACTGGGTACTGCTAATACCCAGTTTCTGCATAAGAACTATGCTATGGACGGGGCTCTAATGACCTTGTAGTTGAAGGGCCCTAAAACACCAACAAACAAACAAACGATATTCCTCACCCACTTTTTGCATTACATATGACACTTCAGTGGTCCCACAAACACAAAAATCTAAGGAAATGTCATTTGAAGAAGATCAGGTTGATATTATGCCAAAAGTTCATTTAACGTGTTGAAATATAAGGTTTATCTTGTCAAAATAAGTATAAACCCCCAATTTCCTCAAAGTTTGACTCATCAGACCTGTTTTTTTCTCTAGCCATGACATTATTCTTTGCTTGCAGCCTTTCAAGTCGTTTTCTTGTTATTCTGGTCGAAATTGGTCTCACAATATCCTTGGAAAATTCTGTAGGAAGCACAGATGACTTTTTTTCTCGCTTTTTAGGAATTCGAGATTTCCTCTTGGGATTTCCCTTGTTCTGCTACAATCTAAATTTTTGGACATTGTTCTGCACTCAATTCACTTTTATTTGGCATTTTTGCAATTGTGGAAATCAAATTCAGAAGTATGTTAAGATTAAAACTGTTAGAAATTTTGTATATTTTGTATTTTGTATAACTACAGTACTTGTCAAAAAACTTACATTATGGTACCATTTTGCATTAAAGTTATATGACCCACTGAATAAGTGACCTATGGCCTTTATTATCACTTTTAATAAACACTGAACCTATGCTGGACAAAAGAAAGATTTTGAAAAAATGTAATTATCAGAGGAGTGTAGATGTACAGGGGCACTCAATAATTTTGAGGGAGCGGCTTATTGCGTTGAACGCATCAGTTCTCGTCTGATTACTGAAGTTAAGCAGCACAACTCCAGCTAGTACTAACATGGGTGGCCGCTTGGAAAAACTGGGTACCGCTAATACCCAAAAGTAATTTTGAGAGAGGTGCTGCGTACTTTTGGCCATAAAGGTTCTTTTCCATGCAGTGGTGACATGGTACACACACCACACAGGACCACAGCTTTACTTCCCATCCGAAAGAAGGTGCATTGGAGGCGTCTTTTTAACCCAAACGAAACCAACCGCCGCGGTTTTCCTGGATCGAAACCAGCACGCTGCCTCTGCGTCACCAAGGTCTTAATATTAGTTTCAAATTTTGTGTCAGTTTTATTGTTGAACATCGAAACATTGTCGATGTTTGAAAAACCTTGTTAACCAACCAAAGTTCGTAGAAGTTCATTGAATTTGAGAGGGCATCTTCAAAGAATGACTGTAAAATACTAAATGAATTCTGACACTATAATCAACTAGTTTTTATGTTTCAGAATGATGAAGAAAATATCTAAAAGTATAAATCCCATTAAGAAAAGAAACCCCATTAACTTTCTTTTGAATTGATGGCTATTGAAAATTGAAATGTTAATGCAAAGAAACTTGTCTTACTTAGCGAGAGGAAAAAAAGTGTCGAAATCTGTCAACATACGTCACCACCCATTCATCTTCCACTAAAGATTAGTCACAATTCATTCATTGTAAAACAATTCAATGTCCTACTTAATAATATCGATTTTCTATAGGTCCCTACCTATACATCATTGTGAAAAGCATATTTTATGCTGCGAAATCAACAAAGTGTGCCTTAAAAAATTCAGAAAAAAAGCAGCAGCTTGTGAAATCCCAATTTAAATAATTTCATCATTGAGAAAATGATTAATAACTCGTTTTTGTTATCTTCCCACGTTATAATCTTACTTAACAGAAAGCGTGATACCCGTCTCAGTGTACTGTAAAGTAGCGTGCTCTACTACTATGTCAGTGGGCAGTGTCGTCTTAAAGTATGGGCGCGGACTGGACCCAGACTGGGTTGAGGTGGCTTGGTTTCTTTCGGATGAGAGAGAGACAGAGGCAAGAAACAAAGCCTTGCCCCCCGTATGGTGCGTACGATGTCACTTGCATGTAAAAAAAAGCCTTTTCTACAATGTAACGAGTAGATCGGCAAAATTTCCATGTTAGAACCCAGTGCCATAACGGGGGTATGAAGCGCCTGTGACATGTGTCTAACTTTCGCTTGCCCGTAACCCAATAATGACAAAAAACTTAAACATTTTGCGCCCCAAACCCAGTCGCAGCCGCCTTCTTTGCCACGCCCTCGTTACGGCCCTGTTAGAAACTCACACCTTGAGTCGGTGGAGTGCCCCAACAAATAGTCTCCAGGAGATAGTCCATGTGTCCCAGTGTTTGACAAGAATGGCCACCGAACCCTGCTTAGGCAAGAATGGGGTAGTAGTTGCTTCACTTGGCAGAAAGTGTAATAGTTTCAATCCTGTAGGAACCACCTGTTTGAATGATTTGCTTTTCAATTTCCAAATATTCGCAGTTAACTTTCTGAGACCTGCCTCGGTGGCACAGAAGCAGTGGCGTCGCTAGGGTTGGCGTCACCCGGTGCGGTGACGTTGGCGTCGGGTTGGTGTCACCTCCCCCCTCTCCCGAAAAAAGCTGCTTCTTCTACTTTGGTGTAACCTTCCGCACCCCCCTAGTGACGTCACTGCACAGAAGTAACACATTCGACTTTTATACCAGTGCTTCTAGGTTCGATACTGGTTATTCATTACTACTGCTATATGATATGTAGTAATTCACAATGATTTCTTAGTATCAGATGTATATTGATTACACTGAAGAACAAATTTTTACTTTGGAAAAAATACAATTCTCACTTAGTGCTAGATTTATTGGATAAGTTATGCTGAATATTTATCTGTTCTCCATTTTGCCCTAGGACGCCAGGTTCTCTGGTAATTCATAGGGCTGTAGTTCCATTAAAACATTAATTGCGAATGGACATCATACATCAGATATCACACTCTACATAATTTATGTTAATAATATAGGACTTGACATGATATAGGGCATTATGTTAATGACATAGGGCTATCTGCAGATGACACCTGCATTGCAAGGGTGGTGGATGAAGGGTTATCTTGCTGCACAGAATTGCAACAGGACCTAAACAAGATGCATACCTGGAGCATAAAGTGGGAGTCATAGCCATTAAACCTGCACAAATGTAGCTTTCTTATGATAAGCAGGTCTTGAAGGCGATTTGATCTTGCTTATTGCATAGGGGGTGTGAGGGTTAAGAGGGTTGAGATCCAGAAGTTCCTTGGAATTATTCTAAATACTATGGTCACCTGGAGGGAGCACACCGACAAATTGATTGGGAATACTAGGCATGCCTTCTGTTTGGTTAGTAGAGTCCTAGGGGACAGCACAAAGGAAAGTTTTTCACTGGTATGGCCAGTTGTAGAGTATTGTAGTCCAATTTGGTATCCCTTTTAGCCAGGGTTTATCTTGGGAAATTGAAATGATTCAAAGGAGGGCAGCAAGAATTGTGTTACATCCCTTCTCTCGAAGATTGTCTCACACATGATCACAGAACGTCTTTGGCAGCTTATCCCTTGCAGAGTGTAGAGGGAGAAATGATCATCCATTCAAATTGCAGGGGATCAGGGCACAAACAGATTTATATTACTGGTCTTTTTCCAAGGGTCATTTGGCAATGGAATGCTCTCGGTGAGGATACTGTGGCGAACTTTCTGCAAGAAAGTGCCATTACAGCAAGTAGGCAATGCGTGACAATAGATGCTATGCTTCAGGTGGGTTATAAATTAGGAATGAGAGTCATTCTCTCCACTGCGAATTTGACCTATAAGGGCTGCTTGCAGAGTATTCAATTAAATTATAACGCAATCATGTTCCCAGTGGCTCACTAATCTGTCAGGGAAACAAAACTCCACTATCAACTGGTCACTAGCTGTATCCTAGAAGGCCTACCTAGGACTAATAGCTGGCCAGTGACAATAGGTAGGCTAAAGTAGAGCCAGTTTTCTTTCATACTGTATGTCATTTACTGCTTTATTGACAACTGTCACTAAAATTTTAAAAAAGGGGAATTACAATAAATTTGAGGGTCGCACAGCAAAACCAAAGTCATTTTCGTGAACAGCATACAAAAATACATAAAATAGCTCTATTGGTGTTTCCGTATTTTTTTTGGCTGTTCCACAGTGTTATCAGTCATTGCTAGCATTCACGGGTCAGATAAAATCTACTGGTGGGCCGTAAGTTGGGGGCCACTGCATTATTCGATGGCAACTTTAGAACTCCCATATCGATATTTTTTATTAATCGTGGGGTTGCAGTTGCCTAGAACGTTGGGAATACCTTTGGTTATTTTGAGAAAGCCCGTTCATAGCAAAATAAAACTTTTTTCAATGGTTTGCATGCTTGGCTCGTGAGTCCATGGTTACAGGTTCTTCCCTGGAATATGTGAGCGGCTCTTTTTAGACAAGTGCTCCTTGCATCGAAGTAGTCCTTGCATCGAAGTAGTCCTTGCATCCTTGAGTAGCTCCTTGCCTTTTGTAGTGTGTGGGATATCTATGTGAGATAAAAATGACGTTTCACATCTCATGGTTCTTCTGCACTGCCTCAATCACTTTCCTTTAAGTTTCTTCGGATCCCACCCTTGTTATCAGGTCTACTGCATTTTTTCGGCTTTTAAGGGTTTTTATTGTACCACATCTGAATTTGTAGTCTGAGCACTGCCATTCCCAGAAAGTCTAAAAGAACCCTATTTACACGGAGAAAAATGTATGCATAGTCAGCAAAACTTACATGTATTTGAGTTTGCCTGCTCCCACCCTACTGCTGTCAGTAGAGGGCCTCCTAGGCAAGCAGAATGATAGTAAAAAGACAAATAAATTTCACCAATCCTAATCCAGTGCAAGTAATTTCACCTATTGTGAGAAATGGGCACGAATTCGGTAAACGATTCAGTATTTCAAAAGTGTGCGCTGCAATGCAATTAAAGTCTATGCTGACTTTACAGGAGCATTTTGAATAAAATTGCATCAATTTTTTTTTGCTCTACATATGAAAGAACTCTAACTATCCATTCTCGTTTTTTTTCGTATTGACTTATTTTTACAGAAATTTAGGTTTGAACAAAAGGGGGACGAACAAATGACTACTGCTGAACAAGAATGCTGCCTGTTTTCATGCTCGTTTAAGTTCGTATGAATAAGTCTTATTGAATTGCCTAATTAAAAACTCTTGCACAATTACTCAATTATCCTTGCATTATGTGCTCGCCAACTATGGTCATTGTGTAGGAGCGTGGTCTCCCAAGTCGTTATTATCTTAATAAGGCACACATCCAGTCACTTCAAATACGAAATAGGAGGTTTATAAGGGCAGAGGTTAGACTGGATTGCTAAATTAATGACTAATTAAAATTTGCGTAATAATGCATTTAATTCGGACTGATTACTTTGCAAGACTAGTGTGATGCTGACCACCGAGTTTGATTGCTAAAAGATGCTTTTACGGTTGCAGTGAGCAACAAAGTTTGCTGAAAAATGAAACATTCATCTAGTTTTGCTTGTTTCAATTACTATTGTGCACTTTCCTCTTGAATTCACAAACTGACCGTGGTCGGTGGCATCATCAGATATGTGGAAGGAGATTATTTAATGAACAGAAATACTGAAGGTTCTGTGTGTGTGAGGAGGGGGAGGTCTACAATGGCACCTGCACGTCAAAGAACTTTATAAAGCTCAATCGATTCTAATCACTATCAGAATATGAATGAATGAATACATCGTTGACAATATTATGGTGTACAATGAGTTTGGCTAATCTTTCGATGTGCACAATGAAAGGGTTAAGTCCTATTGTATCAAGCTCCATTTGATGTATCTGAATGCCTAATGCGATCATTATTCCAGCTAAAAAGTATCACCCATGATGAATGGAGATATTTCGAGCTTTGGAGTAGTGTACAGAATGACAGAATAGGGTACAGATGATCTTGGTATAGTATATTCGGGGATAGAAAGTGTTGATTAGCTAGAGGAAGAACCAGAGCAAATGTGGGAACCAGCGGTGGTGTGTGCGAGATAGAAAGGGCGAGAGAGGTTGATTGTTTTGTTGGTGTTTTAGGACCCTTCAACTACAATGGTCTGCACAACAGTCTGCACAGATCCTACTTTGCTACGACGATTCGGGTATTAGCAGTACTCAGCAGTCACCCATGCCAGTCATTCTAGGGTTGCGTTGCTTAACTTCAGTGATCAGACAAGAACTGGTGTGTCCAACACAATACAGTCGCTCTGAAGACGTTGAATTGACTGGGTTGAGGAAGCCGGAGCCATAAGCATTTATAGTGGATAAGACACCTCTAATACTGCTTGACCGTAGAACACCTGATACTGGGCTCGATCGCGGCGGAGGCGAATAATTAATTCCCGTCGAATATAAACCCCCAATGGGCATACTATGCCATCGGGGACTCGTTTGCTGCCAATGATGTCAACTGCAAGTCACCGAACAATTAATAATTCAATGATAATAATAATTCAAGGGTCATTTGTAAAATTGAATGTTGTGACCCCTGAAGCCTTCGCTGATGTGTTTTAATCCTTTGGAAAATCGGGGAAATACTTTGGCATTCTAGTTGATAAATCGAACTTGCCTGGGTGGTTGGTTGGGACCATTGGATTCTGCTAATTTCCCCTCTTCTAGATCCCCCACTCCTACCTCCCTCCCACCCGCGAGCAGCCTCCACAAGGTCCGGCCCGTTATGGATTCTTGGCCGACTCCCAAACCCGTTGGCATAACATACATACTGTTGAGCAGGTTCAGCATCCTAGAGGTAATTTAACGATGCCAGACGACAGGTTCCTCTTTCTGAGAATTTTACTTCATGTAAGAAGGGTTCTTCAACCTGTAGCGGGGGGCAACCGTCCCACTAAATATGGTCGCAGATTGATTTCCCATTGCCCTTGGAACTTTCCGGAAGCGGCTATATTGTGTTGTATACACCAGTTCTCGCCTGATCACTAAAGTTAAGCAACGCGATCCTAGCTAGTACTGGCATGGACTACTTGGGAACACTGGGTGCTTCCAAAACTCAAATCGTTTTAACAGCGTAGTATCGGTGCAAACTCTGTACTAGATCTACGCAGTGGACGGGGCTGTAATGACCATTGTAGTTGAAGAGCCCTAACATACCAACGACAACTACAACTCCTAACCCTTTTCCCGCCTATGGCAGGGTCGGGTACCCATCTTGTCCCTCTGAATGAACACAAGGGCGGTATACTGGTCATAGTTTTTTCTGCAGCCGGTTGCCGGCCAAAGCTGCAACCCCTATGCTTATTTATCGTCGGTCTACTGTCCAATTTTGGAGAATTCCACCGACGCCAAGGGGGCGAGCTCCTACACTTGGAAATTTTGCCTCATATGCTCAGGGCCGGCCTTCTCTATAAAGGGGCCCGAGTGCAAAAATCCTTTTGGGGCCCCAAAATATTTTTCCAAAAGTAAAAATAAAAGGATTCAGAGTAAATGGACTCCTCTTAGATGCCCTCCTATCCAATTCTGAGATCCTTCCTAATTTTGGAAGGTATTACATTTTTGGATGATGCCATGTGTCCTAATATGTCGTCATTGCATTTATGAGTTGGTCTGAAAGCTGATGTGGACGTCCACACCTTGGAACATTTTCAGTTGGACCTGTGTCATTATATGTTTTTTATTACACTTCTGATTATTAAAGGTATTTTTGTTTTAACAACCCCTTATTGACTCTTAACCTCTAATTCTGGGTTGTCCAACCTGTGCCCCATTGAGGCTTGTAATGTGGCCCATGGTGCATCATTTCTAATTATGTATTGTAGCCTACCTGCTATGTAACACCTAACGTTATCTTCACCCGTTTTGTTTTTGACAGCTTGTGGCTGGCAATCAGTTCATGGAGCAACCGAGTGACCCACAAGGTTGTACAACCCTGGTGTAGTTCAATGGCAGGGTTGTTAGGTTACGTTTAGGTTATGTTGCATTGGCAGGTTCGAATGAGGGCCGTTGCCCCTACATTGACGTATTAAACCTTTAATATTAGCAATGATCTGGGTCCTGATTCGAACTGATAATTGGGCCACCTCAATCGTGGGGCCCGGGTGCAGTGCACCCCCTGAACCCCCGGATGGCCGGCCCTGCATATACCCATTGCGTAGTAGAGAGGGTTCTTTTACGTGCAAATGACATCGTACACCAACACGGGGCCTCGGTTTTACTTCTCATCCGAAATAAGGCGCACTTTTGCCTTATAGTGGAGAGGATACCTGCGCCTGTTGTAAGACAGGACACCAAGGATATGATCCTTTGTATTGTATCAAATGCCCGACTACAGTTCCCTGAACACCTTATCGAATGAAATCTAATTAATGGATAAATGAATGGAAAATGTTAGCGAAAAATAGGGTGTCTTCTTTCTTCCCCCTCCCCCTCTTCCTCTGTCTTAATTTGCTTCTGACGGTGACAATAATCGTGTTTTGGCTTGCCTGTAGTCAGTGTACAACCTGCCTTAATCTTTAGAATTGTCATCATCCATAAACCAAAACAATAGACTTCTTTTGTGGGTGTAGGTTAAAATACTTAAGTGAAAAAGTTGTCTAATGAGCCCGTCAGGTAGCGCCACTTAATCTCTCTCCATCTCTCTCCCCCATCTCTCCTGATCACATCTTCCTACCGAGAGATGATGCTATTGAGCTGATTACATCTTTCACAAAGGCTGTGATGATATCAGAAATTCAAAGTACCATTTCATAACTGTGAGGGAGTTGAGGGAGACGTGAAGGACGGGATATGGAAAAGGGAAAAAGAGGGGAATTGTAATTCTAATAGACCAAAATATTCAAATTAGGATCCTAACTCTAAAAATGAGTCCATAGCGTGGAATATTTTAACGCTTGTAGGAGGCAAAAAAAAGAATCACGCTTTATTTGGTCCTTCATAAAAAGCACAATGCGGCAAAATTTCACACAAATTCTTGCAATAACTTCAATTTGCTCCCATTCTTTCTCACTCTTTTTTTTTCTGTTGTTATTATTGATTTTGTCTCGCTTCATGAATATTTAATGCGATGTATCATAAAGCTTATTTTTTCTCCTCCTCTTCATCTCTCTCTTTTTGCAGGGTCCTCCATGTCTCTCCTCTCTCTCTTTTTTTGAGAAAAAAAACAATTTCGCACTGCGGAATGAAATGAAATCCAGTAATGCTATGCTCAGATTTAGTGAGTACTTTGTTTGAATTTCGCTTTATCCTCCGGTTTTTCCTTTTTCCCTTGTTTCATGTGGATTCAAAATGTGAAATCAATTTTTGATAGGTTTATATATCAGGCAGAGAGGGAGGGGGGCCTAAAGTTGCTCTACACCATGTTGTCGTTTTCTAAGATTATGCAATTTTCATTTTTTTATATAGTTTCAACTTAACGTTGATGTTGGGATCTAATTTTTTGTTGGTAAGGGACCTGTAAGAGTAGTAGTAGTACATTAGTAGTATTTGGAAGGCTGCACAAACTACCTCTGACAATATTTTTTTCATGAGATGAAACAAATTATGCCTTCTTTCTGTTTTTTTTTCCTTTTGTCTTTAAGTTTTATATCCTGTCAATTTTATATTTCAATTTTAAAGTAATCTACGCTTCTATTTTCTGCATTAAATGAGTGTGATGCAGTTGATAGCATCTCAAAGCGAACTGTTCTGCTTTTGTTTTTATCCGGTGCACATATAAAAATCAATAAAGAGATTTCGCTCGACTGTATCCAGTTTATGAGACTGGAAGATGACGAGCAGTTGTAGAAGGGAATGTTTAAATAGAGTTGTATTTTTTACCTCTAATGTCTACCCAATAAGATTTATATAGATGCTTACGAAATAAATGTACGACGGTTGATGTCCTGTGTGTCGTAAACTGCAATGAGAAATGGGAGGGGAGATGGTTCCTTCATTTCTCTTTCAACCCAAACTTGAAAAGCAGAAACTTGACTTTAAAATGATGCTCTCTCACTTTTAGTTCTCTTCCGTCAACAAAAAACCTAGCCTTGTTTTTATGTTTAGATCAACGATTGATGTACTGATGCACTGAATAGTGCACTGTCTTGAGTCTCTACGTGCAAGCTCGATCCAAATTGAAACAGGCGGTTTCTTTCGTTTTAATAAATAATAATAAAGGTCTTTGGCATTGGGCATAACAGACTGACATTCTTAAAAGTCCCATTAAGGAAAACAAAAGCAATTGTAGCAGCAGAGCTGGCTTAGACGTCGGTTTTTCGATCCTCACACCGAAGCTCAGCTTGTAGTTGGAGAGCATCGCACTTTCGAACCTCTAAAATTTTTCGAAAAGTCCTGAGACCTCACTAATGACGTTCTGGAGGCCCTGTAAAACCTCTAGCCAGCCTTGGGTAGCTTCATCATGTATCTACCACTGGGAATTGAACTCAGTTTCCTTACACTTTAGGGGGAGCGGAAAATTGCTTTGGACACACCAGTTCTCGTCTGATCACTGAAGTTAAGCAACGCAACCCCAGCTAGTACTGACATGGTTAGCCACTTGGGAAAACTGGGTACCGCTGATACCCAAAAACCGTCTCATCAGTGTAGTGTCTGTGCAGTTTCTGCATCAGAGCTACATAGTGGAGGGGGCTATAATGACCTTGTAGTTGAAGGTCCTAATACACCAACAAACAACAACTAAAGCTGTAACCCATATGCTTATTTATTTCCGTATACTGTTCGTTGGGGCACTCTGCCGCATAGTTCTTTTATGTGCAAATGCTATCGTACACCACACGGGGACAAGGATTTACTTCCCATTCGACAGAAGGTACACTTTGGGCCTCTCTCTCGCCAGAAAGGAGCGATTGTATTGCGTTAGACAAACCAATCCTAGTCTGATCACTGAAGGGAGCGGCGAGTTGCGTTGGACACACCAGTTCTCGTCTGATCACTGAAGTTAAGCAACGCAAGCCCAGTTAGTACTGACATGGGTGGTCGCTCGGGAAAGCTGGGTACTGCTAATACCCAATAATCGTCGCATTAGTGTAGTGTCTGTGCAGTCTATGCATTAGAACTGCGCAATGGACGGGTCTCTAATGACCTTGTAGTTGACGGGACCTTAAACACCAACAAGCGAAGCTGATCACTGAAGTTAAACAACGCGACTCCCACCTAGTACTAGCATGGGTGGCCGATTGGGAACGCTGGGTACTGCTAATACCCAAAAATTATCGTAACAGCGTAGTGTCTGTGCAGACTCTGCATTAGAATTGCGCAGTGGACGGGGTTCTAAGGACGATTGTAGTTAAAGGGCCCTAAAACACCAACGAAACGAGAAAATTACCCGAAATAAGCCAGTAACACACCTGCAACGAGTGGCGCAGAACTCGAGCACGCTACCCTGTGCCCTATCGAGGCGTGCAAATTTAAATTAAGAATTTATCAAACCAGATCGCAAAGATTTTAAATTAGGATTTAAATATGATGCATCTCTATACATAGTCTAGGTGTCTAAAGTTTGTATTCGAATCCATCTATAGATGCTGCAGAAAAGATAATTACGTCTTTAAGGTAAGAGGGTGCGCCATGGCATTTTGAGATTGATTTTTTTTCACGTTCGACCCTTGATGATGCTATCAGTCAAGATAATGACTGTCCCAAGTTGTCTTCTTGAATTGGATCGATTATTTCCTGTTAAAATTCTTTTAATTTGTCTGTAATTGCCTACAGAAGTAGATGGAGGTTAATAATAAACTCTTTAGCTATTGAGCACCTGATGCCCAAAAAGTTTGCCGTTTTATACCCCCCCCCCTTTGAAATATAAATAAAATTTTGATGAACAGCAGGATAAAAGCTTTTCCAAATGCTGAAAGAGAAATTCTTACAAGGCGCTAAACTAATGTATGTCTAAATCTGCTGCTCATGTTGAATTTCCCAATTTTGGAACTATTTGTGAATTGAATTGTTTGTGAGCATTTTTTGCTATTAATAAGCACCTAACCATGATTGGATTGCATAACCGTGACTTACGGGTTACATATCTTGATCCATTCGTCATCAGATCCTGAATATACCCGAAACGAGTTTTCAGGTTTCGGGTTATGTAACTTGAAACCCAGGAAACCCTTTGTGTCCTCTTCCGAGTTATGTAATTACTCCATGGTTACAGCTAGGCTAGGTAAAGTCGCAGCCAGACTGATGAAAATCCCACAAAGGATGGCCTAGGGGTGGGGGTGCAAAGACCTGTAGCTCTCTTTAGGATATATGACGTCATTATTACTCCTAAGTATAGGTGTAGGTCGACAAAATTCCCAGGTGTAGAGGCTCGCCTCACTGGCGTCGGTGCATTACCTTCAGCAGCAGATAAGCCATTGTTAAAAGTCATTTTGGTCACTTTTTCGTTTAGTAAAAAGTGACCAAAATTTCAGTGATGCGGTCTTATTTAGCCACCGTTCTTCTCGTTTATTTCAGAATCGATTTTCTTACTCCTGACCTTTAGTTTGTAGCACCTTACGAATGAGTTTGCGAACAATGTCTGACGGTTAATACAAAATTATTAACAACAAGTCTTTTTTCGTTAGTAAACTAAGTAGCAATTAGGGCGCTCTTTAGTCAGGAATCAGGAGTGCTTGTTGAGTACACATACAAGGTAATTTAGGACCCAGACAAGGTTGCTGTCTACACCCGCTATCCATCCCCTAAAAAGGCCAACATATGTTGCCAGCGCCTTCATCAACATGATGGCAATCGTTCAGCATTTACTTAATGTTTGGGAGCAGGGTTTTTGATTCTCGTGTACCACACTGCGATTGTTGCTGGGTAAGGGCCTGCGCAGCGAGTTATGTCTAACAAACTGCACTCGCAGAAACTGTGCAGCAGCAGCAATACCTTGCTAGTGAGATTTTTCCATGTTAGACCCATATGCCTAGATCTCCACCAGCACCCTGGCAACACCTTTGCCTTTCGCACCCATTCTAGCCGCTGCACTCCAATCCCACCATCCCCAGGATTTCTTTCAATGTTGGCGTTCCCCAACACCTCCTATAGTGGCCCAGCGTTGGACATGTCAGTATCACATGCTTGACATCCTGCACTTGATCCTCACACAATCCACAGCCCTCCTCTCCACCTGTGATCTTTGCCATCCTCTGTTTCGCATCTAGTGACCCAGCTCTTGTCCGAAACAGAAGTGAGCTCTCCCACGTATTGTCATAAATCACCTCCCTCACTATCTTAAGCTTGTCCCCATACACCCTCAGCGTTTTATTTGCCGTCCTTCCCTCCATGCTCTGTCGTCTATATGTAGAGTTTGCTTCATGCTCTTGACGGCTCCCTATCAAAACTACATCGAGTTTGCGAATGTAGCCCTTGCAAATTTTTGTGCGGTCTGCGGAGAACCGACTTTACGCATTTTACAAATTATGATACGAAACGCAATATAATTAACAAAGTTGTTTAACGTTTTTTTTCAGCCCGAAAGTGAAATTTCTTTGCATTTGGTTGCTAAGAAGATTTACAGATTTGGGCGATGAATTTTGCAACGTTGGGCTGGATATTGATTTAAACTTTGTTGTAGATTCCGTAGATTTTTCGTGATAACAATTGAAGTGAAATCTTGATGAAGAGGGAGGAAAAATCTTGTGTCGTTTTCCTCTAGGTTACGTGAGAATGTTACATAAAAAGATGTCTCATTAAATAGTAGCGAATACCTTTTCTTATAAAAGATTTTAAATCAGTTTCCATGGTAATCCTTCTTAAAAGAAATGTTGTTCAAAAGATTAAGGAAACAAGAAGACGCCTGTGTTGTTGTAGAAACCTTAATGTGGTTAAGAAACACCCCTTTTTGTCAAGAAACTGTAACGGTGAAATAGGATCTAAAAGAAAAGTGAAATGATAGATAGGCCTTTGATTTGAAGTAATTCAACTTCTGCAAGCTTATCTATTCAAAATGACGTCTTTCTTCGAGAAAAAGAAAAAAGATATTATCAAAATGATAGATGGAAAAGAAATATCGAAGTCAGTATTTAGTTATTGAAGGATTAATTCAATGCCTTTGACGAGTATTTTATTATACAAAACTGAAGTGCAGTTTTCAATTTTCGACTTTAAACTTAAGACCTGATATTCGACAACACTAACATCTAATTGACAAAGTTTCATAACATGCTTTTACATTCTGAAATGTGAAGTGACATTCAAATTTATGTCATACTGTATTTTCATCGAATACAAATTTATCAGGCTGATAGCATTTTTCTATCCTAATATCGTCTTATGTAGAACAATAATGCATTTGAACAAAGGGGAATTGGCACATAACGCAGTTCAGTGATGACTGCACAACCAGGGCGGCCTGAAAGTTTCTACCTTTTCAGTGAAAAAAAAAATTTTAATAGGCCACTTTCAGATTTTTATTGAGTCTCACAAGGAAACCCGCATGTGCGCCTTGTGTCGGTTGGGAAGCAAAGTCATGGTCCTTGTGATAGCGAGCATTTGACCACTGCATTCAAAATGACCATTTCTACTCGATAAGAAACCCACTGCGCGATAACTGCGTCAGTAGCTCTAGGTTCCGTACTGGACCGAGGTGGTTTGGCTTCTTTCGGGCGAGAGGAAGGTCCCGAGTGCGCCTTCTTTCGGATGAGCTTACGATGAGCTTTCGGATGAGCTTTCCTGCCATAGGCGGAAAAAGTTAGGAGTTACTTTCGCTACTTGGTAAAGAGTATATATACTGTACGTATAACTCAACTAATTTGGTGTTCGACTTGTCTCCTGGTATTGAGCTCCGTCAATCTTTTTCTATTGTTTGTTGTTGTTTGTTGGTGTTTAAGGTCCCGTCAACTACAAGGTCATTAGAGACCCGTCCACTGCATAGTTCTAATGCATAGACTGCACCGACACTACGCTAATGTGACGATTATGGGGTATTAGCAGTACCCAGCTTTCCCGAGCGACCACCCATGTCAGTACTAACTGGGCTTGCGTTGCTTAACTTCAGTGATCAGACGAGAACTGGTGTGTCCAACGCAACTCACCGCTCCCAATCTTTTTCTAATTTATTACCAAACACAGAGGTCTGGTAAACGAGTTCAAATAATTAATGATGAATTTATAAATAAAAATAACAATTTTGAAGGGAGGGGGAATTATTTTGGCTTAAGTTATTGATTAGTTAACTTCGGCTTTACTACTTCTGAATGACTCCTGAGAAGCGAGTCGCCCTACACCTGGATTTACATGTGTAGGCCAACCTTTCTCCGTGTGGAAAGGGTTCTTTTCCGTGTAGCGCTGACATCATATACATCACGGTTTCATTTCCAATTTCATGACAGAACTCATGATTGAACTCCTTATTTTAAAAATCTTATAAAAATTCGATATTTGCACCAGCATTTGCCTGCAGCTTCTGAAGTCGCTCTGGAATCGCATCAACTGATCTTTGCAGGAACTCTTGTGGGATTTCAGAAATAACTTCTCATAGTCGCTCTTCAAGTTCTTCCAACATCTTTGGTTTCATAGAGTGAACTTGTTCGTTCAACCAACCCCAAAGAAAAAAGTCGCAGGGTGTTATATTGGGGCTTCTGGCCAGCCACTCATGTGGACCACGTAGACCCAACAGTCTCCCATAAAATGTTCATTCAGCCATTCACGAACAACAGTACCAAAATATGGATTTTTTGTTGTTGTTTGTTGGAGTTTAAGGTCCCGTCAACTACAAGGTCATTAGAGACCCGTCCACTGTATAGTTCTGATGCAGAGACTGCACAGACACTGCACTAATGCGACGATTATTGGGTATTAGCAGTACCCAGCTTTCCCGAGCGACCACCCATGTCAGTACTAACTGGGCTTGCGTTGCTTAACTTCAGTGATCAGACGAGAACTGGTGTGTCCAACGCAACTCGCCGCTCCCTCCAAAATATGGAGGAGCACCATCTTGCAAGTGTTCAATATTCTCCCAGGTGGCCAAATTTCAGCTTGCAGCATAGTGAGATACCTTTCGGCATTCAAGTTATCGTGCAAGATAAAAGGACCCACAATCCTATCTGAACGAGTGTGTTGCTAATTGGGCATGCCGGGGCTTCTAATTTTGAAACAAAATAATGAATCTGAAAAAACCAGCAATACATGCTTAAATGTCACAGATTGGGGAGCATGCATTAAAGAACTGAGAAAAAGGTAACTTCACGTACAAACTAGGGAGTTACTCTTCAATCACCCTGTAGTTTCCGAATCAGGATAGTGGAGTCCTTTTCAGATCTCAAGAATCGGCTATCACAAAACCCACCAAGGCCAACTGTGAGAAACTATTTGGCCCTGTTGTGTATGAAGTCCACTGTACCTTTGCGTGTTATTAGACCAAGTTATAATTCTAAGTCCTAGTTCGAGAGCTAGAACAGAGCTTCCAGATAGAGGAATAAAGCGAGAGCGTAGAGAGGTCGCAGAACCTGTTTTTTTGTTCGTGTTTTAAGGCCCTTCAACCACAAGGTCATTAGAGCCCCATCCACTGCATAGACAGAGGCTGCACAGACAGTGACACTTTGGGTATTAGTGGTACCCAGTTTTCCCCAAGTGGCTATCCATGTTATGGCTACCCAACGCAACCTCAACTAGTACTAGTTGGGGTTGCGTTGCTTAACTTCAGCCATCAGACGAGAACTGGTGTGTCCAACACAATAAGCTGCCCCCCCCCCCCAGCCTGGTATACCCCTACTATTAATTAGTGAAATGATGACGTCCTGGACCTTGCGAGTGCCAGCCAGGGAGGGAATTGAAGGCCCTGAATGAAGGGAGGAGAAGATTAGAACTCGTAATTTTCAGCCCCCTGCTCCAGGTTTTCTGTGGCAACGGCATGAGACTTTGTAAATGAAAGAATAATGCAACTCTTACATGTTTTTTCTTGAAGATTTTTGCCCTTTCTTTAGGATTAATTGCAATTGAATTATAATCAGAACGGAATTTAATTCCCAACATGAAATTGAAGATTTACGTTTATACGCAATAAGTGTAATAAGATACTTGTCTAACATTTTCATTTCAACGGGATAAAAAGGACTTCAAAACAGGTATGATATAGGCTCTACTTTATAAATCTTATTATTCATGGGTTAGAAGAAACGATTACGTGTCTGAAATTAAAGCAAGGATATTTTTTTCTTGAATTATTATAATAAATTTAAGTTCGGGGGGTTACCACCGAAGAAATATGAGGATAAGGTCTTTCGTGTAATTGAATTTCAAATGTTTGCTATGTGGAATTAAGCTATAATTCATAAATAGTTGTTTTGCCACTCCACATTTCTACTGCTTCAGACTTGCAGTTACGTAACTGATTTGATGATTCGGGTGGAAAAACTAGTTAGTATTTAAATTCTAGTCACTTCCCGTCATCATCCTTTCTAAACCCTTTCCTTTCCCTCCAAATATGTTGTTTTAATATTCTCAGATTTATGTAGTTATTGAGAGGCCATTTTTCCGCCGTTCTCCTTAGATATAGACATAAAGGGAAGTTGGTTTTTAGGTTATTAAACTTTGGAAGAGGCGGGGGGAGAACAGGGATAATTTTATGTTCAGCTATTAATATGACGAAATATGGTCCAATTAAACGTAGCCCTAATTAATCCACCGTCGTCTATCACAATTCCAAATGCTTTTATGTGTTAACAACCGCAATTTTTGCGCGCATAATAGGACTACCCACCAACATAACTGCAAACTACATTCCCGTTCCTGTAATACTGGGTTATGATCTTTTCCTGCACCGTCTACCATTTTTGATCTAATAAATGCAGTGTATCATTTTATTAGAAAACAGAAACTGAATAATTGATACGATTATGTTACTTGAAGGTTCACATTTCTTAATAGTGGGCGATTTGGTTTGCTAGGCAGAAATGCTTAAATTCACCACCTAAGGGAACCTTTGCAACAGGATTTCTGAAAACGAATATCATCATCTGATTAATTTACCACCGACAGAACTTGTTTAATGAAAAAAATGCAATAAGTTATAACTACAGGCTCGGTGGTAGCCGAAACAGGAGAACGAGAGGTTTCATGTGACGGGACTCCGGTATCTGGAGCGGCTGATTGCGTTGGAGACACCTGTTCTCGTCTAATCACTGAAGTTAAGCTACTCAACCCCAACTAATATTAACATGGGTGGCCGCTTAGGAAAAATGGGTACTGCTAATACACAGTAATCTCTCATTAGTGCAGTGTCTGTGCAGTCTCTGCACTAGAACTATGCAGTGGACGGGGTTCTAATGATCTTGTAGGCCCAAAAACACCAATGAAACAACAAAAACACCCTGGTACCGTCTCTGTGATATACTGTATTTGCAACCTAGTTCAAGATTTCAGGATGAAATCTGACCGAGGCGGATGGTGTCTGTAGGACTCTCCCAAGTGCGCTTTCTTTTCCAACGAATGGAAAGCAAAGCCGTGGCCCCGTGTGGTAGGCTCAGTGCCATCTGCACGTAGAAGAACCTTTACTACATGCAGCAAAATATACAGTAGAGCCTCCGTAATATTGCCGCCCTTAGTCACGCCCTGCAATTTTCAGTGTAAATTTGCCTCCTTAATATTGCCGCTGTTTAATATTATCTTCCATACTATTGCCATTAAAATATTTCCCCCTTCCTTAGTAAAGAAGTTCAAAAAGAACCTCGTTAGCATTGCCTCATCAAAAAAATTCTTTTATTACTTTGCCTGTTGTTTCTGATACATTATGAACTTCAGTATGGACAATTTTTGGCTTGACGTTCTGATAAACTCAAATTAATACAGTAATTTCTGTTCATCATGTAAGGTTTTGAAGTTTTTGCAAAAGTTCATAAAGACGGAAAACAAGAAGTGTATCAAAAGGCAGGGGAATTTTCTCTAGATAAGAAATTCGAGGTGTTTAAAATGGTTGAAAGTGGTGCAACACATCAAAAGTGGCAGTTGGAAAGGCCAGTCTTTTGTCACTTGTCTTTTTAGTTGGTTCAAATCACAACGGGTAGGGGATTTTCTGATTAAATTTTATACAATCGGACCCTTTCATAAGATGCCACGTTAGAACAGTCAGAGACTATAATGATCTAAATTTTTCTGCCTGGATTTTAAAATGGGGAAATACATATAAAATATGAGAGTTATAATGGTCACCTTTATAAAGGCCACCACTGTATAAAAGTCTCTCAATTTGCAGCCCCTGAAACATTTGCAGTGTGTTATAACGGTCTTTGTATCTTTTGAACTATTGGGTAGTGGATTTTGGATACAGGATAGCTACAGGTGACAACCTATCGGCACATAAAATGCCCTGCATGACTGGGACCCTGATTCTATACTAAATACTATACTGTAATGTGCTTGAATCACGTGAAAGATGTCATCCCAGGCCCTTCAAAAGTTAAAATGCAAGATGACAAATTACCGCAAATTATGAATTATTCCAGCGTTAGAAAAAGGTAGAACGCAACCTGAAGTGACCATACAGCTAGGGTGTTCAAAACAATCCCTTCAGATTAATAATGATAAGTGCTGCAGTATTAGGTTGGCAGTCGGTTGTGCAAAATGCTGTATCAGATCTCGCATGTGTCCGATGGAGCAAAAATGGGTACCCGGCCCTGCCATAGGTGAGAAAAGGGAGGCTGCAGGTGTGACTCGAGCCCTCAATCCTAGTTGAAGTGACTGGCTCCTTTCGGGTGAGAGAGACTTCAACTTGCTTTCCCTCGAAAGAGAAGTAAAGAAGCGTAGATAGTGTGAAACTCTAGAAGCTGACCTACTGACGGGGTGACAACCTGAACCTGCAACGTGAACCAGCCCATAGGCGAGAAGAAGTTAAAAATTTGCCCTCTTACGTGAAGATAACATACCATGTACACACTCCGCTCAGAACTATGGCTTTACTTCCACTCGGAGGTTTTCTTCTCTTTCGATGGGACCGGCTTATGGCATTAGACACACCAGTGCTGGTCTGATTACTGCATTTAAGCAACCCAACCCCAGTTAGTACTGACATAGGTGGCCGCTTGGGAAAACTGGGCACCGCCAATACCCAAAAATCGTCACATTAGTGTAGTGTCTGTGCAGTCTCTGCATTAGAACTACGCAGTGGAAGGGGCTGTAATGATCTTGTAGTTGAAGGGCCCTAAAACACCAACGAACAAATTTCTCTTTAGATAGTTGCCACCTAACTCGACCAGGATCAAGCCCGCAGTCCTGAACTCGCGAGTCAAACTCTGTCACTTAGCCATCAAGAGGGGTGAAGAGAGGGGAACATAATATGATTGCATAACTTGCTCAACCTTCTCAAAGTCACAACTAAGGACATTCAGGTATTCACTGTGGGCGGCGCATATACGTTACTCCATAAATCCATAATCAGCTCACCCTTTTTTAACGCTGTCCCGTTCATTTCTCTTACGTCTTAACTGCTTAGCGTATACTGTATGAGCATGCTATGAATAGAGGACACAGACCATGGATTGCACCCGGTGCAGCGGCAAGGCCAAGGGAATGTTGGGAGCTTTACTGGGATATGCCAATGTGTGTGGATGTAATTTGATAGAGAACGGAGAGCTAGAACTCTCAATCTACAATCTGCTATAGGCGGGATGAGGATATTTTATGACAATGTGCTAGGGAGCGGCGAATTGCGTTGGACACACCAGTTCTCGTCTGGTCGCTAAGTTAAGCAGCGCAACCCCAGCTAGTACTGACATGGGTGGCCGCTTGAGAAAAATGGGTACTGCTAATACCCAAATATATATCGTCGCATTAGTGTAGTGTCTGTGCAGTCTCTGCATAAGAACTATGCTGTGGACGAGGCTCTAATGACCTTAGTAGTCGAAGGGCCCTAAAACACCAACAAACAACAACGACAATGTGCTACTGTAGGATTGAAACCCATTCCTTTAGCAAGTAGTTTTGACTCGTATGGATTTATCAACTTTAAATTTTAAGTAACTTGAAAATGTAAACTTATTGATAGTCTTTTATTGTATTTTAAGTTTTGTTTTTTAAAGTCTGATAAAAAAGCAATTTTTGGTATAAATTATAACGAGTTATTTTGTTATTACTAGAGTATACATCAAGTACAACGACGCTACTAACTTATTCATTAAAGACGATGTTGTCTGATGAAAGAAATAATGTAGATACAGATGCTGAGAGTTCGCACCCCGCACCTCCTCGTTTTTTTTTTGTCTTAAGTGCATCCTAAAGACGTTATTTTCGTTATGCATATTATATTCAAATAAGATAAAAATGAAAAAAGTCAGCAATGGTTAATTCACGTTCTCCATTGTTTTTCTTAAGCATACCAAAGAAGGGGGGAAAATGTACCTCGGTACTAACGACCCCATTTGTTCTCAAGACTGAATTATAAATGAACATACGAAATATAAGCGTAAATTAGCATAATTAAGTTTAACTTTCCTTAGGATACAACTTAGGAGAGTGAGAGAGAGGGAAAAAAACACGAGAATTGCTTCGCTGTTCGTTAACTCTCAAAGTTTATCTCTGGAGATTTTTCATCATTACCAATTGTTATGCAAAAAAATCAATATAGAACATCTACGGTGCACTTTGTTTGATTTACCACAAGAAAATCACATGAATAATTCGATATATTGAAATTCAAAGTTGATTAGTCAAATAACTTATTTTAGTCGTTGTTGTTTTTTTTTCATCTTTCCAATAATTACTTCTAAGGATTTAATTTGTAGTTCTTACTTGAGATATGCATGGTTTTTTCAATAATTTTCGTATTGAAAGTAAAGATATCGAGATAGTATGCCCTTTAGATTTAATTCTGTTGGGATTTGGTAATGTAGGAAAGCAAAAACACCCTACAACAACCAAGTTACCAGGAAACAGGATATTCCGTACTCAAACGTTGATTGGAGAATTACTGAGGCCCTGAATTAACAGAATTCGTTGAATGGGTGGGTGGCATAAAAAGCAGGAAAGCTAAGTTTAGCTTTCAGAAAGGGTTAAAGAGGAAATTTTGGCTAGGCTCAAGTCTGTCTACGAGAAAGAGGTCAAAAGCTTCTGGAGGTTACCAGAAGTTGAAAAATCCAAACATTCAGCACATAGTTACATTGTTGGCCAACCAAAAATGATTTCGAGGAGGGATGTTGTTGTTGTTTGTTGGTGTTTTAGGGCCCTTCAACTACAAAGGTCATTAGAGCCCCGTCCACAGCATAGTTCTTATGCAGAGACTGCACAGACACTACACTAATGGCGACCATTTTTGGGTATTAGTAGTACCCAGTGTACCCAAGCGGCCACCCATGTCAGTACTAGCTAGTCAGTACTAGCTGTCAGTACTAGGAGGGAGAAAGAGAGGGTAGAAGATGAGACCTTCTTAGTAGACGATATACAATTTTACGTCGAAATGGTCGGACTGTTATTAATGAGTAATTTCATGTGTGAATCAGTTCATAACAAATGACCAGAATTGTGCCATGAAAATGTATGGATTTTGAGCAGGAGCGTGATTGTGGTACAAACTTTCATCTCTTCTCGACGCTTTTAACCGAAAAAGCAATGAGTACCATTCCCCGAGCTCCGTATTGTAGTCCAGTGCCGTCTTAAATTATGGGCCCGCTGAGCACTTGCCCGGGGTGCCCATACTAATATGTGTATGCCAAGTGACCATTTACATATTACTCCTCTGTGAGTGGTTGTCGTAGGGGCCCCAGCACACTGCTTTGCCCAGGGACCCATAATGCTGTTAAGACATCACTGCTGTATTGGACTGATATGGTAAAACACCTTGTCGCCCGGGGTGTTGAAAGACTATCCCTGAAATCGAGTATAAAAGGGAAAAACGTTGGTATTGTGTTATAATGAGATAGGGTTATTTTGAAGGGGACGAAATAAATTTGGATAAATAAATCCATAGTTTGCATTTTATTAGAACAGTCCTGACACGTTTTGAAATTAAACCACACGTTTCCAAGTTGTAAAATGTCTTCTTAACAATCGAGGACAGGATCGATTCTCACCAAGAGCGGTTGATTTGGAAACAGAATAGTTTTAAAGACCGATTATCTTTCGAATGAGAAGTAAGAAAACGATTGTATGAGAAATAATTAGAGCGGCGAATTGCTTTGGACACACCAGTTCTCTTTTTAATCACTGAAGTTAAGCAGCGCAACCCCAGCTAGTACTGACATGGGTGGCCGCTTGGGAAAACTGCGTACTACTAATATCCAAAAATCGTCGCATTAGTGTAGTGCCTGTGCAGTTTCTGCATTAGAACTACGCAGTGGACAGCGGCTCTAATGACCTTGTAGTTGAAGGGCCCTAAAACACCAACAAACAAAGAGAAATAATTAGACCACTGACTCACTTAATGTTCTAATTTGTTTTTCATTACCAGTGTCATAATCGCACTCTGCCCTGGCAGATCGAGTAGTTTACGGCTGTGTCACGTCCCTGAAGTATCCGGAATAGGTGTCATATCCATCATTCTTAACTCTTCTCGTTTATGGCTAGGTCAGAAAGCGATTTGTTTCGTACAGGAGAAATCAGCGTTAGCACCGCAGAGTGCTAATCAGTATTTTACTCCATGTAGAAAGGAGTCTTTCAGGTGCATGTGATATCACACACACCAAATTTGACAGTGCTTTTTGCCATCTGACAGATTTCCACTTGATTTCCCTCTCGACAAGGTTCGAGCGCTTCAGATTACACCAGTGTCTACGGACTGGGATTTCGGAGCGGCTGCATTGCGTTGGACACACTAGTTCTCGTCTGATCGCCGAAGTTAAGCAACGCAACACCAATTAGTACTAACTAAGTAATACTCCAATCGCTAATACCCAAATGAAAACTGAGTACTCCAAATGATGGACCTCTGGTTGGAGGTGTGTCCCGGGCTGAGTATAAGGGGAGAAAGGATCATTCAAATAAAGAGATTAGGACACAGAGGGATTCATACTACTGGTCTTTCTTACCAAGGACCATTCGGCAATGGAATGGCCTTGGAGAGGGTAAAGCGGAGGACTTCCTAGTATTGTAGGGGGGGCCATTGGAATTACAGCCTAGAGTTTTGGGCATTCTATGGTAACGTAAGTAGGAATGACAGTTGGTCTCTCCACTGCCATATTGGCCAAATAAGCCTGCTTGCAGTGTAGTGAATTAGAATTAGATAAAAAAATACTGCTAGTACCCAAAGTCGTAGTGTCTGTGCAGATTCTGCATTAGAACTATGCAGTGAACGGGACTCTAATGACCATTATAGTTGATGGGCCGTAATACACCAACAAATCAAATCGGGTGGGATTAAAAGTTGAGTGCTACATTTTTTGTGAGCAAAAATAAAGTTGAGCTTTAATGTTTGATCTAAAACTTCGTTATTTGCATTAGATTTTTGCACCACGTTGTTCGACTTCTCTAGGGAATGGCTGTTTTTGAACATGTATCGTGTTTACTACATATTAAATAAAAAGCAATATAATAATTCGTTGTTTAATCAGGTTTGTGCAGACAAATTTTACCTAAGTGATTATCCTATCTTCCAGATTGAACATCAACAAATATCTCTACACATCCACCTAGATATTGCGGGCTGTTAAGAACGGAGTTTTGTTAGAGGAGGGGGCGAGAGAGAAGTTGTGAGAAGCTTTTTGAAAAGTTATTTCGAGTCCCATAGGTGCTTTTTTAATTGTTTCTCAGTTAAAGACCACCATTTTTTTGATTGCCTATGGTTTCAATTTAGATTACCATCGTCATCATCGTCTATCAAGAAAAGGTGAAGTCGGTGGTGGGCTTAGTCATTTTATTGCCTCTGTGAATTTCAACTATCTCAAGGTTTCAGAGGTGCCATTTTCTTTCTAATTAATCTGAGACGTACATTTGACTAGAAAATATATCTATCCAAAAAAAAAGAAGATGGTGATTAACACTACCAAAAAATAAATTCATTGCCATTTTTGACGTAATCTTAAATTGTCTTCAGACATAATCTTTACATAAATCACCTGATTAAAAAGAATCTGAATTTTATAATGTCACTGACTGGTGGTGGCAGTTATGGAAGAAATTTTATTATGAATTCACTATAGACTTCAAATGCTATCTGTATTAATTACTTTTTTTTAGTTGTAACTCTTTTGCGTATATATTGTGTTATCTGCTAATCAGCCATTATGCACTTTGTGTAAAAGAAATTACAGCCTTTTGTTACTCTGAGTTTGCGCAGAAGCAACTAGTGCTTCTTTTTTATCTCAGCGCACCTAGTGACTGCCTGTAGGTAATTTCTTTTGCACCCAAAAAAACGGATTTGAGAAGTTGCATTACATATTTCCTTAATAGCTTTTCAAGTGTTGTCATCCGTTCAGGCCCTCAGTCCTCCTTCACCAGCAAACATATTATCTCAGTAAATTTATCGGTAATTGAATAGTTTCTTGGATTTATGGAAACTTAGCAACAAAATGATAGTTTTGTTGGACAGTTGATGGGGGTGTTCTAATGCATCATCTCTTAAAGTCAACAACAGGTGGCAGACAGAAGAAAAAACCTGGCCTGCATTTGGCATTTTTGTAATATAATCTAAAACTAGGATTGAAATATAGCCTTGAATTGAGATACAAAAAAAACTACAGTAGTGATCATTTTGGGCTGTCATCACATGTGACATTTTCCAGTGCCATCTGTCGACTGTCCTTTGCAACAGGGAAAATTATATTTGAGGGGGTTAGAATCAAAACAGGAATTCTCCCAAAAACTCATTCTGAGGTAATCGCCAAAAACCTTCGGGAGTTTTGCCAGCATGTATGCAAACTGTAGTGATTGTTTTGGAAATTTTAGGGTCCGAAAATTGTGAAAACTACTGGAAAAAGCCCTGAAATGATAGCTTGAAGTGTGATATTTCCGCATATGCTGCTATCTCAATTTTGTCAAAAATGGAGAATTCCTGTTTTCATTCTAACCCCCTCATTTGGTTGGCTCAAAATTAGTTTACTATACAATAGAAGTTGTTCATTCTTACCGGATGTTAATTGATTTCCGCTTATCCCTTGTAGAGTATAGGGAGAGAAATGATCATCCATTCAAATTGAAGGAGATCAGGGCAGGAACAGACTCATATTAATAATACGAATTCGGCAATTTGGCCAAGAGTCATTTGGCAATGGAATGCTCTCAGTGAGGATAATGTGAGGAACTTTCTGCAAGAATGGCTGAATAGATCCTATGCTTTAGGTTCCTTGGGGGTTCAATTGGTTAGAATCTAGGAATGAGAGTCATTCTCTCCACTCCCAATTTGGTGTATCATGGCTGCTTGCAGTGTATTCAGTTAGAATTAGATTTAACGAAAATTTTAAGCAGATTTCCTTCCAGCATATCGGTACCATCCTTGTTGCAGTTTTTGACTAAGATCTGAACTATTCTCTCCATTTTTCCTTACGTTTTTGATTAGAAATTAAGTTAGGAAGCAGAATTACGCAAGCACTTAGACAACAGATTGCATTGGCCACTTTCAAACGTGATCCATTGAAACAAAATAATTGTTTTGAAACTTGCAGTAGTAAAACTATCAATCAAACCTCTAACTATATTTTGAGTAACATATCTCAACCTCAACTAATCCGGCTTTTGCCTCAGAAGTTTATTTTTGCTTGATATATAATCATAAAGAAAATGTGTCCCTTAAGAATCAAAGTGGCCATTTGTTTTAAAAATGTTTTAGTTATTATACGCTTGATGAATGCTGTCAAATATTAATTAGGATCTCAAAGCAAATTTGTTGTATAGGATCTAACTACGTCAGAGTTCATCTTGTTATTAATTGGATAGTTCACGTGAGTTTGCTTGATGGTTGTAATATAGAAAAAAAAATCTTTGTAGTTGTGTGCTTCACTTGTTATTTCTCCAATCTTTTTTATGAAAAATGATACTCAAACGAGCTCATGTGTGACGTCTCACAGCCTCATATGAAATACATTTTTGCAGAATGTTACACCTCAAAATCGACGACGTGTTTTTAGCTACAGTATAAATTTCCAAGCTAAAAATTACAAAAATGTCTGCCTAAAATTTGCATAACTAAACGATCAAGCGTATGTGCTATAGATTTTATATAGAAAAGTTTGTGATGAGAAGAGGAAGATGATGATAAATCGTCGAGAATGATTGTGCACTGTTGTTCGCAACAGTTGAATTGTTATCAAACAGGCATGTGCTTAGCAGCCTAGCTCGCCTGAGCTGGGACTATGGTCCAATCCACGGGTTCGTAAACATTTTGATGCATAAGATCAGATCCTAAATATTTTTAAGTTTTGTGAACTCAAAGACAACATCATCACACTCTTATTCCGCCCTTTGCAGAGTCGGGTTAGCGAAGTCTGGCTGTTCACATTTCAATTGCAGTCCAGTTTCCACACCCCCAGTCTGAAACTCATAACGTGCATCCCCAAGATGGCCCTAACCAGTTCCTCCACTACCCGTAACATGACCGTGCCACCTAAGTCTACCCCCAACTTTTTGTAGCTGTCTCCCATGTCTAATCCGCAAATAACCATTCCTAAAAATTACTAATTCAAAGCCCCGTAAATTCTCGCAAAGACTTCTCAATTGATGGACGGAGGGCACGAGTTTGTCATCCCCTGGCCCAACCCATTGTAAGTTGTAGTTATTGTTAAGAATTAAATTTAATAGTGAGTTGTTAAAATTCTTTTTATGCGTTACAAGAAATCTTCGCGCATTGAAGACGGTTATGACGGTTTGCAGTATTTCATATAGCATCCGCAGTTACATTTTAATGATGAATTCAACCCTTACCAACATAAAAAACTTCATATTAAATAATGATTATATTGTGTGATTATATACAAAAGCATTTGCCGCATGAAAGGCTTCCCCTCGAAAAATATTCAATGCTCCATGACCATTATTTCGAAAATTTTGTGCAGTGATCGATATCACACAACTGGCACCATTATTGCGTGTAGTAGATTCTACTATTATCATTAAAAGTCAGACGATACCACGAATGGCACGAAATGGTTGAAATGTAATCGGAATGATAAAAACAACCAAAGAACATGTCATAGGTTAAGCCGAAGTTTCATATTCCCCCCCTTCCCCCCTCAATGTTATGTAAGAAAATCATTTCTAAAAATTCATTCAGAATTGGGATGACACTGTTTTCGACGAAATTTATTGTAGTATTGATTATTCCTTGACAGAGGTCAGTGATTCGCGTTAGGCTACGGTTTGGTTCATTTGATTATAATTACTTAACCATGGCCGATGTGTTTCTGGGAGTTTCTCTTGCACCTTGAAATTTTCGCCGCGAAGACAGGATCTTTATGTGCAGTGGCGAAGTCGCACACACTCAGGATCGGACCACCTAGTTTTAACGCCCCTGATAGACTGGTTGGGGGCACATCTAAGACACCACCAAACGATTGTTAGCGACGCAGGCAAGTACTGTATTTGGATTAGTCCTCTGGTGTATGAACCCTGTGCTTTCCCCTTAGCACTATACACATCACACGAGATCACATTGAATGGATGTGCACGCGGGACTTCCTTCTCATCCGTAAGAAGTCCACCCTCTTTTGCCATGAAGTTATGTGGCTCTCAAGACTATAGCCGTGGAGTCCAAGGTTCCATCACTGAACCAAGTAAAATGTGTAAACTCGTGGCTCCTTTAGTGAACTTGTGACGTAGTCCCTGAATACGCAAATCATCTGTAACCAAGATCTGACTATAAATGCACGAATTAATATTTGACCATGAGTATGCCAAAAATGAATCAGCCCTTCAATAGGCCAGATGCTTCAGAGGTCCCCACATAGACACATTTGTCAATGGATCGAATATGGAACTGTGGGTTACACTGAATCTAAAGTTCACTTCCTGGTCTTATCCGCACATCTTGCACACATCCTTTTTGCACTTAAAACCGCTCTCTTCTCCTGGAAAAGGCTAACTAGTGACCTAGGTTTCCTGTTTGGAGGTTGCCCTCTTGTTTCATCCGTCCTTGTGCTGGCTGCACAGTAAAAATAAAACACTGGATGTTGGGTGCAGTCAGGTCCTATAAGCCCCTTTTATGCTCAGTTATGCCACCTGATCATGACAATGTCTGTCTACTGATGCTCATTAGAGTGGGGAAGTAAAATTCCCCGACTCCGGGATTCCCAGAGGCCCAGACGTCATCCTTTGTAAAAACAAATTTTTAAATAATTTATTTACTTGGAACCCATGTAACATTTTCTCCCGGGCTCGGTGACATCTTTCGAGGCCCACCCTGCACTTCCTTCACTATTGGGACAAAAAAATGAGTTGGCTTCTATTAAAATATCAATCTTAAGGAGTTCTGATTAAAGTTTGTCCTACTAAAAAGAGAAGGAGGGAAAAGGGTTCAGTAAAAGATGGTTCTGTCCCCTCTTGATAGTTAATTCCTACACAAGAATGTTATTACAATTAAATACAGTAGATGGCTGGGCACGAGTTTCGTTTTATAGATTGACCGCGTAATGTAGTTTAATTGGATAGAAGGTTCTGGACCCTAGATAGGCAGTACTTTCTGACGTTTGTCTATTAGATGTCTCTGTCCACCATTATTGTGTACTTGAGAGAGTCATTACCTCTTGCTGTTGCGATCTGTGTCTGTCTCTAAATAATGTCAAATCCTGCCTCAAATCTTGATTGTCATTCAGTTTTTATATAAAAACGAAGGTGATTGTGTCTTCGGAAATGAACTAACACTTAATACTTCCCTAGAAAATTCCGACCTTTTTATAAATCTCCCTACCCCATGTCCCCTTACACAGGCACAGAAATAGTTCTTTTGTTGGCTTTATTTTTTCTTGGTTATACTTTTGACTGACAGCTCAATATCATTAATTCTGACGAGCGATCACAAGTCGAATTTTTGAAAACGGACCAATTTTTTAAATATCCAATTCATTGTAACGTGGAAAGTTGTGCTGTAAAAGCCATATCGAGTTGTGTTATGCTAATGGGTTGGTGAGTAAGCCAAGCAGTCATAACAGGCTGAACCCTTAGGAGGCTGCTTGCGGATGAGTTGGTTTTAGGTGTAGAGGATGTGGAAAGGGGGAATTTGCAACACCCAACATTCACTACCAATCACCCATGTTGGTATCAACGTGAGTATGTGATTCTTAACTTCAGTGATCTCACGAGAACTGGTGTGTCCAACGCAACTTGGCCGCATGTGTAATACCATATCGTCACCTTTCTTTAAAAACAACCACATAGGGCTCTTTTTCCTCGGTTTTTTTTTTATAAATTAAGAAATCTGAAGAATTTGAAACGTGTAAGTCTGTCAGCAACCTCTGCCCCTCTGCAGGGCAATTTTTGTTGCTCCTACCTACTGATAACAGTATCAGTTATAAGCAGTTTTTCTTCTCCTGTAAAATATGCTTTTTTTGAACTTAGGGGCCTTTTGAAGAAAGGTTCCGATATATTGTTTATCAATGCCAGACAATGGTTCTTATGGACCCTAAGCTGAACTGAACGAATGGGGCGCAAATATCGAAATCGTAAGATGATGAGATGACAGATAAACCAACTATAAAAATATAGAAATATACGAATTGTTTGAATCTGCAATACATGGCATGTACAGAAATTCGGCATTTCATCTTCTTTTTAATTCACCGTTTTCAGATTCAAGGTTTGTTGCGTTGATGTGTTGCAGTGAGACAAAAACGGGCACCCGACTCTGCCATAGAAGGGAAGACATCATCAACATACTCTTATTCCACCTGTGGCAGGGTCGGGTCTGCGAGTGCTAGCCCTCCACTCTCGCCTGTCTCCCACCAGGCCCCGTCCACCCCACACACTAGCATATCCTTACGGACAACCTGCTACCACGTCGGCTTTGGTCTCTCCCTTCCCAGGGTGCTTCCAACCACTTGCATTTCTGTAACGCCCCTAACGAGCTCCTCCTCCCCTCTTCCTTGATGTCCCCCACCGTCAGGCTGCCTCTAATATATTCATTCCTAATTCTACCAGCTCTTGGCAGCCCACTCATGTACCGTAGCATTCGCATCTCGGCTACTTGCATTTTATTTACGTGGCTCTTCCTCACTGCCCAACACTCTGATTCATATAACATAGCGGGCCTAACCACTGCCCTGTAAAACTTCCCTTTGAACTCTATTGGGACCCTCCTATCACGCAGGACTCCGCTTGCCTGTCTCCACTTCAACCATCCCCCATTGATTCTATGGTTCACGTCAGAGTCTATCTCTACGTTGCTTTGAAACACTGATCCTAAGTTCTTTACCTATTGTACCTTTACCACGTGGGCAAGCGTTTTCTTACCGGCACTTCCTAAACGTACATCGACCAGGGCCCAATATGATGTGCCAGGTTGGTCTACCCTGGGTTTGCCCCGTGCACACTCGGCTGATAGAAGGGAAAGCAATGAGTGAAAGTGATGTCTAGGAGTCAGTGTAAACAAGCCTCTAACTCGGTACTGCTCTAATTAGAAGTCTAAATACTGTTTGAGTGTTAGTTGTTTGTAATTGATGGATCCAACCAGTGTCGAATTTAACATTGTGCTTAGGTATGCTTAAGTACAGAGGCACATAGTCAGGGGGCCCATCTTGGAGAAAAAGTAAGTGAAGATAACTGTGAAAATCAAGCCATCTTGACCGTTATGTGCTCAGTAAAGCAACTCATAACCCTTTTCCCGCCTATGGCAGGGTCGGTTACCCATTTGTCCCTCTGAATGGACACAGGATGATATATTGGTCATAGTTTTTTCTGCAGCCGGTTGCCGGCCAAAGCTGCTCAGTCTTAGCCAAAATCCACGCCTAACAAAAAGTAGGTGAAAAATTGAGAATAGCATCACTCGCCTCACTAGACACTCCCCTAAAGGATAAGAAGGTTAGGTACAAAGGTTGACATGGTCAACATGATGGTTATGATGACTGCAATCTATCAGATTAGAGTTCTGGCAGCCAGTATGAGCCAATTGATTTCTAGAGAAATTTAGGATGCTTTTAGCAACCACTTAGAAGTTGATTCCGTGGTTGAGCTTTCCTTTTTTTCAACTATTAAGTTGGGTTAACCACCAAAGAAAGCAAAATAAACATGTCAAGGCTTCCAAGGTTCATTGCTGTTTTTAACGCTGTTCGCTCCCTCAACTTTTGCCGCCTGACAAACGACTTTGGAGTTGTATGCATTTGTTTCAGACCCTTAATACACATTGCTTTTTACTTAAGAAAAAAAAACACAGAGGTCTGTCCTCCAAGATACCAATTCTAGTCCAGATTGCACCCTGCGAATAATGTACCTGCATAGCAAACACCCTCTTTATCGAAACTCAATTTATGAATTGGCCCACTTTTTACCTAAATAAGGGCGTCTAATCAGATAACCGATGTGCTCCTGTCCATTTTGATAACTTATGTTTAATGGCAGAACAGTTAACCAATTTCAAGTGTACGTGACATATTTTTTGTATTAATTTTGGTGGTCGAACTGAAGTTTTTTATGCTCATATGGAATTCTTTTTTTCTTCATTGATGACTATGGTGGATTGAATTGAAATTTAGTCAAATAATTTTGATAAGTAGGCTGAATGGCATCTGCAGTTTTTCATTTTTTTTTTTTTGGACATGTTAGATAGCATCTGCACTATGCATTTTCAGGAGGAGTGAGACGTGAGATTGATGCATGAAGTTGGAGTAAAGCCAAAGATGATGTTTTTCGGCAACTATGACACACAATTTCAAAGCTGTTGGTGGCAATAATAGGATTGGTAGTTTTGCATTTCTGGTGTCTTCATTTCGTTTCTCCAAATGTTGTCTTTTTTAACTTCTGGGGGAGGAGGGATTTAGTGACAGCCTAATGTTTCACTTGCTTGTATTGGGTCTAAATAATTGCTAAGGTCATTCATGCGTCCTAGATGGATTGTAAAGCTTTGATAGTATATCTGATTTCAAAATACTTTCCCTGTGTGCTTTCTTATTATCTATTTTTGGGCCAATATCCAATAAGACAATAGGAGGCCGTATTTTTCATGGTGTCGCTATCATAAACATGAAAGACAAGAAAATAAGAGACAGAAAGACAGTGAATAAAATCGATACATCTAATTTTAGGCGTCTTTCTTTCCTTATTTCTTGCAAATCTATCAATGAATACTGTATTATGCATCCTTACATTCATTTTCTTGTGTTTATTTTTTCTAACAGAAAAATGACAACGTTTTTTAAAAGAGGGTGTCGAAAAAACTGATAATCAGCTCTGTTTCCAAGAACGTTGAACTTTATGAGCTTATTATGTATTAATTCCAAATTATATTGATATCTTAATTTTTTGTCAGAAAGAGCACTGGGAATTACAGTAAACCTCGATGAATACATAAAATCAGTCCTTTGTTGATGATATTCACAAGTCATAGTTTTCTGTCCTTGTAGGTCCTTGAGGACATACTTCGCCTTCATCCTTCCCTGAAGATAGCTAACAGTAGACTGTACTCAACAGAGTATCCCGAGATGAGGTCTTTATAATTATCCCTAGCAGGGAACTCTTTGGGGGGATTCAGACTCATGTCCTCATTCTCGGGCGCGTGGCTGTATTGCGTTGGACACACCGGTTCTCGTCTGATCACTGAAGTTAAGCAGTGCAACCCCAGCTAGTACTGACATGGGTGGCCGCTTGGGAAAACTGGGTACTGCTAATACCCAAAAATCGTTGCATTAGTGTAGTGTCTGTGCAGTCTCTGCATAAGAACTATGCTGTGGACGGGGCTCTAATGACCGTTGTTTGTTGAAGGGCCTTAAAACACCACTAAAAATGCTCATTCTTACAGAAGGCGCTGTACGTTTGGTGAATTCCTTATAGGGCCAACTTGAATCAGTTTTGAAAAGGATTTGTTGATGAATAATTGAATGGCTTCTCAAGCTAAGTAGTGTTGAAAGTAAAAATTGCACGTTAGATGTGAATGTATTACAATGCTTTTTAAGTAGGTAGTAGATTTTAAGCATGGAAAGAATTTTACAAATGCTACTCTTCTGCCTGTGACAGGATTGAGGCAAACGGGGATGGAATGGCGTCTTAAAGGTCTATGTGGTACTTTTTAACCAGGAACATGTTGTTGGGGCGCGTTGAAAACGTGGAATCTATGGAAGTTTTCACTCGAATCGCCTAAGACAATTTTTGGAACGATGAGTCCTTTGATCCACATGAATTCTAATTATATGATCAGGCAGACAGAAGAGATAGGACGCTGCCAAGTATGTAGATTGGTGCAGGTTTGTAAAATTGTGCAGTTACCTTAGTTTGACGTTAGCTCGGAAATTATTACAGAAAACGTTACATTAAAGGCAAGCCGCCTGGCAAAGTGATTTAGATAATTCCCGAGTGCAATTGCATCTAAAACCTTTTTTTTTCAATCAGGAGGCAAAATCTCAACCTGTCGAATCAGAGATGAGTTTCAAAATGATCAAAACCACAGGTGCCGAACCCAGTCCATCCAGTCAGAACAGTCAAACCCCGAATCAGATGACTTGAAATGACCGCACTAGATGAAGATTTAATCCTGTCATTTACATTCGCCTCGTACCCTGTTATGACCATAACCCCTAGTCACATATCTTGAACGTAGAATGAGGTGGAGTGCCAAGAGCGCATTGACTTGACTCCCCACACCGACAACAGTTTCTGATGTTTTGGAGCAGAAAAGCTGATTTGAAATGGATTGGTTATTAATTTTAGCAAGATAACAAATTACAGACCCCTCCGTTCAAAACCATCCTGAAAAACACTTGGCTTACCTAAGCCAGGAGATGAACGTCTACACCTAGAAATTTCACCGAATTTCTACTTCTAGTCGAAGTGGACCAACGGGATATAATTGACCTTACTAACCATTAGCTCCAGAGTTATGGATTCCACCAGTTTGTTACCTGGTCAAGCATCACCAGATTGAAGTCAGAGATGTTCTGATATTGGGAGTCCCTGAACACATTAATTGAGTCAGTCAATCTGGAAATCAGGTAACTGTTCTCAGTGATTGTAGGATCGGTCCTGAGCGAAATGGGTAGCCTGTTGAGACGAGAGGAACCGTCCCCTACCCCACAATAATGCTACGGTCCCCTGTGATGGGTAGAATGTCACCCTGTACACAAAACAGAATTCCAAGGTAAAGGAGTTCACTCCTTTGCATTGGCGACTTACTGCCTGAAGCAAAGAGACAATCGGTAACAAATCCAAATCAGCCACCCTAAGCACATCCCAATGGTGTTCATTTTGGACCTCGCATGGTCTGTAATGAAAAATTGATTATATAACTTGGATAGTATGGCTTTCTGACTGCGTATGTTAAGTAGGATGAATGCTAAGGGCTGACTAGTAACTTTAGATGACTGATGATTCGCCCCTTGACGCCATCTTTCGAAAGTGAGACGAAAGCAATCCGAAAAAAAACCTTTGCCCTTTTATTTGTCTGAATTTCAAATTTACCGATTTTTTGCAATGTGGTTTCCGAGGCAACAGACTACATCTTTCGATTTCTCTTAAAGAGTCGACGTATGAAATAACACAAGCAAATAATAAGTTGACCATTTTTCTACGTGAGATGAAGTTTCTTATTTGTGTATTTTTTAGGATGAGTAGTCGCTGTGTTCATTAAAACTTTCCCTTTTCAAATACACCTCATTTGATTGTTTTGAATTATTATCGCTGCTTTGCTTCTTTGTAAATATGTGTTCGAGCCCAAAGGATTATATTTTTCATTTTTTTTAATACAATGCATTATTGAAAAAGATTTCATGTCTGAAATACTTGCTATTAAGGAGGGCCTCAAACTGAGACGACATTGAAAAAAGGTACATCATAAGACGTAGGATAAAATTACTTTGTTTTTTTTTGGTCTCAACCAATTTTTTTGTCAATATCATTTCTGAATAACCTTAGCAGCATGGCATGCCCTTAACAATTCACTGCCAAAAAAAAATGTAGACGGAGGGTAACTAGTGACTAGTCAGCGGCGGCGAAGGTACCTACAATAGGTGTATTATGCTTAAGTGCTACGTCACAGGAGCGGATCTAGGTTTTTCGGGGCCTAGGACTTATTCAAGTCCAATAATGTTGCATTTATTAAAATAAAACAAATAATGCTATAAATTATCATCATCATTATTATTATACTATTAATATTTTACTATTTTTACTATATGATAAGCGCTCATTGTTAATGAAGAAGTATTACAAATTTATGATAATTTTTGTGAATCCTTCACACAGGGTCACCCTGCTCCGTCTTCACTCCTTGGAGTATGGAGATCGACCCCTGCTTGTTCCCATTCTACGTCAGAGGGCTGGATGAAGGCCTGTCAACCCCTGATCTCATCAACTCCTAACCCTTTTCTCGCCTATGTTACACTAACAGGTTGAGGAGTAAGACAGGCAGCCATACCAGGCCAAACCCTTGGGAGGCTGCTCGCGGGAGATGAGGAGATGGGTGCAGAGTATGTAGGAGAGGGGAAAGTTGCAGTACCCAAAGTTCTCTACCAACCACCCATGTTGGTACTAACGTGGGTTTGCATTGCTTAACTTCAGTGATCTCACGAGAACTGGTGTGTCCAATGCAACTTGGTCGCACTATGACGGAGCCGGGTGCACATTTTTGTCTCATTGGACACATGAGAACCTGTTGGACGGCTTTTTCGCAGTCTGCTGCTAATTGAATGCTGCGACCCCCTATGTATGCTTATTTATTGGCGGCTTAGTTCTGCTCGTTCGGGTCATTTTATTTTCTTCACCGATACCCGGAGGCGGGCTCTTACACCTGGAAAATTTACCGAGTTACACGTGTGTTGGTTGGCAGGGGGCATCCTAAGTGTCACACAGAACCACGAATTTTTGCTCCTGAGCGTACATCGATCTTGATCTAGGTGGACGGCTTCTTTAGGGCGGCGGACTAATCCAAAACGTGCCCTCTCCTATTGTAGGAAAACTGGCTTTGTTTTTTTTTGTTTTGTTGGTGTTTTAGGGTCCTTAAACTAAAATGTCATTAGAGCCCCGTCCACTGCCTAGGCGTAATGCAGAAACTGCACAGACACTATACTAGTGCGACGATTTTTGGTACTAGTACTAGCTGGGGTTGCGCTGCTTAACTTCAGTGATCATACGAGAACTGGTGTGGGTCCAACTCAATAAGCCGCTCCCTAGGAAAGCTGGCACCCTAGCATCAGTAAATAACATTCCAACAGAAAGAAAGAAAGAGAGAGAGAGACAGTCTTTAAATGACCAAAATCAATCTGAAGTCCGAAGCACCCCCATGTCTACATCTGATTCGTTGCTTCCAAAACATTGTGAAATTGGGCTCGCGAGCGCATTTCCCCATGTAGATATGGTCTTAAATGGTGGATCGAACAATTCTAGACATCTTAGGACTTCTCATTCATTGCTTGGATCGCTTAGAACCTCGTATACTTTTTAAGCGCAAATTTAGATGGCTTCTCACCTAATGGGTGCCCTCTGAAACAGTTCATGTCATTCACTTGATCGGTTGTTATCAAAATATTGCAGACCTCTGCTCTCTCCACTTTCGGCTTCATAGTTCCTCAGGTCGCTACCTAATAGCAGAAATAGATTAAAATTCGAGAACCAACCGGTACATTTCATTTTGACGTGTAGCAAGACGTTCAATGTATCAGTTGGTTGTTGTGTGAATCAACGTCAGCCTATCAGCTACCAAGGGTCACTTGCCCACATCCGGGTAATGGGAGGGGTGAGCAACCCATCCTCAGAACTTCTCCCTGTCTTCTTGTTTGTCGGTGCAGAGATATTTGATTTGGATGACAAACAGTGCATATGATTGTGCCTTGCATTCTACTCTGACAGGAAAGTGCTCTTGAGGTATCAGTCTCATCCAACAGATAGCACAACTATCGACCAAGGATCGATCCCGTAGAGGATCAGTAGTACAATACCCAATTCAACATTTAATAAACCTTTTAGCACATTAATACCAACAGTGACACAGCGACCGGAAGCGGCTTCGTAATGATTTTCAATGACCATTTTTACATTTAATAATTCAAATATATTGTTAGCGGGACCTTAGATTTTGAAAGGCCACAATATTTGGACCAATGTTTGGTGACCCTAGAGGTTATCTTATGGGAAATGCAATACACTTAGCCCAAAGTTTCAAAACCGGATTTTGATGAAGCAACTTGATCATTTCAAATAAATTACATTTCAAAATAATAACCCATTCCACGTATGACATTGGGCGCACCAATTGTCGTCTGATCACTACAGTTAAGCAACGCAAACCCAGCTAGTAGTAACATGGGTGGCTGTTTGGGAGAACTGGGTACTGCTGATACCCAAAAATCCTCGCATTAGTGTAGTATCTGTTCAGTCCCTGCAGTGGAACTACGCACTGGACGGGGCTCTAATGACCTTGTCGTTGAAGGGCCCTAAAACACCAACGAAACAAAAATCAATATGTCGTCATTAATGCCCATTACTTATTAGCAATGAGGAATACGGTGCATTTATTTGTCTTGTGGGTCCTTAAGTGTCGAAGTGCATTTCCATCATCACTTAGATACTAAATCCAATAGTTGCCATTATTTGATCAAAGGGTGACATGATGACGTTCACAGGTAAGGGCCCATATCTGAATTGTTGTTTTCGCTACTACTCTGCGAGACTGATATTATTGATTTGATTAATGGATTTATAATATTGTTCTCTTTGTACCAATGCAAACGTTCACGAACAGTTTCCGACTGGTGACCCTTAGTTTTCTAATGTGTATTGCCTTCTGCGAAAGTTAGCTGTTCCTAGGTAAGAAATGGCGTCTCCGCCTAGAGATGTTCAAACTCAAAACAAAACGTAAAACATTTGCAAAAATACCATCCAACATATTGGTCATGAGACCCAGTGGGACAAAAATGAGCAGCCCACCCTCCATAGGCAGCAGAAGTGTTAGTCATGATGTTCAAACCTTGCTTATTATAGACAGAAGGAAATTTGTGGTCTCCGTCCTAAACAGGTGTGCCGAAATTTCAACAAGACGACTTCGTTTCTAGGCCATTCACTGCCATTAACAACCACCCACAGTTTAATTAAACTAACCGTAGTCATTTCCAGTGCATCATTTGGTAATAAATGTAATTTTACTCCATTTATCATATTTCACTTTTTATTCAACATAATTTCGCGCCTCCAGAAGATCAGCGCATTCTTTGAACTCAATCTGGGACAAGTAAGCAAGTAGACCTGCCTTTGCCATCTTGATTTCAGCATTTTCTGCACGTCATACAGATTTGACAGGTAACCAACAGGCCCCCATCACCTTACAGAACAGAAATGAATGGGTCCTGAGTCCTGAAACAGAATGTTCTTATCGCGGTCTCCCCCACGCGAGGATATTCCTTTCTATCCTTACTTAAATAAGAGACTCCCATTAGATAAGCCAATGAGCAAATAATCTGGGTCCTTTCATTAGAGACCTTGTTGTCACCAAGCCTATTACTCCCAGAAATAATTGCGTTAAAGGACCTTCGCAAACAATACTGGTAATCTTTAAACATAAAGGAGGGATACACACAGTCAAATCAGGTAGCCATGAGACAACAAATGTCTCATGGCCGAGAGGATGATTTCATAGACCACATCGGATCGGATCAGATCGAATGTGCAAGTGGCATACACTCAGATTCAAGCCCGGCGAAAGCGGGCCTTCAGAGCCTGCACTGTATGAGGGAGCCTACACAGAAAGGGTGCATTCCAATATTTCAACAATTACAAGTGTACACAAAATTTTTCAAAATAACAGAGGGTCTCTTATTTGAAATGTGTAGGCTGATGCTAAAGACCCTAGCACCTGTTCTGATCAGGTCATGTTCCTTCCGCTTTGTTTTCGTCCTCCAAGACTGGGTTCCTTGCTTCCCTCATCACGTGATGGCTCACAGGTATGGTACCGGCAGAAACTGGTAGCTTTCCGCCCTTAAACGCGCGAATAGCAGAAGCATCAAGTGCATTTGTAGCCGTAGACTGACACGATTGCCACGAAAAGACTTGGGTTTATACAAAAACCGACATTTTATTAAAAAATCCGGTTTTAGTCTCTTCGTTAACAAATGGGTGTTGAAAACCGGTTTCCAAAACCGACAAACCCTAGTAAAGACGTCGTTAGCTACGTACGGTCATTAAAAAGTCCTTGTTTAAAGGTATCTCTCACATCCGACTCTTACAGGCATCCTAAAACCCTGAAACCCTGATGTTTTCTAATACAGTAAGCCCCCAAAACAGCTCTATTGAAACGTGGACGTCCACAACGAGGAGTAAGCAGAGCTCTTAGCCCCTTCTGATACACAAGTTGATCTAATTTGTGGAAAGTCGACTCCAAGCTTTTCCCTACCCTGAAAACTTTTTGTTGACTCACAAGCCCCAAAACCAATGCAACAGAAAAATGTCGCCAATTTTGGTCAGCAGCGAACCTCCACGCCTGATATTTAGGCTGCAATTGCGTTATCAGTTGGTTTATTGAAGTAGGTAAATATAAGAATTCCTATTAATTAATTAGTGTTTCAGTACGAAAGCATATATGATACATAAATATTAGGTTCTTCTCTAATCTGAAGGCCCTTTTCCTAAAATAATTACTATGCAGGTTTATTTTGAGTTTCAAATCATGGTTACTATCGCGTCCTTCTTGTCCCTACATTACTTTGTAGATCATATCTGCTGTTATGTACTTCAGAGGTTCCAGTCTTCCTATAAAATTACATGCCAGCTATGCGAAAATATTGAAAGAATATTTCAAGCTCCATATATCATCCTAGTAGCGGCCTCTGAAATATTTTCCCATCTATATATTTTCTCTCAAAATATGAACTTTTATCTACAGTTGAATACCTTGTATGGGGCGAGTCAAGAGGTTCCTATCAAAAGGTGTCTGCCCATGCACGGCAGTTGGCATACCCTATCGATAAATTCCTTCTCCCATCTCTCTTTTTGAACCCTTTCACTTTAGAAATGGAAATTGGTGAATGATATTTTACGTCCAGACTCACATTCATTTCAGATATCAAATGGATACAGTATAAATCAATCCTCTTTCGGCCCTATTCAATCAGTTTATTCTGTACCATTTTGGTCCCTTAGTAGCTCAATCAACATAGGGCACTTATCTGAAAAGCCAACCACCACACACATACTGTATATAAATATGACTTCATTTTCGTTTGCTAGAACCGATCTGGGACTATAAATGATTTGGAGCATAGGTGGGGCAGGAGCGTAGAAAGACGTTGCAGGGTGAGAAATCAACGAATATTTACCGGTAAAAATTTTGTCATCGCTCATCGCTCCCCCCGCTCGTCGAACCTACCCATTCTCATATTGTTTTTGATTGTGTTTTAGATCTCTACAACTAAAAAGGTCATTAGAACCCCGCCCGCTACGTAGTTCTAATACAGAATCTGCACAGGCACTACACTGTTACGACGATTTTTGGGTATTAGCGGTACCTAGTTTTCCCAAGCTGCCACCCATGTCAGTACTAGCTGGGGTTGTGTTGCTTAACTTCAGTGATCAGACGAGAACTGGTGTGTCCAACGCAATTCAGCCGCTCCCCTCGTATTATGAGGCGCGTGTAGAAATTATTTAATGGGAAATATTCCGTCTGATTCAGGGTAGTGTTTTCGCCCTTCTCGTACCTTCATTAAATTTTATGCACAAATATGCCTTATACTAGTGCATCTGGGGCAGCTTGGTGGAGCTGGGTCACGTAATTGAAGGTAATTGAAGTCTCTTAATTAGTTACACCACAGAGATCAGGCCAGATGCTAGTGTGAGTAGTGGCTACAATCGCAATATTCAGGTTAGAGAGCGTTTCATAAACAACGTCACTTCAAACTTCATCCACCATTAAAACCCCTGTTTTGGTGAACCTGGCGTAGAACGCTTGACTCGTGAGTTTGTGTTTACATGTTCGCAGGGCCGGACCGCCCTTTGGTTCAAAGTCTAAAAAATAATAGTGTGGAAACCGTTAGTGTGGAACCTATTCTAGCCGAAAACCCCGAAAGATATTAAGAGAGGGGTCAGAGGGCGGCCTCGACATAGTAGCACACGAGCGGCCGAACCTATAGGGCCCCGGCACTGCTTGTTCGATCCTGGCCGAGATAGGTAGCTTCTTTCTAGCAAGAAGGATATCCTAAGCTCACATTCCGTCGGATGGGAAGTAAAGCCAAGACCCCATGGGGTGTGTACGATGCCATCTGCACATGTAATTTGGGCAAAACCATTAGCAGCAGAGAGGTCGACGTTAAATAACGAAATAACCCAAGCCATTTCTGAAATAGGATGAGGTTCAAAATGACGAGTTTCGACAAACTACATTTTTCACGGTCCAACATCCGTGCAAGTGAATCCTTACTAGGCACCCAAGGATGTGTCCATCTTTAGAATCCAGTGTGCTCCTCCACAAATTGATAAAACTAAATTGGGATTTTGTGCACCACGGTAGAGTCGAATGGACGCCTGCTGGGTAACCTGGCTACCAATTAAGATTCTGTCCAATACTTTGTAAGTATACTGCCATTTGGACCATGGTCTTTGTCAATTTTCCAGTAGCCACAGAAGTCCTAATGGAGATGTCTATCACTCTTCCTCATTGGTGTCTCTTAGGACTCCTAACCCTCAGACTGACCAGCGTTGCCTGCTGTGTCAAATGATTTTACAGTCACTGACCATGACAATGGTAGTACTGCTGTCATACGCTCGTCTCGCTGACCGCTTATGAAATGCTTTTTAACCTTGTAGCAATCTCCTGATTTTGCCATCCTTTATAATTTAACTATGAGGTGCTGGATATCAAATGCATTTTAAATCTCCGACCCTGTTCTCTACGCTCTAAAGGGCATTTTAATTGCCAGTGCGTTCAAGTGCTGATCACTCGTTTTCTGAGGGCACAGTTCTAAGTATGAGAGACTGAATTGGCCAAATAAGCAACTCCTACCCCTTTTCTCGCCTATGGCAGCTCCGGGTACCCATCTTGTCCTTCTGAATGGGGAGCGGCTTAAGCAACGCAACCACAGCTAGTACTAACATGGGTGGCCGCTTGGGAAAACTGGGTACTGCTAATACCCAATCATCGTCACATTAGTGTAGTGTTTCTGCAGTCTCTGCACTGTAACTATGCAGTGGACGGGGCTCTAATGACCTTGTAGTTAAAGAGCCCTAAAACACCAACGAAACAAGGGTGATATATTGTTTTTCAGCAGCCGGTTGCGGACCAAAGCTCTAATCCCTTTGCTTATTTTGCCTCATCTACTCATTGCATAGAGGGTGACGTGAAAATGCCATCGTACACCACACGGGACTTCGGTTTTCCTTGTCATCCGAAAGAAGGCGCACTCGGTCCAGTATCGAACCTAGAACCACTGACGCAGTTACAAGCACGTTACCCACTGCTCCACCGAGACGGCATAAAGGAGGCTGAATTGACCACCTTATCAAAATTCTGTAGCCATCATCCCCCTTCCACAACCAGAGGTTTTGGACCCTGTTAGTAGAATTGTGGAACGATCCGTTATGACACTTGGGGTTTGAACTGAAGAAGGGTCCCAGCGTAGAACTACTCCCACCATTCATTTGTAGAATTGGGTCCCTTTGGTGTTAGTCAAACTTTACAAAGAGCGTTTAACTTTTAACTTTAGATATTCTAGAAATGTGGCAGAGTTTAAAATGCGGCTAATGAAACGTCCACCGTAGACCCTGTGATATCACGGTCTGTTTGGAATACATTTTATTTATAATTTAAACAGTTTTCGCCTTTTTGGTCGCATCGCATCGGTGAAAATACCTTTCAGGTAATTTTACTGCCCACGTTGTACTAATTTATAAGTGTCCTTATCTTCAATTCGACTTCTCTAAGTCTCCTAGGCTTTTGGAAATCGTTGATGCGTAAATAATTCATTGTATTTACAACTATTTCATTTTCTTCGTTTAAAATTCTTCGAAGTAAGATGCGGCATTTAAATGTAGCCTTTAAAAGGGCCACGGAAGTGACCATTAAGATTTAAATTCAAAAATGCAGGGTAAAAACGGACCACGTAAATGACTATTGTTAGTTAAAATCGGAGCAAAGCAACTCCTAACCCTTCTCCCGCCTATGGCAGGGTCGGATACCCATCTTGTCCCTCTGAATGGACACAAGGGCGATATATTGGATAGTGTTTTCCCACAGCCGGTTGCGGCCCAAAGCTGAAACCCCTATGCTTATTTATCGGAGCGGCGAGTTGCGTTGGACACACCAGTTCTCGTCTGATCACTGAAGTTAAGCAACGCAAGCCCAGTTAGTACTGACATGGGTGGTCGCTCGGGAAAGCTGGGTACTGCTAATACTCAATAATCGTCTCATTAGTGTAGTGTCTGTGCAGTATATGCATTAGAACTATACAGTGGACGGGTCTCTAATGACCTTGTAGTTGACGGGACCTTAAACTCCAACAAACAGCAAACAATATGCTTATTTATCGTCGGGGAATTCCACCGACGCCAGGGTGCGACTCCTACACCTGGAAATTTTCCTTCATCTACCTGTTACATAGTAGAGAGGGTTCCTTGACGTGCAAATACCATCTTACTCCATTCGGGACCTCGGTTTTACTTCTCATCCGAAAGAAGGCGCACTCGGAGCCTCCCTCTCTCGACTGAAAGAAGCCAACCTACCTCGGTCCAGTATCGAACCTAGAACAACTGATGTAGTTACCGAGCGTGCTTCCCACTGCGCCACCGAGGCGTGTTCTGTGATTTAAAATCAGAGACGTTTCAAAATTTCGTATTGCATTCGAAATTCAGATTTTGAAATGCTATAATTAGGCATTTGTCAGGATTTATTCAAGATATGTACTAATAATTACCTGTAATTTACGGTATTGCCATTTCTGCCTTGAAAGTGAAATAATAAATGTGAAGTAGGACCTAGCATTTTCAAGCGGTAATGTTATCCGGGGACTAACTACTAATTCCGAAAGGGAACCCATTTTTGCGTTTGAAATGATACCTTGTAGCCTATAGGCCTACTTATTATTGTCATTGGTCTTCCCTGTTATTAAATATCCTCCAAATCGCCCATTGCTAAATTATTAAAAATGCCCTTTTGTATAAATGTAAACGCACGGAAATGGTTTCAGCATTATTTCAATAAATGCATTTTGCGTAAGGGCCTTTTATCCACCGTGAGAGATCGAATAATGAATTTTTTTGTCCAGTCGCTAAGCAACCAGCCTTTAATTAAATCAGCAACTAGGCCTACTACCCTTTTCCCACCTATGACAGGGTCGGGTAGCCACCTTTTTCCCTCTAGATGGACACATGCACTCTAAAAAGTAAGTGGCTCATTTGTAGTCATAAGTCACCAACTT
>JAAFCE010009109.1:13923001-13952243 GCA_013389805.1 Trigoniulus corallinus
TAGCTGCAAGAATTTTAGCCGATTAGCCATTTTATTTTTTACAGTGTGGGCGATCCTGGATGCCGACCAAAGCTGCAATCCTTGTGCTTATTTATCGTCGGTCTCCTGTTCGTTGGGGCACTCCACCGACGCCAGGGGGAAGACCTAACCTGGAATTTTGCCTCATCTACTATTCGGTAGGTTCCTGAATCGACGGCACAGTGGGTAGCGTGCTCGGTAACTACGTCAGGGGTTTTAGGTTCGATACTTGACCGAGGTGAGTTGGCTTCTTTCGAGGGAGAGTCCCCCAGTGAGCTTTTTCCGGATGAGAAGTAAAACCGAGGTCCAGTGTGGTGTACTGTGGCATTTGCATGTAAAAGAATTCTCTCTACTATGCAACGAGTAGATGAGGCAAAACTTCCAGGTGTAAGAGCTCCTCCCTGGCGCCGGTGAAGTGGACATAGGGGTTGTGGCCTTCGTGTCCATTCGGAAGGACAAGATGAGTACCCAAACCTGCCATAGGCGAGAAAAGGGTTATGAGTTACTTTGGTACCCGGAGATTCTCCACATGGGAATACGGCTTTAACTTCCCATACGACGGAAGGCGCACTCGGGACCTCTCGCGCTCCAAAAGAAGCCAACTTACCTCGATGCCGTATGGAACTTGTAACCACTGACTCAGTAACCGAGCACACTACCTCTCGCCCCACCAAGGCGGGCCATTCAGCTTTCAAATGTTATTTAAAATTGTGTAAGCCTTAATTAATCGCACTTCGTGTCAAAAATTTGTTATTGTAATGCCTTCAGCTGGCCCTTATTAAGATCCATGATGACCAATCTCGGTAATGTGAACGAGTGTTGAGCCCGTAGTTCTTGAGGTCGATTCTGACTGTGTTTAGGACTTATGACCTTTCAGGTTGTTTTTTTTTCACTGAGCGTGAGTGACGTTGATTGATCAAGGATCATTTCGTGTGAAGGGCACTTTTTAATGATTTCTGTTCCAAGAATCACTTGAAATCGAATCTGGTCACTGCCTAGTTTCTGGAACCAACGTAGCCCTTTGTTCTTTGCCCTTAAATATAAGCCTAATCATCTGTATTCTGATACCTCTTCGTGAAACCTCACAATTTTATTTCAGCCTAAGTGAAACCCCTAGCGATCGGTGATCACGTTTCTAACAAATCTGAAGTCTTGCAAAATTTAACCATCCATGAGTTAGGACCAATACAGCTTGTAATAGTCACACGCAAAATATTGGTAAAATTCAAATATAGGCCCTATCATAGGGCCAATTATCATATTTATTTAATCCTTTGTCCTATAAACCTTTTTGTTTGGTTTCTGCATACAATTATTTTATCAAATGCGTCATCAAATTTTAAGCGATATCTTTATCGCTTACAATTTGACAAGAGTGAATTTTCAGCATTAAAAACGAAACGTCCTTTATTGAAAGCATCAAAGGAATGTTAAGCCCTTATTAAGCCTTTTAGGAAATGACGGCAGAGTATCGTAACTACAAGTAGCACGGACCATTGTTTCGTTAGTGTTTTAGGGCCCTTCAACTACAACGGTCATTAGAGTCTCGTTCACTGCGTAGTTCTAATACAGAGTCTGCGCAGGCACTACGTTGTTATGACGATTTTGGGTATTAGCAGTACCCAGTGTTCCCAAGCGGTCACCGATGCTAGTATAAACTGGGGTTGTGTTGTTTAACTTCAGTGATCAGAGGAGAACTGGTGTGCCAAACGCAATACAGCCCCTCCCCCACCCATTTCGTGCTAAGGGCCACTGCCCTACAGAATAGTTATAAGCAATTTGCCGAAATTGCAAGCGTGGGCTGTTTGAATCGAAATGACGTCGGTGTGACGTCATAATCATTGTGGTAGGCAAACATGCGGCGGTAGGTAAATATGGAACTCAAAAGAAATCAACGTCAAATTTGTTATCGTCGTCAACCTAATAGCTATTTTATTTGTTTAGGATTTGTAGTTTACATAGCACAGCGTTTGTTTGTAAACATTGCCGACAATTTTTTTCATAAATGTGACTCTTCCCTGAGTACTGGACAAAAAAAGAGTTAATTTCGCAAATGATACTTAGGGCTATACGTTTAAGGAGAAAAGAATGGCGAAAGACTTCGTAGTGCCCTCGTAGTGCACGCCGCACATACAAGCGAATAAGAAAATAACATTCTAAAAACGTGATTCCTCAAATTGGGTTTGTTTCGTGTTCTTGGTGTTTTAGGGTCCTTCAACTACAATGGTCCCTAGAGCCTCGTCCACTGCGTAGTTCTAATGCAGTATCTGCACAGACACTACGCTATTACGACCTAATACGACGGTGCCCATACCTCAAATTGGTTATTTATAACGTTAACCTAGCTATCCGCCGAAAAAGAAGCAAATCAAACATTTGTTGCAAATGTTGTTAAATGTTTGTAAACATCTTCGGACGTAGAGAGCCTTCATGACGTTCACTTGCGTTCAGACTACTGTCTGTAAACAATTTCTTTAGACCTTTAGGTCCTTTCTGCGAATTGGATCTGCTGTTTCTGCAAACAAAACAGTAACGTTTCTACGACGCATGTTCAGAAACTAAGTCGCGAACATTCTATTATGAGTTGAATGCTTTTCGAACTCTCATTCGTGTTCGCGAACTCAAAACATACGTGTTTAGACAGGTTGCGATCGCACGCCCACGAACAGTGTTTGAAAACGTTTGTCGATGTTCCAGCGTTGTATAAATACAGTATAACAGAAATGTTTGTGGGTTTTGTGTTTCGGACTATGTTTGGTAGGGGGTCCGAATTGCTACACAATATTTAGTTACATTTGCTTGTTTGCAGTACGAATTGAATTGAAACCAAAATTCTCGAAAAACATATAGTTTTTCATAAATGCCAACTCGTGTGATGGCATTTCGTGAACAGTATAGTGTTACTGTGTTCGTAAACATCTGTGCAACACAATGTTTTGAGCCCTATTAGTTACCTGATTGGCGAACAGTACGCAAACATGGCTGTATTTTTTTCTCGTAAATTGACCGGTGGTTTTTTTTTTGGTAACCAATACAATAAGATCTTGATTTTCAAAGGATTCGGTGGCTAATTCGTAAACTTAGCGAAACGTCTTTCGTAATTTACACCGGTCCTTTGTCGGGGAACATGTTGTATCTGATATTTGTAAACTAGCTCTCATTTTACAGTCGATTCAACGGTATTTCTCGTATTTACGCAACTCCACTTTCATACACGATATGGAAGCCTTCCTTTTTTTAACATCATCATCATACCCGATCCTGCCTGTGGCGAAATCGGGTCTGTGGGTTCTAGCCCTCCACTCCCGCTTTTCTCCTACCAGGTCCCAGTGCACTCTACAAACTACCATATCCATACGGACAAAGGAGGTCTTCTCCTTAGCAGTTCTAAAAGCATGGCACTCATAATTAAATAGGCTTATATTCCTTGTTTGTTTGTGTTTTAGGACCCATCGATTGCCATGGTTATTAGGGCTCAGCTTATATTCCTAAATACCATCGACTACATCGTCTCGGGAGCGGCAAATTGCATTGGACACACCAGTTCTCGTCTGATCACTGAAGTTAAGCAACGCAACCCCAACTAGTACTAGTTGAGGTTGCGTTGGGTAGCCATAACATGGGTAGCCGCTTGGGAAAACTGGGTACCGCTAGTATCCAAAATTCGTCGCTAATGTGTATTGTCAGTGCAGTCTCTGCATCAGAACTACACAGTGGACGGGGCTTTAATGACCTTGTAGTTGAAGGGTCCTAAAGCACCAACAAACAATCAAAACAAAAACATCGTCTCAATTCGCAGGGTAGGTCGGCACCCTCCCCCACACACAACAACATGGCCAATATTCCTGCGGGTTCCAGACGCCTGGCTGGGGGCATGGCTGGGCACATGTTCAGTGGACCGGCAGACCCGACCCTCCCAAAGGCGGGAAAAGGGTATGATAATGATGATTCCTAAATAATACAAAGGTCATGTTTGTGCCTATTCCGCAGTGTTATTTTTTTAAGTATGACCCCCTGCTCTTTATATAACAGTTTTAATTTACGAATTAACTAAAGGGCCTAAAGTAGAAAATGAGTTTTTCTTGTCGCAAAATAGTTTTTCTGACTGCATTATCTCCTAAGAGACGCTGTGCCTTAGTTTAGGCAACCAGACCTTACTTATGTAAGCAATTTTAGCTATTTTTAATTAAAATAAGTTGCAATCAGATTTGTGTTCTAAAATCTCATGCAGAAATTTTAACTTAATTGTAGTGTGTGCCCTTTGAATGCTGTTTTTTTCTAGCGCTAAGGTCTATTGAAATTCAAATGAATGTTGCACGCCGCACATTAATAAACCAAATAGTTTAATCATGCGCAATTCTTTTTCTGCTCTATGTTGGCTTCTTCTTAAATATGATTAATTAAGTAGTTGAAGTAAATTAACTGTAATGCTATAATTTCTAAGTCTTGTCCGAAATTTTGAATAAAATGTCGACACGCGCTGTTAATCGAATTCGACTTTGTGCAAATTCGTGATTTTTCCGACCTGAATTTTAAATCAAGCTTAGAGAATATTAAACGGAATTTATTATGAATTGATAAATGTAAAGTTTTTCTTACCTGAAATGCAACGGCTGGCTTGGTACCCTTAATAATTGTTTTTAATTTCTTGAAATAATATTGTGACGATTGACATTCCGCCATTTTTTCGAACGTTTTCTTTTCGAATGTTGAATAATTCTTTTTTAGGCCGTGTCGTAATTTACGTGCAAAGTATTCAGGCCTTGCTTCATTTAGTACAGTCGAAATGTCATGGTTGTGGCGATGTTGGAAGAAATTGTGATTAAAATTTTTGTTGTGAAATAATCGTTTTACATTTCCAAAAAAAAGGCACATTTGAAGCTGTCTCCCGCTAGATATCGACGGTATTTATTTCTTGGCAACTCATCTCCGGACGGGTGGTCAATTCATATGGATTTTCCCCGATGGTCAGTAGAAGATGTTGATGGTGGTCGTCGTCTCTTCACTGCGCGACATAAACTTCTGCGCTGTATTTCCAACTGTGAAAGGACCCTTTTCTCCTCTCTCTCTCCTTTCTTTCTTTCCCTCTCTCTACCATGGTCTTTGAAGTAAAAATCCCCTAGATATTGAAAAGACCGTTTGTCCAAAATCTTCTTTTATGCCCTTTTAGAACAGGAATGAAAAGCAGCGTGGACAACTTCCTCTTCCCCTCTCCCCCCTGACATCGTCCTCCATGTTAGTGACAACTGGCACGTGGATTCATAAATGTATTATAATTATGTATGAGACCCCCTTGTCTGAAATTAAGGTTAGGTTCATTGAAACGATAAATTCACTCCTTTTTTTCTGGGACCACTTCTTCTACGAACACCTGGACGCCATTGTTGTTATTATTATTATTCGAAATCATATTGATAAGAACGCCTTTTTCATAGTGTCTGCATTTTGATTTTCAAATGACAGCTTTACATGTCTAGGATGTCAAGTTTTTGTAGGACCTTACAGTTTATTAACTATCTTTGGTCGCGTGTTTCCTTCTGCACCGCTGGATCCAGGTTCTGTCCTAGTTGAGGCTACCTAGTTGGTTTTCCGAGTGTGAAGAGAAGGAGACTTCCGGCGCGCCCTCTGTAAGATGACACGTAAAGCTTTTTATATTTTATTTCATCATGTGTAGGATCTCCCGCCCAATATGCCCCAGGACCCTTTCCACACGAAATGTTGAATGGGCCGGGTTGATAGTTCAATATTTATGCTGTTTGCTACAGTACCCTTTCTATACAGAAAAAAATGTGTGAGCCAAACATTTCTTCCTGTAAGGGCTCTTTTTTCCACCCTACTCAACAGCGAGCTCTTCAGGAACTTGTTCTGGGCGAAATTGTTGGCCAATAGTTAACAACCCTTAGGACCTTCAAAGGCCAACGGACATCTTGCTGTTGACCAATGCATCGTGAAGACGCGCGTACGCATTCAGCAACCGCGGCTCCTTTTAAGGCATCTCTGTTCTGTAGAGGCATATATAGGACTTTAAATATCTATAAAAGGCCCTTATGGATTGTAGCGTTGTGTGGTATAATGATACTATTTGCAGAGCTAGTGCTTTTTTTTTATCTAAGGACCACTTATGAATATCAAGATGGCGGGGAGCTCGCCTACAGTATTCGGATCGTTTAATTATTCCGTGTAAGAAAGGTTGTGAAATCTCGACCCTGAAAAGTAGACCTTTGAAATTGTTGCCGTATGACTCAGGTATTCTGAAATTAGGTTCTGTAGAATATAATGCCAAAGGGCATATCCTACTTTAAGACTTTATACCGACTGCAGAAGGAGTTCAATGTGAAAAGGGTTCTTCTTACATTCCGGGAGCCTTACATTAAGACTTCCGGGAGCCAACATGATCAAACCTAAGGTCATCCACTTATCAGAAAAATGCCCCTATTGGACCACTGCTTCATAATAAGACCTTTGTAGTGCAGTGATTTAAATTATACGCAATTCCAACTCAACATGTGAGGCCTAATTTTTTAAGTAGGAATTAAGACCGTTGTAATTCAAAGGTGTCCAAAGGAATGTGTTGAAATTCGACTTGTTTGTACAGGACCTTAGTGTTAGCCTACGTAAGACCCTCAAAAATGGATCTCTACTTCGTCTGTGTAACTTTAGGTCTTATATTGGTAAATAACTAATTATGATCGATATTGCCGTCCTACTGCTATTGGCTCTTTCAAGGTTAGCCATTTAGGGCCTTATCATGTAGAGGTTGAAGTTAGGGCCGTCCTACAGATAACTTTTTTCGTATTTAATGACTTACTAGTTAGATAATAGGTGACTAAAATATAAATCTTCGTTGTCACCAAAGAAGCCCTTGTGAGTGTTAGATAACCCTCTCACTCTTGTAGCTAATCTTTGAAGAAAATAAAGGAAATATTTATTACTTGATTTTTCTGCGGATGTCTAAGGGCATTTAAAGCCCTATTTACTGCCGTGTTTGAATGGAACGTATAGGACTTTAATATTTAACGCATTCAACCTGAATTGTGATTAATCTACAAAATCGTAAAGTATTTAGATACAGTAGCATTATCATTTTGATAAAATTTAAATTTTACGATTATTGTAGATAGGACCTAAATACCATCTTCGGTGGCGCAGTGGGTTGCACGCCCGGTAACTGCGTCAGTAGTTCTAGGTTCGATACTAGACCGAGGTGGGTTGGTCTCTTTCGGGTGAGAGAGAGGGACCCCGAGTGCGTCTTCTTTCGGATGAGAAATAAAGCCGAGGTCCCGTGTGATGTACGATGGGACTGGGTACTGCCAATACCCAAAAATCGTCGCAATAGTGTAGTGTCTGTGCAGTCTCTGCATGAGAACTATGCTGTGGAAGGGGGTCTAATGACCATTGTAGTTGAAGGGCCCTAAAACACCAACGAACAACGACGTACGATGGCATTTGCACGTAAAAGAACCTTCTCTGCCGTGCAACGGGATGATGAGGCAACATTTGCAAAACCCCCTGGCGTCGGTGGAGTGCCCCAACGAACATTGGGGTTGCAGCTTTGGTCGGCAACTGGCTGTGGAAAAACACTGTCCAATGTATCGCCTTGTGGCCATTCAGAGGGACAAGATGGATACCCGACCGTGTCATAGGCGGGAAAAGGGTTATAGATTGCTTTGCTTTTTGTAGTTAGGACCTAAATATTCAGCTGTTGGCAACATGTGCCCCTTATGACTTTGAAGTTGCATTGAATTGGAAAGGTGTTGGAACTTTTGTAACCTTAACCGGCCCAAATCTTCCGAGTGTTTAGATGCAGTTTAGTGAAACATGAACACTTAGAGAAGACGGCCCTTTAAAATTAAGCAGACATTGGGGCTAAAACCTTAAATTTCAATCGGTTGGCGTATTTCGGTCCGATTAAGGGCTGACTTTCTGCTCATGATTTTCAGTATCAATGTTCTGCCGTCTCCAAACAAGCCAAGGAATAGATTCGTGCTTCTACAATAACTGCCATGTCTTATGCAATAGGGCCCTTTGATTTGTATAACGCGTCATGCTCCTTCTGTAGAGTCAATGCGTTCCCAAAATTCAGAATCGAGCCTTCATCTTCGAAACTGCTAGGAAAGGATGCTAACTAATATACTGCTAGTATTTTTATAACTTTTTCTTCTGCTCGACCAAAGGCCCCAAGCGATTTTCGATTATTTATGACTTTTTACCTAAAAGGGCTCAGGTTTGAAGTGACCTCTTAGGGGTTTCCACTTCACTTACGTCTGAAATTTTAATTGTATTTTTTTTAAAAGATAAAATGCAATTCACGTACGGATACCGACTAATACTACCTGAGAGGGTCCTTGTTATATAGTCCTCATGCTAGGACCTCTTTGCTACATTTCGTGCATTGTTACCCTGGATGTTAATCCTGCAATATATCAGGTCAATATAATCATTGCCTCATGCTTTTGCCCTGACCTAGCCCCTTTCACCATATGCGACTCCCTAGTTATCTGGTCGACCTGACACTGGGACCTTTGTGCCCCTTACATCAAACTATTTTGTGCTGTCCGTTCAATATACTGGACATCATCCTGGCGACTTCAGAGAACGTTCTGAGAATTTTCTTATCACCTTGCTATGAGTACCTATTGTCTGTACGTCCCATTAGGCCCTTTCCTACTATCCTAGTTGGACAAACTTACATTTTGCTACTGCTTTGAGCCTTTTCATACTGGTTTTCTGCCGAATGTTTTCACATCGCCCTTATACTTCATCACCCACTTAAAGTTACCATTGCACTGAATCCTTTCCTATCCACCTGGCGGTGGGCATTTTCTTGTTCAGGCGGTGGCCCATTCCTATCGTCCATACTTTAAGGTATGCCCTTATAAGTCAACGTAATTTTCTACTTCCTTATTGATCTTTCAGTGGACTATTATCTTATTGGGCTAGTTTGTGTACTGAATTGTTTGCGTATTGCCCCTGCAGTGGTCCATACCCTCATTGTCTTTGCATTGGACCTTTTAGTGTAGTCTTATTTTACTGGAGTCCTTTGATCTAGGCACTTTATCGCAGGTTCACTACTTGCTGTTCACTGACAGTCTTTCAGTTGATTAAAGGACTAATATAAGAGCAACCGTACAGCATTCCTTCCGTCTGCCCTTACACTGGTCCTAACTTCCTTTCCAAATACGTCTATAGTGATCCTTTGCATCGTCCCTTCAGTGTGGCTCTTTCATAAAGTTCTTGGATACAAGAGGCCTCCTACTTTAGTTTCGCCTGCCTTTTCCCGCTGCTTCTCACTTTGCATGTAATCCTTCTTTTGAATTAGGGCCTCTCAAATTTCAGACCTGATGTTATTGTTAACAATCCGATAATCATCCTCCTACTTCACACCCCCCCTCATTTCCACCCCCATTTCGTAAGAAATGTCGGCTACGGTTACTGATGAACATTTTCTACGTAGAAAAAAAGCTAATGTTTCTTGTATGCAAATGCAATAAAAATTTAATGATATAGAGGGCCCATTGGTATTAGAGGTGGTTTGATAAAGGTCCAAATTGATGCAGCATCTCACAGAAAGAGAGAGAGAGAGAAGTTGTTGATTCCAGGAATCCCTAAGGCTGCTTCAGAAGCCAGAATATGATCGACATTCGGAGACGGTGAGACCCACATTAGGGTTGGTTGGCAACTACAAATGCAAATGTGTTTACCTCTTCTTTTGTATGTGCAGTGTTTCATTTCAGCCCCTACTTCCACTCTCCATTTCAATGGTCCCTGTTGTTCCTCTCTCCCACTTCCAGACCCATGCATCTCAAACCCCCCTTTTCTCCACACCCTACCCCCTTCCCTAATCTATTCATGTTGCTTTCTACATAGGCCCTTCATCCAGTTAAATCATCGCTTGAAAAATAATTCGTTTCAGATAAGCTGCCCCTGTCTCCTTCTCTCCTCTCTTTAGGGCACGGACTGGAACAAGTAAGGGGAGTATATATTCTAAACGACCCTTCCCCTAAATCCATATCCTCCTCCCCCTCTCATCACGATATCTCACCCCATCTCCTCCATTTTGAATTTGATTCTTCATTCAATTTTTTTGTATCTTTAATACATAGATGCATATTCAACGGTTAAGTATTTTTTGTGAAAATTGTCCCTTTCTTCTCCTTCTTGCCTCCTTCTCCCTCTCTTCATGTAATTTTATTCAACGGGCCCTTTTCTGTCCTCCCCCTCCTCGCCCTCTCTCTCTCTCTCTTTCACTTCATCCACTCTGCCCTATCTTTTCCTTTGCCTAACAAAGAGATTAATTTGAATACATGTAAAGACCCCATAGACTTTTTCGCGAATAGGAGACCTCTGATAGATTTTCATTGTGTCAACGCTATACACATTAACAATAATAATATAATCATTGTTAAAACTAACTTTATACAGAAAATACATTGTGTTTGTTTATTCTACGTGAATTTCATATATATATTTTATGTAATTCTTCATCTCAGTAAACCGGAGTATGGTTCCACATTTAAATTTCTTTTTCTTTTTCAGAATTATGAATTTCTTTTAATATCTGAAATAGTGATGAGCTAGATCAGCATCAAGCTCTTAAATCTAATCGTTATTTAAAAAAATTCAAATCTGCTGCATTTTTAAGGGAGTGGCTGTATTGCTTCGAACACATCAGTCCTCGTCTGATCCCTGAAATTAAGCGACGCAACCCCTGCCAGCTAGTACTAACCTGGGTGGTCGCTTGGGAATATGGGGAGCGGCGGATTGCGTTGGACACATCAGTTCTCGTCTGATCACTGAAGTTAACCAGCGCAACCCCAAGTGGTACTGACATGGGAGGCCGCTTGGGAAAATACCTTGGTACTGCTAATACCTAAAACTCGTCTCATTAGTGTAGTGTCTGTGCTGTCTCTGCATCAGAACTATGTTGTGGACGGGGGTCTAGTGACCTTTGTAGTTGAAGAGCCCTAAACCACCAACAAACAACATATGGGAATATGGATACTGCTAATATCCAAAAATCGTCGTAACAACGTAGTGTCTGGGCAGACTCTGCATTAGAACTATGCAGTGGACTGGCCTCTAATGACCTTTGTAGTTGAAAGGGCCTAAAACACCAACAAATCAATCCAACAATCTACACAGGCAGTTGGCAGACTTTTTGTCATGTGTGTCTAGCAATGGCTGCTGCATTCGACAACAAATTTCAAATTATCCAGTAATACTGTCGCATTGAATCTAGCACTTTATTTAGCTCAGAAAATGCAACTACTAACCATTTTCCCGACTATGGCAGGGTCGGGTACCCATCTTTGTCCCTCTGAATGGACACACGGGCGGTCTAGTGAACTATATTTTTACCCACCCGGCTGTCAACAAAGCTGCAACCCCCATTCTTATTTATCGTCGGCCTTCTTATCATTGGGACATTCTACGAAGTTCCTACACCTGGGAATTTTGCCTCATTTACCCGTTAGTAAAAAGGGTTCTTTGATGTGCAAAGGACACGGCTTCACTTCCCATCCGACGGAAGGCGCACTCGGGACATCAATCTCCCTCTGACTCTCTGTCTCCCTCTCGCCTTCTCTCCCGCCCGAAAGAGCCCAACCCATCTCGATCCAGTATCGAAACTGGAACCACTGACCGAATAATCGACCACACGCTACCTCGTGCACCACCTAGGCGGGTCTTGCATCTAATTTAGTTCGATTTCAATGAATTTGGCATCTTTTGCGTCTGCCGGCTGCAAAACATGGACTTAGAGAACCGTACTGTTCAGACCTCCGTGCAGGGTGGACTTTTTTGTTGTTATTTTTTTGCAAGTCGAAAATAATAATAATGTCTTAATTTGAGGAATATGAAAAGTAAAAGAATGAATAATTCACTATTCGTTGAAATGGGAAAGAAAATGGATTGCATTTTTTATTTGCCTTTGATGTATTATTTCTGTAATGAAATTTTATCCATCATGGCTGCTGCTTCTGCTTCATTATTATGTTGAGATTCATTAAAAGTAGAGACGTCATGGCGTAACCATAGCAACGTTGCAACTGTGCCTGAAGGTCGAGTTTGTTGCATGTGTCATCCTGCGACATCTGTTGGTCTCCCTTACAATTACTGCTCCTATTGCATACTGCTATGTTAGGGTTGAGGTTCCATTTTCCGCCATAAAAAGTTGACCTTTCATAGGTGCGACTGACATCAGATGTTGATGAGAATTAAATGAAAACTGCCTTCATGTAGGATAAATTGGATGCTGTAGGTCACCAACACCAAAATAACATTTTGAGTTCAGTGATACAGATGACACGTTAGTCAACAAAAATGGCGGTCTACCACCTGACGGTGGTGGCCTCATGAAAACGTTGTCTTGACTGGAAACCAGCAAGGCTGGTCTGCCCTTTTTCTCCTGGTTTCCAGCCTTTAACCTCTCTATTTTATATTTCCACAGTCTGTCAATCTCCGCTTCGCCGGGGCAGCAAAAACCGAAGTGATAAATCCATAAACAACTAGGAGAGCTCTTCCTACAGGAGAGTGCAGTCGATATTGTTGTCTCCTAGACCTAGGACGTTGCCAACCGATAATTATTGCTTGTTGCTAAGAGACAGTTAAATTTTAATGCGATTGTGCCTTCGTGACGCTATGTAGCTGAAAGATTGCGTCTGAGTAAATTTTATTTTGTGAATTGGCCTAATAGTTGGTTCAGGACTGGGTCCAACGTTTCAGATCAGAGTTATATCCTCTCTCTCCCTCTCTCAGTCTCTTTTTCTGTGTGTGTGGGGAGCGGCGAATTGCGTTGGGCACACCAGTTCTCGTCTGATCACTGAAGTTAAGCAGCGTAACCCCAGCTAGTAATGACATGGGTAACCGCTTGGGAAAACTGGGTACTGTTAATACCCAAAAATCGTCGCATTAGTGTAGTGTCTGTGCAATTTCTGCATCACAACTACACTGTGGACGGGGCTCTAATGACCTTGTAGTTGAAGGGCCCTAAAACACCTACAAAACAAATCTGTGTGTCTCTCTCCCTGTGTGTCTCTCTCTCGGTCAAGGTGGATTGACTTTGTCGACCACATGTAGTCCTAAAAAGTACAAAGCATTAAATGAATTATCCTTTTCAGAGAGACTGGAATAACAATTTTGGATATTTTTAAAGTCTACCCCACAGTGGCGTCACCCCCTCTCCCGAAAAAAGCCGCTTCTTCTGTTTTGGTGTCACCCCATTTCTCATAGTGCGACTGGTGTCACCCGGTGCGGCCGACACCCTCCGCACCCCCCTAGTGACGCCACTGCTACCCCATACGGCCTACCACTCCCGGTAATACCTCGGCAGAAAGCAAGCTCCTTCCGTTGAAAGTCACGGTGCTGAATTTCAATCTCCCGACCGCATCACAGGCGGGATAAGGGTAGGATGATAATGTTCTGAATTTCTATCTAGTGCTACGAAGGGATCTGGTTTCTCGTTTCGTTGATGTTCCAGGGCTCTTCAACTACAATGACAGCTTCTAATGCACCGACACTAAGCTGTTACCACCCTGGGTTCCTAAGCGGTAACCCATGCTAGTACTAGCTGGGGTTCCGCTGTTTAACTTCAGTGATAAGACGAGAACTGGTATGCCCAACGCAATACAGCCACTCCCAAGGTACCTGATGTTATTCGGCATTTCAGGCCCCATTTCTGTGAGACCATTCTATCCTTCTGGCCTTTGGCTCATGAAAAATTCAATCCTGCACTTGATAGTCGCACAGAAAACTGAAGTGCTCGTTGATGGAAAAGGAATTCCAGTTTTCAAGACACCATCCGTCAAATTTCGTTCATATTAAACGTCATTAAATTAAATTGCAGTACATAGTGATCCTGAATGGGAAATCGAAACGCCCTTTTCGTATTATGGGGAGTAGGTCTGTGGTCCCGTGTACAAGTTAATCACCGCAAAGGAAAAGGACCTACCGGTATGTTGATCGGCAAAATTACCAGGCTTAGGGAACCTCTAAAAGGAGAATACCCTACATTAAATCATCGTTTGCAAGTTGCGCCCTCTGTTATTTGTAAATAATTTATGGAGCACACATACACACCGCCTCTAAATAGCCAATCAAATAAAAGCAGACCCAGTTTGGGGGGTTTGGGCATAAACTTTCAGTGTATGAAGAATGCCCAATGAAAAAAGGACTTTATTTTCGTATTTTGGGGCTGCGGGACTGCTAGCTGAAGCGCCGTAGTAACTGCCCTTGAAAATTTAGTTTTGTGAATGTTAATGTGCAGTATTGTGAGTAACATTAGATGCTCGTCTCCGATTGGTACTCGGTTACTGCCCTTACGTAGGATCTAATCCCACCTCTCCATTGTCATTAACATTTATTATTAATTTGAGAGATGCCGCTTTTTGATTTGCTGAGAATCTAAGAACACCATTAAAATGTAACCATTCAACCAGCGATTGCTTGGTGCCGACTCTATTTGTATAACATTGAAGTTAAAGTGTATGGGTTCGTTTTTGCCTGTGGTAGAAGATCGCTTCCTGGTGAGATAAAAGAGCCTTCCCGTCACGAAATAGAGAGTGAAGGGCATAGACCCAATGCAGATTGATTTCAGTCCTTAAAGAATTGGTCCACCACCTCACAGGCAAATGGTTTGGTCCTGGAACCCAAAGGGAGAGGCAAATTGAGTTTGACTCACCAGTTCTCGTCTGATCACTGAAGTTAAACAACGCAACCCCAGTTAGTACTGACATGGGTGGCCGCTTGGGAAAACTGGGTACCGCTAGTATCCAAAAATCGTCGCATTAGTGTAGTGTCGGTGCAGTCCCTGCATCAGAACTGCACTGTGGACGGGGTTCTAATGACCTTGTAGTTGAAGGGCCCTAAAACACCAACAAACAATCAATGGAACCCAACGGCATTATAATATTCTTGATCAGGGCTTTTTTAATTAATTTACCTTCTGATCCTGAATATTTTCAAATCGTTGTTTATCAGTTAGGTTATTTAACTTGTGGCTGTCTTCTGCTTAGGGTATGTTACCGACTAATGCCAGAGAGCAAGCTCCTTTGTCGTTTTTGTGGCAATTTGGTTTGGGTGCGAGGTTGCCCCGATTGCAAATGGGCCATGTGCCGCTTCAGTACGCTGTGGATTATAGTTTTGGGTAGGCCGCCCTTTTATCTCCTCGTTTCCAATATTTTTAGATGCAATCCGCCACTGCCTGGGAACATCGGAATTTTTTTGAGCTCGATGCATTAAAGGCCGAGGAGGGCCAGGGGTCCAGGAGGGGCGCGAAAATTGACTTTGGCCCCGGGCGTTGAAAACTGTTCTCCTCTGGTTTGAAACCAATCATTGACGAGAATCAAAGGAGAGGCCTTTTGCAGCACAGTCACCAGTTACTTTTTCACTCAGTAGTGCAGGTGGTATCAAAGGGCTCCTAGGGCTTTTCTGCTTGTTAGAGTCGTTGAACACCTACTTTGTCCTGTAAATAGTAGCTATTAAGGTATTAAATTTTTACACTTGATACATCCTCCACTCGACCCTTGAATTTCGGATACCCCATAATTTGAATGTCCTAAACTCGCAGTTAGCTCACCTATACGACCATCCATCTATGCAGTAATGAATGCTGCACTCTCGTTTGTATTAGTACAGCCATTTCAAATATGCGGCCCGCGATGATCTCTCGTGCGGCCCCGCGGAGAATTTTGAGAATGATAGGTACGTTAGAAAAAGTGGTAATATGCAAGTAGAACTGATACAGGGTATAGATAAACACATTGCACATTAAAAGTGTATTAAATCCTAGAGAAAAAGTTGCTGCATTCAAACATTTTAAAAATTCACATAGCACTTCTACAGGTAGTTTACACAGGTCATAGTGCATTCGGCCCGCAAGATGTTTCACTGTTGTCAATACGGCACTCCAATAAAATGAATTTGAGACCACTGCATTAGTACATTTAACTTACGAGTCTCCACTCACGTTTAACCAACAACTACTAACCCATTTTTTCGCCTAGAGTTCTGATCACTGAAGTTAAATAGCGCAACCCCAGTTAGCACTAGCGTGGGTACCTGTAATACCCAAAAGTAGTCGTAAAGCGTCGTGTCTGTGCAGACTCTGCATTAGAACTATGCAGTGGACGGGGGTCTACTGACCATTGGTAGGGTTGGGTACCCATTTTTTCTTAATGGAACGTATGGTCGATGTGTTGGACGGCATTTTTACGCAGTCTACTGCTGACCAGAGCCGGATTTACCACTAGGCTAAGTAGACTGAAGCCTAGGGCCTCAAAATTTAGTGGGCTTCAAAATTTAAGACAATGCATTTGTTATGTGGAAAGTTGATTAATACAGTAAAACCCCTCTATGGGTACACCCCTCTAAAGGGTACTGGATTAGTTTGTGGGTTGGGGAGTAAGTCAGGCAGCCATAACAGGACGAACCCTTAGGTTTGTTTGTTGGTGTTTAAGGTCCCGTCAACTACAAGGTCATTAGAGACCCGTCCACTGCGTAGTTCTAATGCATAGACTGCACAGACACTACACTAATGCGACGATTATTGGGTATTAGCAGTACCCAGCTTTCCCGAGCGACCACCCATGTCAGTACTAACTGGGCTTGCGTTGCTTAACTTCAGTGATCAGACGAGAACTGGTGTGTCCAACGCAACTCGCCGCTCCCACGAACCCTTAGGAGGCTGCCCGCAGGAGATGAGGAGGTAGGTGAAAGCACAAAGAAGAGGGTTAATTTGCAGCACCCAACGTTCTTTACCAACCACCCATGTCGGTATTACTACCCCTCTCATAGATCCACCCCCTGATGGGTACACTTTGACCGGGTCCCACAGGTGTACCAATTAGAGAGGTTTCACTGTACATTAATTTTTTGTATGTTTGTGCATTTTATTGCAATCATAACAAAGGGGGGATAATTAAAAAGCGCCAAAAAAATTAAAATAGCCTAGGGCCTCTCAGCAGGCCTATCTAAATCCTGGCAGTGCTGTTGACCTACTGTTGCAACCAGCGCCTGCTCTAGCATTGCCGCCCTTGAAGCAGCGGTCTATTCTCACACTTACAGCCAAAATGGCGCCCCAGACAAATGTCCGGGTTGCCCCCCCCCCCCCCTTAGAGCGGGCTCTGTTGCAACCTTTGTACTTGTTTCATTCGTTGGGACACTTTTCCTCCACCGACACTGGGGAGCAAGCTGGTACACCTGGCATTATCGTACACACCACACGGGACCACGACTTTGCTATCAATCCGATGGAAGGCGCATTAGGGACCTCTCTCTCTCTCTCTCGCCCAAAGGAGATCAACCAATTTTGATCCAGTCGAACCTGGAATTACTGACGCAGAGATCTGTAATCAAAATGAAATTAAATATAAAAAATTCTTACAACATGTTTTTGTACTTTAATACAGAAATTAGATTAGTTCTCTTTTCTGTATAATAATTTGCATTGCACACAATTTTATTCTGGTGACCAAAGCAATAATTTAAATATTTTAAATAATACAAAATTTCCTTTCAGCACGTTTGGAGGTTCCACATGGTATTGCATTTATAACTTCATCTGAAATTTGGAATTCAGATTCTGGTGATTGGTGGTGGTGGTCATACTTCGTTGCGGTCCACTCTCTGCCCTTTGGACAGAGTGAGCCGTCCATTCAGAATATTATGCATATGAAACTTAATGAACATCGCAAAGTATTTACAGGTGTATCTTAATTTATGTTGGCTGATTTTTAGTGCTTTTTTCGTCATCTTCTGAAGCAGATGACGATGCTGAAGATGACGTTGACGGCGAGGAACACGACTCATGCGCAGTCTTAGCATTATTTTCAGATGGAGCGTCATTGGAAGACCCTGATGGTGTATTCGGTGGATCAAATGATTTGTATGACCCAGTTGGTGGTACAATTTCAGCAGGTGGTTCACTTCTGTCCAGGCAGCTTTGAAATGGCAATAGACATGAACAGCAAGGGCTCACAGCATCCGATTTTGACGTCATAGTTGATATTGTGGTTGATAAACTTAGTAAAGGAAAATAGTTATCGTTAGTATTTCTTCCACTCGGAGAACTTGAACAGTTTAAAAAGTTTTAATTGGAAATTTACGGAAAGTCTTAATGTTGTTGGCAAGTGATAACGGGTGTCAAATTTTAGCTCTAGCCACTTAGTAGCGGGTCAAGAACTTGTAGGGTTTTGAGTGCAACCTAGTATTGAGGGTCTGTGTTTCAAATACTAACGTATGATATCATATTAACACTACAGTATTTGCACAAGTAAATGTAACACCAGTAGTCGCATGAATTGCATATGTAGTCCCGTGTATTTCCCTTGAAATTTGGACAAGTTTTCTTTATGTTTCATAATAATAATTTAAAAGTGATTAATTAAATGATGTTGTGGTACTTTTAATAAAAAATACCTTTGAATGAGTATGTCAAGAACATTATCAGTTGAAAGGCTGAGGTGAAAGGTTTAGTCTTGTGAATCTTTCCAACTGTCCAGTTTACTTACCACAAACTAAATTCATTTATTGGATTTTTTTTATGGGCCAATATATTTGTAGTCAGGTAAACGGGACAATCAAATTCCTGTTTAACATGCATACAGAGTATAGGAAATTATATTGCAGTTCCTTTAGCAAACATAGAAACTTGAGTTCAGATCTTAAATTATCATTGCTTAAATAGTTGCAGGGTGGGAAAAATGCTGAAACAAAACAAAAAACTACAAACAGTATTGTTTCCAAATATGTAGGATATTTGCACTAAACACCACTGAGGAGGTACTGAAGAGCTGAAAAACAAAAGTGACCTAGTGGGCAACATATTTTAAAAAAGAAATGACTAGTGGATTGCAATGTACAGTATGTAGGCTAATGTTAAATTGTTAATGTTGTGTATTTGCAAAGATGACCTTTCATCTAAAGGACCTTAGACAAAGATACATCCTGTACTGATTAACTATGCACTAATACATCCTGTACAGATGAACCATACATTGAAGAATGAAAGGTCCCTCCACCTACACTTGTGGTTTGACCATGATCTCATGATTGGTCTGACCAAAAGGGATCTCCAAACCGCTTTGGTCAGACTTTTTGGGACCCATGACAAGGAATTTACAGAACTTAAGAAAATCAATTCACATAACTTAAAAACGAATCTACTACAATAAAAAAACAATTCCCTAAAATAAAATAAGGGATCCACTGAACTAAAAAAAAAAAAACAAATTCACTAAACTTAAAAAAATGAAAGTCCTAAACTTAAATGAATACCCTGAACTAAAAAAAATCACTAAATTATACAAATCTGTTTTTATAAGAATTTAAACTAATTACTGATACCTTCCATCACCTGCTAAAACTGCATGCCGCCATTTTTATTTTTTCTGGACCAAACGCACAGACCACGCTTTTATGAACGGATGTAAAGGCTTGAAGATGGAAAGCATCTAGAACTCAAGGGAGAACAGTTGCACGGGGGGTGGTTCAGTGAAACTGGTGATATCATGGCCCATGAGAGTGAGAATCATACATCATCCCCTTATCCCACCTGTGCCAGGGTTGGGTCTGCGAGGTTTAGCCCTCCATTCCCGCCTATCTCTCACCAGGTCCCCATCCACTCCACACACTACCATATCCTTACAGGCAACCTGCTTCCACGCCTGCTTTGGTCTTCCCGAGTGCTTCCAATCACGAGAGCGGAAATGACCGAGTAAAATTCTTCACGCCCTGGAATCACAGTACTCGGATATGATCTCACAATGGTTTTTACATGTTAGTTAACCATAGAATCCCCTAGGCCTGACGATGTCTCTGACGCCCCAGGTTTTATACTAATGACAGAACACTTTTAGTCACGTCCTACAAGATGCGAGGATGCAGTGACGTTACTAGTGGGTGCGAGCCGCACCGAGTGACACCACTCGCATCATGACAAATGGGTGACACCAAAACAGGAGAAGGAACAGAGCGACTTTTTTCGGGAGAGGGAGTGACACCATGGTGTCACCGCACCGGATGACGCCAACCCTAGCGACGTCTCTGCGAGGATGCATATGGCTTATATAATACAGACCCCCCAAGAGAAGGGCTCGCCAATTAAGTATGAATTCTAAACGTTTAAAAGCTAATTTTAAGCGATTTCTCTAATAGGCTTAACTTTGAATTGCGCTTTCGATTATGACTTTGCATGTGTATTACTTGGCCTGTGATGTATTAATCTTCTGAAACTTCCCGTATTCTTCTTCATCTCACGTCTTTCCATCTTAAAAGTTTCTTATTTCGGTCTTTGTTCTTTCGGTTTTCAATTCATGCTTGGAAATGTGTTAGGGTTACTGTAGTCGAGGGGCAACCCTAGGCAAAAGGAACTCCTAGCCCTTTTTCCGCCTATGGCAAGGTGGGTACCCAATTTCCCTCTGAATGGACACAAGGGCGATATATTGGACAGTGTTTTTTTCCACAGCCGGTTGGCGGCCAAAGCTGGAACCCCTATACTATACTGTTCGTTTTGGGGAATTCCACCGACGCCAGGGGGACGAGCTCCTACACGTAGAAATTGCCTTAAGGCCCTATCTACCCGTTGTATAGTAGAGAGGGGTTCTTTTATGTGCTGCAAATGCCAACGTACACCACACGGGACCTCGGTCTTAAGTCTCATCCGAAAGAAGGCTCACTCGGGCTCTCTCTCTTTCCCCCGAAAGACGCCAGCCCACCTCAGTCCGGTATCGAACCTAGAACTACTGCCTAGAACTTGCCGCAAGTAGCCAAAATTCTTATGTATCCACTAACCTTTGCATCACCCGAAGTCTGTCGTTGTGGTTCAAAGAGGGTGCTGCTGATAGCGTGTGCTGAAGGCACGGCGCTCCTCTGCTGGATCGCGTTGAGGACCAGCCTGCAGGTGGATTGCTATGACCAAAATAGCGCATGCGCCACGCTTCTTGTAATAGCTGCATTCGAGTATGTTTTCGCCACTTTGCTCTGCGATTCTGGAACCATACCTAAGAAAGAAATAGTTGCAATAAGTTTCAGCCAAGGGTAAGGATAAGGTAAATGAAAGGGTAAGGTAGGATTGAGGTAAATGAAAGGGTAAGGTAGGATTGAGGTAAAATCGTCAAATCCGGAAGGGACAAACGGAAATGGCGTTGAACGATGGAAAAGGGGGCTATATGGCTAAAGCCTATAGGTTCGATCCTAACTGTGCTGGAAGACAGGAGAGCTGGAAGTACACTTCTGTCGAAGGGGAAGTAAGACCATCATCCCATACGGTGTGTACGATGTCACCTTAACGTAAGGGACCCGTTTCTACACGAAGTGAACATTGGTAACATTTACAGATGTAGGAGCTCCCCGTCCTGAGGGAAGTTATTACACTATTAGGTTGGATGTATTCACCCGTGTGTTCACGGTAACCAATGGAAGAAATGGGTACCCAATCTTATCCTATCCGAGGAGAGAGAAGACAGCGTACCGAAATTGGTCCCATGAAGAAATCAATCATTTGTGCCTCAGGGTGACCTTCAGTGGCTACACTTTTCTGCAGTCAGGAATTAAAGGCTTATTTCGTGCCACTACCGTAGTACCCACATTTTATCATATCTGTCGAAAGTTTGACAGTGACAGGTTCGCTTCCAGTCTACGTTGCTGGTTGTGGTTCGCAGATTCTAGCCTGTCAAGGTTATTTTTTGACTTGAAAAGCCTTTACCTAAAGAGCCTTTTCTATGCAGAAAATTAACGTGTTTTTAAATTTCCCCTAGAAGTTGATGGAGCTGATGGTAATCAACAAAATAAAGTACAGGAAAAGCACTGGATTCCGCAATTCAAATTTGTGCGGGTTCAATTCTATCCAATCCAAACTCGGTATCCCGTTCCCAAACACCCTTGCTAGGAGGAGTACGTCATCCCAAATGTAGCCTAAATATGGAGCTGCAAAATAACCCTATTACATACATTGCCTATTAATCTCAAACGTTGCAGGTTCGATCCTAATAGAAGTCGATGGGCTTATCTTTCTCCCCCTAATTAAATAAGCTCTTTAAGTGGATCTTTCGATAAATGGGAACTAAGAGGTGCTGTGTATGGATGTGAAATGTCCCATACCCAAACTGAGCACTCTAGTCAGGGGTATAACGCGAAGGTAACGGGGATTGGTAACAAGATCATAAATTAAAAGGTCATAAATCAACCATAATGTTATTATTACCTGTACTCTAGCTTCAGACAAGCTAATTCTCATGGCCACTTCTTCCCGGAGAAAAACATCAGGATAATGAGTCCTTTGAAAAAGGGCTTCCAACTCATTGAGTTGTTGAGGTGTGAAAGTGGTCCTATTTCGTCTCTAAAGTTTCGATTTTTGTTACACAAAATGCACTCATTTAAATATTAAAATTTTGAGATGCGGATTTTAAAAATGCCGAAATCTAGGAGCATCATAACACTTTTTTTTTTTACAATTTGACTACTAAATTTAAATTCAAAAGGAAGTAATTTGGGTTCAAACTGTCAAACTATAAAATGCGAGTAAAAATGTGGGTTTTTTTACCTGTCTACGTCTTCCAAACATGTATTCTTCCAGCAGTAATTCAGACGTCAAAGGTTGTAAATGTGGATTCGGCAAATAAGCAGACATTTTTTTTCTAGCAGAAAATGATGACTCCTTTCCTTTGAATTTTGATCGAGTGGAAAACTAAAGAGGAAATTTATGGTTTGATTATAAATGTTGGGTAAAACTGTCAGGAAAATCCTAAGACGTCGTCTTTTTAATAGGTTGCAACAAATCCCAGAGTTCCCATAAACATTCTGAAGGGTCCTTTCATATGAAACAGAGCGCTCTTCAGGAGCTGCTGTTTTGGGACTCTTGTTATTGTCCACAAATAAAATGGGCGGGTTTTCTGCATTTATTCCAGTGCAGTTGTGACGGACGAATCAAAGGAGCGCAGCTTGCATTCAAAATCTGTCTTTTTGTGCGGCATACGAATCTCTAGACCACAAATAGTTTTAATCTACTTTTCGAGGGTAAATTAATTCCTATATGGTTTTATATAACGCCTCTTCTAGATAATACCGTCTCTCCCTCTCTTACGTCACAAGTTCAAAATGGTGCTTGTTTTTAGAAATTATCTCTTTTTCCTTTCATTGTAATATTTAGACACACAAACCGATTCACTAAGCAACCTAAAACTCCAACTCCGAACTCTTTTCCCGCCTATGGCAGGGTCGGGTACCCATCTTGTCCCTCTAAATGGACACAAGGGCGATATATTGGTCATAGTTTGGCTGCAGCCGGTTGCCGGCCAAAGCTGCATCCCTATACTTTTTTATCGTCGGTCTAGTGTTTGTTGGAGCGAGCTCCTACACCTGGAAATTTTTGCCTCATCTACCCGTTGCATAGTAGAGAGGGTTCTTTTACGTGCAAGTGCCATCGTACACCCACACGGGACCTCGGTTTTATTTCTCATCCGAAAGAAGGCACACTCGCGGCATCTCTCTTCCTCTTGCCCGAAAGAAGCCAACCCACCTCGGTCCAGTATCGAACCTAAACCTACTGGCGCAGTTGCCGAGTGTGCTAACCACTACGCCACCGCGGTGGGTCTATTCACTAAGCAACCTGTCCGCCAGAAATCGCAAGCTTTATTAACTATTTCTTTGTAGCTAACTGAATAATAAGCAATCTGTCTTGCTGGTGCAGTGGGTTACCAGCCCCAGGTTCGAGCCCCCACGAGTCCCAATGCTCCTTCCGTCAGATGGAAAGTACGTCCATGTGAGGTGTGTACGCTATCACCTGTAACTAACAGCGACCTTTTCTCTAAAAAAAATACTAACCCTTTTCCCGGTAGCGTCGGGGGGGGGGGGCGGCAAATTGCGTTGGACACACCAATTCTCGTCTGATCACTGAAGTTAAACAACGCAACCCCAACTAGAACTGACGTGGGTGGCCGCTTCGGAAAACTGAGTACTGCTAATACCCACAAATCGTCGAATTATTGTAGTGTCTGTGCAGTCTCTGCGTTAGAACTACACAGTGGACGGGGCTGTAATGTCCTTGCAGTTGAAGGGCCCTAAAACACCTACGAACGAAACGAAAAAAGGTAGCGTCGGGTACCCATGGCCCATCTGTTGGACGGTATTGTTAGACAGCTGGATGGAGCACCTAATGTTGCAATCCCTATGCGCATTTGTCGTCAGCCTGCTGTTCTTTGGGTTGTTTGTTTGTTTGTTTGTTTGTTGGTGTTTTAGGGCCCTTCAACTACAAGGTCATTAGAGCCCCGTCCACAACATAGTTCTTATGCAGAGACTGCACAGACACTACACTAATGCGACGATTTTTGGGTATTAGCAGTACCCAATTTTCCCAAGAGGTCACCCATGTCAGTACTAGCTGTGGTTGCGCTGCTTAACTTCTGTGATCAGCCGAGAACTGGTGTGCCCAACGCAATTCGCCGCTCTGTTCTTTGGGGCGAGCTCCTACACCTGCGAATTTTGCTGATCTACTGGTTGCATAGTAGAATGGGTTGTTTTATGTGCAGATCACATCCTACACACCCCATAAAGCCGCAGCTGTACTTCCCATCCGAAGGCGCTCCCGGGGTCTCTCTCTCACCCGACAAAAAGACATGCTACCACGATCCAGTACCGAACTTGGAACTGCAGGTTAGAGTCCTTTCAAGTGCTCCTTTCGTCGGATGGGAGGCCGTGGTCCCTTGTGATGTGTAGATGTAATCATAAAAGAATCCTTTCTGCAGGAAGTGAGATATCCGTGTAGTTTGGTAAAATGCCTCCTAACGTCATTAGAGCAGAATTGTCCCAAAATAAAAATGTGGACCAAAGATAAACAAGCTATAGAGTGCAAATATTAGGTCGGCAGGTGGCTACGTTAAAATGCCCACCGGACAACTGAGTACTCCACCCTACCAGTGGCGACAAAACGTATAGTCGGCTTCCACAGTTTATTTGACTTTTAAACTCGAAATTCGGCAGAAGTCGAGGTAGAGGCCAATATTGCGATTTAATTATGATATTGAGGATATTATTTCAAACTTTTTCTTGATATAATCTTGGTTTTTATTGACAGTCTTATAAATGTAAAGCTTATTTTTTTAATTGTTTGATCCCTGTATCAAATTCGACGTGGGTTCTGGGTAGATTATTTAATCCCAGCTGCACCTTTTTTTCATGCCGGAAGTGGCCACTAAAAAGGGTTAACGCATTAGACCAGTAGACAGCGTTAGATCAGCATTCCCTCCGGTTGGAGAGAATGGTTCAGGAATGTGTCTACTGAACTTTAATTGTACTTCTTTTTTTGTTCCTAGAGGAGGAGCAAGTGTCCCAATCACCTGTTTATCATGTGGAGAGTACCAAAATGTTAAGAGCGGCGAATTGCGTTTGACACACCAGTTCTCGTCTGATCGCTGAAGTTAAGCAGCGCAACCCCAGCTAGTACTGACATGGGTGGCCGCTTGGGAAAGCTTGGTACTGCTAATACCCAAAAATCGTCGCATTAGTGTAGTGTCTGTGCAGTTTCTGCATAAGAGCTATGTTGTGGACGGGGCTCTAATGACCTTGTAATTGAATGGCCCTAAAAACGCCAACAAACAAACAACAACCAAAATGTTAGGTGTAGGAATAATGCATCCCTCAGTAACAAACCATCCCTTTACAGTTTAAATCTTCATCAGGCTGCTAATGGTCCAACGAACATATCAGGCAGAGAAAATCATCGACCAACATGGTGTTTGATGACCTCAAAGGCGTTTTTATTCCACTTCAAAATCTGCTGAGCGGAAAGGGTTATTTCAATTTCGAGCGGTGAATCAATGTTTTGCAGAAGAAGCTTCCCTGTGAAAGACCTTTTTTGGAGATGAATCCTATTTGGATGTGAAATATAAAGTTTAGTCTGATTTAGTGGGCTATTTAGCTTGGGCCTCTACTACTGCAAGGAATTTACCGAGCTGCTACACCTCAGGATTTTGCCGATCTACATGTATATGACGTACACAAACCAGTGCGGCCAGAGGCTGGTTGACCCTGTAATAGGAATAATTAAGTCAACTGCCCTAGCATACCTGACAAAAAACAGCTCCTAACCCTTTTCCCGCCTATGGCAGAATCGGGTATCCATCTTGTCCGTCTGAATGGACAAAAGGACGATATATTATACAGTGTTGTTCTGCAGCCGGTTGCCGATCAAAGTTGAAACCCCTATGCTTATTTATTGTCGGTCTACTGTTCGTTGGGGAATTCCACCGACGACGGCAGGAGGCGAGCTCCTCCACCTGGAAATTTTTGCATCATTTTCCCGTCGCATTGTAGAGCGGGCTCTTTTACATGCAAATGCCATCGTACACCATACGGGCCCTCTGTTTTACTTCTCATCCGAAAGAAGGCGCACTCGAGGCCTCTCTCTCGCCCGAAAGACGCCAACCCACCTCGGTCCAAGTATAGAGCTTAGAACTACTGACGCACTTACTGAGCGTGCTACCCACTGCGCCATGGAGGCGGGTTCCCCCTAACATACCCGACAACACACCTGAACTGAATGAGAATCAGGTTAAGAGGGGTCCCTCCGTTAATGTGAATATGGCACAATAAATGACCAATAGCAGTTAATGTAGGGCTCATGGCAGGACTGGGTACTCATTTGTCTGTACCGGTAACTCACTGCCGAACTATTAGACATAGCTGGTTTCCAATGTTGGTCTCGTTGGACTAAGCTCGTACACCTGGAAATTTTGTCAATCTATTCGTATATTTTACTCCATTGTAGAAAGGACTCTTTTGCATGCAGTTAAAGTCGTACACGCCACGCAGGACCACAACCTGTCGTTTTCGTTGGCAGGAATGGATCCTGCTATCATCGACTCAATAGATCATGCATGCTAACTAATGTGAAAAACAAATAAAAAGGCTTTTTTAAGCCTACCTTGGTTTACTGATTACACCGGGCCGTCATCTCGATTTCATCAGGTCCCAAGTAATCAAGTGCCATCTTACCAGCATTATGGGCCCCTATGCAAAGCAGTGTGCTGGGGCCCCTACGACAACCACTCTGCGGAATGATATGTAAATGGTCACTTAACATAGACAGATTAGCATGGGACCTCCGCGCAAGTGCCCAGTGAGCACCGAGAAGTAGGTGATAGGATCTATAACACAATCAGTAATTAATCTACCACTTTTCCCTTCCCCAAATGATAATTACAGGTCTCAAACAAAACCAATGCCGGTGTCACGTGATTATGAACCAGAGAATTGTGGTTTTATCTATCAGGTTTATTTTTCAAGCTTTGAAGTTATCTGGGTCCACATAACTCCATATCGTTCGGGAACTCCAAATCACTGCAAGTAGGTCCAATTTAAGATAATTGTGGGGAGGGGAGCAAATGTAGATAGATATTCAGTCAACTTTAGCTTCCAGTTGGGATGGGTTAGTGAATGAAGTGGAGACTAACAAGATGAGTTTTTCATGATCGAAGGGCCCATGAGTTCCATGAGCCAGTTCTGGGCAATGACTTAGTCATAAGGGCTGTAATGTAGTTGCAGGGCCCTGAAACACCAATAAGCGTGTCCAACGCTATACAGCCGCTCTCCCGTCATCACCTGACATACTCTCCTGTAGCAGGGCCTTCCACTGACTACAGATGCCTCTCCACCCCCACACAGTTTACAGCCCTTTGTTTCTGGCATGCGAAAAGGAAAGAAATGCCGATTTCTGCACTGCTCTACATCTTTCTGAGAGCATTTACTCACCCTGTATCTTGATGCCATATGTGGAATAATTTCATGAATAGCCCTCCATATTTTAATCTGTAAAATGAGTAATGATTAATTTTAATTATCTGTAATATTAAATTTTTTTTACTCAATAATATAATTGTAGAAAGGATGCCCTGGTGCTGTATCGTAGTATCTCTCGGGTTTGTATGTGTTGCTCGTAACTCGATTGAAAAGTTGGGAAAAACTCATTAGTTTAATGCTTGCTAAATTAAGCGCACATATGGACTTATTAATATAGTGTAATAGGGTATTTAAAAATGTTTGGATCTCCCGCCCCCCCCCTCTCCGTGTGTTGCGAAGGTGGTCCTTTTTTGAGGAGAAGAAAAAAAGACATTAGTGTTATACACACTTTGAGATGAATTTGAAGAAAAGAAATTTTCATTTGATGCTATTGCCATATATTTCATGAATTTAAAAGGTTGCTTAGCAACCATTATGTTGTCGAAATGTTTCGTCCCATATGTCAGGTCCACGTTTAATTACTTTCCTTGGAGGGGATTTGAATAAGTTATATAAACATCAAAGAACTTAATTATTTTGAGATGCACTGCCAAACAATGACGCTTTTACTTCTTCGGGACCCATCCCCCTTCTCTCTATCCTTCCTCCTTCATTTCTGACCCACCAATTCCTCATTCTCAGTTGACATTTTGGCCCTAAATGTCTAGTAAAAGGGCAGATAAAAGGAGAATAACAAGCCCCCCCCCTTTACCGTTAAACAACTTACAGCAACTCTCTCTCTCTCACTATTGATCCACTTTAATGCAATGTTATCACCCAATCGAAATATTAATTTGTAAATATATGGAGGCCGGAAGTCATCGGATAAACGGGATAAAAATAATTAATTATGACATCACCAATAAATATCCACTAACTGGGAAGAGTCATTTTTGGATTGGATTGAAAAAGTTTGAAAGGGGTAAGGGGTAGGCCTGCATCCCCCCTACGGACAACCCAGCCAATATTCCTGCGGGTTCCAGACGCCTATCTGGGGTACCCCCAGTCAAGAACATGTTCAGCAGACCCGCAGACCTGACCCTGCCACAGGCGGGATAAGGGTATGATGATGATGATTTGAAAAAGTTTGAAAGAGAAATTTAACTTCGGAAATGTTAGTTTGTTTCAAATGTTGATCATAATCTTTTGTATGCATCATGTTTGTTTGTTCGCTTCCTAATTAACTACTACAGTAATTTGTGCTCGTTAGGTGTTTCACACAGCTCTGAGGATCAAGCGAATTGTTGGGGCATGTTCAGAATTCGGAAGTTTGATTTTGTTTGTTTCATTTGTGTTTCAGGGCCTTTAACTACAATGGGCACATAGACCCCCTCCCTTCACTGCGTAGGTCTGGTGCAGAGCTGTAATGACCATTGAAGTTGATGGGCCCGAAAACACGAACTAGTGCAGAGTCTACACAGACACTATGCTGTCACGACGATTTGGGTATTAGCAG